>LOEQ01001199.1:121807-132677 GCA_001685075.1 Bramus lutescens
TTTGGTTTTTAGACAAGATTTCTCTGTGTAACAGCCCTGGCTGTCCTGGAATTAGCTCTGTAGGCCAGGCTGGTCTTGAATTCACTGAAATTAGCTGCCTCTGCCTCCCAAGTGCTGGGACTAAAGATGTACACTACCACCTCCTGGCATAGTCACGCTTTTCTATAATATATATTATAATATATATAATATAAAGAGCTAGAAAATAAACATTGTAGCTGTATGAGGCCCTGCTGCAGCAGCTCGGTGACACCCTTCCTTTTTTGTTTTGGTTGTGACAAAATCTCACTTTATAGTTCAGAATGGCCTCAGATTCAAATCTTCCTTCATCATTCTTCTCTCACACACTGCTATTCAGATCCAATAGGAGCCAGGAGAGTCTGGAATCAAGCTGAATGGCTGTGTTCCTTCCAACAGAGCATTATGTATGGATGCTAAAATCCTAATTCCCGTAAACTTCACAGCCATTTAAAAATGTCAGATTGTCCTTAGCTCAGAGCTTGTGGTTCCCTTCTTTACAGCAAAGTTGTAAAACATCCGTTCACAACACCTTCCAGTAGGTTAAGGTGATGGAATCCATGTGATGAGCTTTGTTTAATGTTTAAAATAAAAGGATGCGATGCATTGCATGTAATATGGATTAAGAGTTTCATAAAGTTTATGTATGTTCGTGCACATGTGCCTGTGTCCCAGGTCACTGTTATCATCCAGTATCTAGAAAACCTTACATCTGAATTGACTTTTGAATACCGATGGAATACAGAGAGGAGACCTTTCTCCAAGGTCTATATGGAGGATGATGGAAGCAACCCTTGCAGAGTCTGCTAGGATTCTTCTTACTTTCCCATTTGGCTCATTTCTAAATTGTTCCAAGAATTTCTCTTCTCCTCTCTCTCCCTTCACCTCCCCAGACGGTGTGATATTTAAACTACTTGGTTGGTTGAATATTCAATATTCTTCACCAAACAGAAGCACAATGGTGTATGAGAAGAGAGATGATGCATTTTAATAAGATAAAAACAGTGTATACCAATGTTGGCAGCCTAACTACTAGCCAAGCTCCGAGGAGGTGCGGGGAGAGGAAAGAAGGGGTCTTCTGATCCAATTTAGCACCTACAGGGATACACTATAGGTGATCACGTCATATGAGAAGGAAAAACAATCAAATGCCCACTAGTCAAGTCTGCGCTATTCAAGGGCTAGGGGACAGGACCCCTCTAGCACAGAGAACTGGGTGGGGTGATGATGTGGGAAAGGCAGCCCAGAAGAACTCCATCTCCTAAGTTCTTGGGTAGAAAGCCTGGTTGCTCTTCCAGGCCACAGCAGGAAACGCCATCCTTCCTTATTGGCCTGCTCAGAGGCTTTCATGTTTACCCAGGGGGAGCAGTTGTTTACTTTCTGAAGGAGTAATGAGAGATTGCCTTCTATTTCCAGCCGTGATGAGGTCTGAGGAAGCAAGTGGAAGGGAAGAGGATCAGTTGGTTTCCCTCTGGGACTAGGATGCAAACTTTAGTCCAGCTTCTACCCCGTCCTGCCTCTGGGTTTGGGGGACTCTTGGTCTGTAGCTCCTTGGGGACAAGCTATCTATCTCTTTGTGGTCAGGTGAAGATCCTTGCTAGGAAAATGACTTTTTCTGTTTGTAAACGAAGGTTTGAAGCTCAAAAATTCCATTATTTCCTGGTCAGATCTCAGGAGACGTGAATATTGGCTATGATGAGGCACGTGGCCTCAGACAGGGCCTACTCTGTCCTGCCATGTCCTTGGAATCCATGAGCAAGACGAGAACCTCTGGACTAGAGAAGTGACGAGGAGACACACTGGGTTGCTCCTGAAAAGGTTATTTTGACTGAAATGGAGCTGGTTAGTTGGAAGATGGGAGACCATGAGAGACTGTTGCAGCTGGCTAAGCAAGAGAGACAACAGCCTAGATCAGAGCAGAGCGGCAGGAGACAGGGAGGTGGGAAAGAATAAATAGGGTCTGGAGTGATAAGATCAGGAGAATAAAGGTAGGCTTGAGAAGAGTCACAAAGTATCCTGTGACTGTGATGAGCAGGAGGAGATGCTATTGACCAAGAAAGGGGACAGACAGGAGCAGCCCAGGAAATGCAGACAGATCTAGGAGACCTAACAGAGATCTAAGAAATCTAAATAGAGAGCCAGGAGATCTGAACAAAGCTGAAGGTCCAGAAGACCCAGATAGAGAGTTAGGAGCTCCAAACAGAGAGCCACGGCATTTGGGGACTTTCTTTTGTAATCGAGTCCTACTGGCTCTCACCGAGGGGAGTAGATGACTGAGCACTGCCCCTGGAGTCATAATAAGCACTCTACAGCTCTGCGGTTTGAAGTAAACATTTCATGGAAACCTAGGCATGCAAGGCACAGCATTTGTCGGTCCATCAACCAATGTATGTCTTTTTAAGCACCATAGACATGCAAGATGGAGAAGGGCCTATCTCTAAAGGAGGTTAGTGTCCTGCAAGGATGGAGGTGTAATAGTGAGACCATAGAATGGGAAGGCATCAGAGGTTCAACCTGACAGTGAGTGTTTAAATGACATAGTCCCCCAGACAGACTTTGCCGGAACCCCTCAAGGGGGAAATGTTTTCAATGACTTTGAGAAATGTTGACCATGAAATTCTGAAAAAGAAATCTGATAGCCAACCTTTTAAATAATTTAAAGATCAGGAGGTAACGACAGTTTGATCATGCTGAGTGTGGATTATTGATGATCATCTTTCACATATTTTTATATTTCTATATTGTCATAAAGTCACAATGTGTGCTTATTTAAAGGGGTAAAATATATGTTCCTTAAATGCTAGCAGAAGACATAGCTGTATGTCTGACCCAAGACAGCTTCCGCCCTAGGGTGAGGACTCTCACCTGGATCTTAAGACAGTTAGAACTTCCCTGGTGTTGTGAATGTTTCTTGAAAAATGATTGAGATGACAAAGGTGCATTTGGAGAAGTGAAATTCAGTGAGTGGTGCTCCATGTCCTCCAGAGAGTGAGAGGGAAGCTGGAAAGGAGCCAGGGGCACTGGAATCCCAGCCAGAGACTGAGTGCTAATCCTGTAGCAATGGGAGGCCTAGAGAGGATGCATTGGCCCTGGTTGTTTGGAACTGAGCTCGTAAACTGGGGACCCTGACCACTCCGTGGCGGAATTGTGGCAATGTGTAGAATGACTAGAGCAGATTAGATCTGTACACAGGAGGAATACCTTGCTCAGCCTAGATACAACAGGGAGGGCCTTGGTCTTGCCTCAAAGTGATGTGCCAGACTTTGTTGACTCCCCATGGGAAGCCATATCCTCTCTGTGGAATGGATAGGGAATAGGGTAGGTAGAAGGTGAGGGGAGTGGGAGGAGAGAAGGGAGAGGGAACTGGGATTGGTGTGTAAAGTGAGAAAAGATTGCTTTAAAAAATAAATAAATAAAAAAAAGATCTGTACACAGGAAGCATGTTGGGCCCTGGGATCATGCAGGGGAGAAAAGGGTGGGATCTGATGTCTTCAGCTCAGACCTAGAGCACCTGTGGGAATCTGTATGCAACAGGCAGGCATAGAAGCTGAGGCCAGGGCTGGCATCCCCATGGGCAGGGCAGGAAAGGGTTCCGTTTTCATCATGCAGTGTCAGAGTTTAGAAGGGCAGAGTCATGTGATCAGAGATGCAGAGATACCAAGCTCTAACTCCGGACAGACAGCACTGTCATGGCACATGCAGCATGGCAACATGTCACTGCATGGCAACAGGCAGTGCTGGAGAGGCAGCTGGGCTCATCTCACGAACGGGGGGCCTATCTGAGAAGCTGGAATGGGGGAAATTTCCAAAGTGCCCATGCATGGGACACATTCAGTGCTGGAGTGGAAGCCTGTCAGAAGCAGAATAACTGACAGCAAGGCTGTGTACCCTGTCACCTTCCTGTCACTTGCCATATTCTGCAGTCCCACAGAATCCCAGAGCAGTCTCTACCCTTAGAGAATGGGAGGCACTGGGAGAAATAACAGAGGCTTGGCTGCACACACAACAGGTATAAATAGGAGACAGACCCAGAAACAACCAAGAAAAAGGTCTGCCTAGCATCAGGTATGCAGGTTTTGCTATGGGACTGCTTGAGGCAAATAACAGAAATCTATTCCTATAGTCCACAGCGTTTGAAGTGAGGACCCCACTTCACATCTATGTGGCTATTGTTCTCATGTTTCTTATCGGCTTTGTCCTGTACTGGATGCCATGTTTTGAGAATATGGATTCCCTGGTATTTTCTTCGTGACAAAAGTGAGTGATCTCCCTCAAAGAGCAAATGAAGGTGGGTCATACAGAACTCAAGTGGTTTTTTGCCTTTATTTTTTGGTCACTTGAATCTCTGGATCCACTGGAACTCATTGTTGTCAAGAATCTGCTGGATTTGGGGACACAATAGATGTGACCCTAAAATAAAAGGGTGTAAGGAATTTGGACAGGGCAGATGTTCCTTGCATCCAGATGTAAGGACACTTCATGACAGTCTCAGCAAGGGATCTTTTGTCTGTCCAACCATCAACAGTCACTTTCTCTGCATAAAAGAAGCTTGCACAGTGGACTTATTTCAAACACACTGAAGACTTCACCAAGACTAGAAAGATGGTCCCCTTGGTCTGGTCTTCACATGCATATACACACTCATATACACGTGTGAATGTGCATGTGCACACATACACACACTCATAGAGGATCCTATGAAAGGTCTGTCCCCATGGTGTTTTGCTTACTCAAAAAGGGAAGTAGAGAAGGAGAGACAGTATGGAAAATTGCTATGGTTCGAGTGTGTTCTCCAAAAGTTCATGAGTAAGAGGCATAGTCCTCAGTGCATTGGGTTCTAGTAGATTCTTTATGAGATAGAGCCCAGCAGAAAGTCATGAGGGCACCATCTTTAGAAGGGAGTAATGTAGTTGTTTAAGTTCAATGAAGAGTGAATTATTATAAGATGAGGCCACATTATGGGCTCAGTTTCTTCTGCACACACTGGTTCACACTCCTACCTCTCTAGGGTAATAAAACAAGTATTGTCCTCTCGAGGGCACATGCCATGCTTTTTGGACCCTCCACCACCAGAATTTTGAATTTTTATTATATATCCAGCCTCAAATGTTTTGTGACAGCTACAGAAGCACAGACCAAACTATAAGTGTAGAAATTTGGCCAAATTTGGCACTAGGCTCTAAGTATTCCTTATTGTGTTTTATACCTTTTCAGTATATGTAGAACGTTATATAATTTGAAATTTTAACTTTGGCTTTTCTTTCTTTCCTACTTACATGTTCTGGGGAAGGCTGGCTTGGCATCTTTTGTTCAATATTTTGCATCACATTCTAGGTCAGTCCTGCACAGCAGAACACTTGAAAATAACTAGTGTAAATGAAACCCAGAATGTTTAATTTAATTTAACTTTAATTTATTGACATAGCTGCATGTACCCACAGTTTTGGAGAGTGTAGCTCTAGGAGAAAAAGCTGCAAAGGCCAGTGTGTCCCAGTGCTGTCGAGAACTGGGCTGTTCGTTCTAATGCCTTTTCCTTCAACAAAAACAGTTCCTAACCCCGGCAACATCACTGAAGGCAGTACCACTCTACATATTGATAGCTGTAAGGTCATTCTTCCATCATGCCGTCATGTCTGGTTTGTTCTTCCCCAGATGAGGTGTTTCTCTTTCCTCTGGCATGCATGAGTGCTGCTCTCCAGAGTGTGAGAATTGTCTGACAGTGAGTAGCTCTGCACCCAGTTCTCCTCCTAGGTCCTCAATCATTGCCATTATGTGTGGGACAGATGGGTAATTCAGGAGTAACCTCTGTCCTCAGCCACTTGGCTGCTTGCTGGGTGTTTAATTATGTCTCTGAAAACATCAGAGCAAGCACTCGCTGATAAGCTCAGTTCATTAAGGGCTGGTTTCTTTAATGGCCATGCTGATAAATTATGCTGGTCTGATTAGAAAAAAAAAACAGTGTTTAAGTGGAAGACATGTTTGATGACAAAGGAGAGAGAGAAAGGGGGGTGGTAAGGGGCTGAATCATGTGTTTGAAACAAAATATTCATGTACTGGGTACTGTAGATCCTGTGACCTGTAGCCCATTCGGCAGCTGGCTTTGAAGGGCTGCCCTCTCCCTAACCACAGTGGTTAGAATACATGAAAATGTAGGTGACAGTAAGTGCCGACTCCAGAACATGCCTGCGGGCAAGCAGAGTGTTGAGAGCTGATAACTTTTTGGAAACTGACAGATGCAGGAAGACACTCCATGTGAGCTCCTGTCGTCTGTCTAAGAGGAGAGCCTTCTAAAAGAGTTTGGCTGTCATAGAGAGACAGAGGTTTCCTATCAGGGACAACGAGTAACTCTGGTCCTCAAAGCTAAGCTGATGCCTCAGTGAGAAACTGCACAAGCAAACATTACTGAAAGCTTTCGTTATTTTCCATTTGTATTTCTAGTTATTGAGATCCTATGCACCTCTCTATGTTAAGACAATATATAAAGCCCCAAATAGTAACCTTTACGCCACTTTGCGAGCCTCTTTGGTGTGTTGTTTAGCTTTCCATCACTATAACAAAATGTCTGAGATGATCAACTATAACGACAAAAGATTTACTTTAGCCTGCAGCTTTAGAAGTGTTGGCCTATAATCTGTTTGTCTCTGTCTTTGGGCTGAAGGCAAAGAGCTCATCATGGGGAAAATGTTTGATAGAATGAAATGGCCAGGGAACAAAAGAAGGATGAGGAAAGGCAGACCCACAGTCTCTTTGGAAGGCTGCTTGCTGTTGACCTAAAGAGTCTTCACCAACCCTGTTTCTTTTCTCCCAACTCTAGTGGTGACAACCTGGGCTCCAAACCATCAACAACTAGGAGGAAAGGGTTTATTTAGCTTACACTCACACTACTGTTCATCATTGAAGGAAGTCAGGGCAGGAACTCAAACAGGGCAGGAACCTGAATGCAGGTGCTGACACAGAGGCCATGGGGAAGTGCTGCTTACTGGCTCACACCTCATACCTTGCTCAATCTGCTTTCATAAAGAACCCAGGACTGCCAGTCAAGGAATGGCACCACCCACAATGGGCTGTGACCATCAATCACTAAGAAAATTCAAGTTGACATAAAACTATCCATTACAGACTCCAGGCCTCATTGGGTTTTGTTTTAAATTAAAAGCTCTATCTTGGGATAAAACAGTAACTGAAAATAAGTTTCTACACAAACATACCTGAACTTTAAGTCCCTTATTGATCTCAAGGAAACCCCTGGCTTCAGAATCACTAACTTTGGATTATCTTTTTAACTCTGCTGACCACATTACTTCTGCTGTCTACAAATCAAAACATATATGACTACTTAGGAGTTCAGGTTTATTTAGGCAGTGGGGATAATATATGGAGATTTAAGTTATCATGAAAAGCAAAACAAAACCCTGTTTAACTTTATTTTAACTAATTTACATAATCTGTTTCCCCCAAAGCACATTGCTTGAGTTATATTTTAACCGTGTGTGAAGATAGGCCTGGCCTGGACTTGTTTTCTACTTTGCTAAGTCGTTTCTCCCAACCCCCAGTGCTCACCTGGGGATCTTTGCTCACAGTGGGTGTCCTTCCATTCTGTTCTGTTCCCTCGGTTGGTCCTGGGGGGGGGTGGGGTCCAAGATGCCTAATGATGCTGGAAGCAATGGCTGAACATTGGCCCCAAGATGTCTGCTGTAGCTTTTCTATGGCTACATTTACATATGAATGTCACCTGATACCCTGGGAACAGCAGTTGTGACTTACATCTCAGTAGAAACTGTGATTTTTTTCCCCCTGTATTTTCAAGGTTTGGACCCCAAGAAGAGGGAGAACTGATCTAATCCAGGGTTTCCAGGGAGGTCTGACAGACATGTTACTAAAGCTGAACTTCAAGTTTGTCTTTACAACTTCACCTAAAAGTGGTCCTTGGGCCTGTGCAAGCTTAGTTTGGGGATAGCACTTGTGTTTGCCAGCATTGAGTCACTTCACATTTTCCTCCCAGTGGAGGGAATACATTCTAAAATCTTTCCCGAGTGAGAGAGTTTCTCAGGTGAATCTCATCAGCCACTACGGACTCAGGGTGAAGACCACCTCTCTGTGAAATGCTTTATATTCTGAATGCATTTCCTTCAGAACCAAGACTATGAAAGATTCCTATGATCCTTAGATCTGCAGCAGGCCATTCCACTGGTGTCGAGTGGCTGGAATTGACAGACAGGCGTGTGTAATGGTTAGGCCACCGTGTATGTGGCACCTCTAAGGCAGACTTCAGTCCAGTCCTTTTAACAGCACCCTAAAGAATGTGGTGTGGAAATGGGGCTCTTTTCTACTTAGCAGCTTCGTCCTTTGTTACTTCCATTTCTTTCCAAATGCATGAAGTACCCAGATCCTGCCGCTGCTCTCAACCCACAGATTCTGTGATCTTAGGCCGCAGCTCATGACAGGCCGGCCTTCCACAGGCTGCCTTGTCTGTTTTCCTCGAGGATTATGTTGTATCACCTTAGAAGTTTACTGTGGCCATTGTCTGGTGCTCTTTCATGTGGGACTTTGAAAATCAGTTTTTGCCTTTCCACAAAGGAACCTTTAGGGAAAGGGTT
Organism: Bramus lutescens; assembly: GCA_001685075.1. Lineage (NCBI taxonomy): Eukaryota > Metazoa > Chordata > Mammalia > Rodentia > Cricetidae > Bramus > Bramus lutescens. The sequence continues at coordinate 130,423 of LOEQ01001199.1, forward strand.
GTGGTTAAAAATGACGTCACTTTGCAAGCTGCCATTCTCATGCAAAAAGCCCCCAACTTTTGCAAGTTATAAGGATTTACAGAAGTTCCTTTATGTTCTGGTCCCTTGGAACTAAAGGGGCATTTTGTCTTAGATGCTGTCACTGCTTACATAGAGGGGGAGGTGGGGAGTCCCAAGGCCAGCCATAGCTGTTTGACTGTCATAGCAGGTTTTGTAGGAGAGGCTTTTGGCCATGAAACCTCCCCACAGAGAGGGAAGAAGGTGGAGAAATGGAGGCTGGAGGATTCAGTCATTTTCATTTATTTTTTTAATATCTGTGTGTGTTCATGCATGTGTGCACGTGTGCAGTTATATGAGCATGTGGGTGTTTAGGCGTGCTTGCCTGTATGTGCACATGAAGGAACCAGATTTGGATGTGTAGTCATCCTTTATCACCCTCCACCTTACTTTTTTGAGACAGGGTCTCTCCAGACCAGAAGCTCATTATTTTGGCTGAATGGTCTAGCCAACCAACTCCCAGGATCCACCTGTCTTCATCCTCCAGTGCTGGAGTTACAGGCATGTACAGCCATGCCTGGCTTTGCAGTGTGGGTGCTGGAGATTTGAATTCAGATCTTGCTTTCACAGAAGTGCTCTTCTCTACTAAGTTCGCTCCCCAGCAATGAGTACAGTTTTAATTACACATGTCTGCAAAAGGATGCTTAGCTAGTCTTCTAGCATCCTAGGTTAAAACACTAAGGCTCTCACCAAGCGCCAGGGCTGCTCCTGGAAAAGGAACAGGAAACAAAGGCTCAGACAAACTCTGGTCAGAGTCTGAGACCGATCGCCTGCTCTCCGCACACCAAAGGCCTGTGTGCAGGGCAATTTGTCACCACCTCGGTGCAGGGTGTGGGAGACACTGCTTGTATTTTCTCATAATTCGAAGACACTTTCCACAGACTGAAACGTTGAATGGTCAGAGGCTAGTAATAAAAGAGCCACAAATCCCTGGGGAGTGGTTGCCTACTCCCTCTCTTTGCCCCGCCTTTACCTTTAAGATAGATTGTCTGCATTCCCACCCTTTCCTCTAGCACTTTTCTATGTCCCTCAGGGTTCAGCCTCAGCATCGCCTCATCCACGGACCCCCTTTATCAGCCCCTCTCGTTCCCTATTCTGTGTATGGTCACTCTTCACTCTCAATGGAAAAGGGAGTCTGGGCTCAAAGCGGCAGTGTTTTCATACTAGAGCAGGAGCCCTGAAAATCTATATTGCTCATCTCCACACTTCCACTTTTCATCTTGTATAGACTTCTGATCCTCACATAGCATTGCTCTTTTTATAACAAAAGCTATCATGCAGCTATAAACGCTATCATTTTAAAGATGTAACTGCAGGATCGTCTATCTTCTTGGTTTTTGTTTTAAGTGTAGTTATATTTGTGTATGTTTGTGGGTGTATACATGCCATAGTATGTGTGTGGAGGACAGCTTTTGGGGATCAGTTCTCTCTTTCCACCATGTGGATCCTCAGGATGAAACTCAGGGTATCTTTCTTCAACTTCTGTATTGCTGTATTTATGTAAGCAGTGGCTTAGGTCTCTTGGGCTGCAAATAAGAATGTACTGGGGACTGGAGAGATGGCTCAGAGGTTAAGAACACTGGCTGCTTTTCCAGAGGTCAATGCCCAGCAACCACATGGTGGCTCACAACCATCTATAAGATCTGGTGTCCTCTTCTGACATGCAGGCATACATGCAGGCAGAACACTGTATACATAATAAATAAATACATCTTTAAAAAAAACAGTTGCTGGATATAATCTAGGGTTGTTGAGAGGGAGGGAAGAAGTTGGGAGGGAGAGAGAATCCAGGTATGATGGCATACCCCTATAATCCTAGCACATTCAGGTGAAGCCAGGAAGGTCAAGGTCATCCCTGACTCCATAGTAACTTTGAAGCCAGCCAGTGAGAACTTAGAAGGGTATGAGGCTAGCATTAGTGGATAAAGCTTGGTGGAAAGTACTTACCTAGCTTGAACAAGGCTCTGAGTCCCAACCTGGCACCACAAGAAAAAGAAGGAAAAGAGATAACACCTGTCACTGAGTTAGTCAGTGCAGGGGAGATTAAATAAGACACCCAGCCTGACTGAGCGCAAAGCTAGTGTGAATCTAGAGGAGGGCCATTTGAAAATAAGGATTGGGGCTGGAGAGATGGCTCAGCCATAAAGAGCACTTGCCTGCTCTTCCAAAGGTCCTGAGTTCAATTCCCAGCAACCACA
>LOEQ01001199.1:132734-145322 GCA_001685075.1 Bramus lutescens
CCCTCTTCTGGCCTGTAGGCATACACACAGACAGAATATTGTATACATAATAAAAATAAATTTTAAAAAACTTTAAAAGAATAAAAATAAATAAAAATAAGGATCATCATTACTGTAATTACTCCCTGACCTTCCAAGTAGAAATGCAAGACAAAAGCCAAGTCCTCTGTGTGTGACTGCTGCCCCGTTCCTATCTAACAACACTGGAACTCTGCTTGCTGCCCTAGGCAGCCAGTGCTTCATGAGAGCGGTGCTGAGGCTGGGTTGGACACCCTAGTCAATGAAGATCCCATTCCTCTGTGCTAGGGCAGCTTTGAGGAATTCAGTGGTGGTGCACGTCTTTAATCTCAGCACTCAGGAGGCAGAGGCAGGCTGATCACTGTGAGTTCAAGGCCAGGCTGGTCTAAGCATTCACTTCTTAGACAGTATTTGGGACGGTTCTTAGAGGCTCTGATCTGGGCCCTTGTGTCTTCATGTAATTGTGTTTAATAATTAAGACCATGGTGATTGTTTTCAGTTACCCACTTCAAGGTGGCCTTCGTGGAAAGTGCATTTCCCACTTGTGTGGACTCTTGTGTCTAAGTGAGAACCAAATGCCAGGCACTGAGGACATAGATAAGCAAACCTGCTTTTCCTTCCGCAGCTGTGGAGGAAACTAAGCTCCAGAGAAGGTAGTGTCAAAGGTTCTAGAACACGGTTCTGGGGTCCAGAAGAAGGGGACTTGGGAGGGAATGGAGGAAGGGCAGCCAGATTAGGCAGTGACAGTAAGAGGAACAGGCTTAGGTAGACCAAGACAACAGAGTGGGGATGGAAAGACAGGGCCATAAAGCTTAGAATGCCTTGGTTGTCAAGAGCATTGAGGATGGCAGGTGCAAGGATAAACAGGCCAGTAAACGGGTGGACTTGTGGGGAATGGTGAGCAGGATACGAGGAATTTGAACTTATGGTATCTTCACCTGTGAGAGCAATGAGGGGCAGTAACCACCAGCAGTTTGTCAGGTGGATTTTCAGGGAAAGGTCTCTGGAAGGGAAGAGTTCCTCCAGAAGCAACTTTAAGCTAGTTATGATTGTGCACGCCTCTGTTCCCAGCCTGGACATCATAGCAAGACACCTCCCTCCCCCACACACACCAAAAGAAAAGAGAAGTGGGCCATCAGATGGGTGTAATGTAGTGAAGCAGGGACAGTCTCCCTCCTCCAGCTCCAAGGCAACAGTCACCAGCCAGGTCTGACTCCCAGAATTGCAGGTTGGCAGCTGAAGTACATCTCTAGATAAAGTTTCTACAGCTTCTAGGATCCCACAGAGCAACCCAGATCCCACCAGCTCGTTTGTAGCTCACATTAGAACCAGAGGCAGGTGGAGCCCCCAGAGAGAAAAAAAAATCTTCTGAAAGAAAAGTTTCATTCTCCTAACTGGGCTAGGTTTTTAAGAGGTTAAGTAGCTGCCCGGAGGCCACACAGATGTGAGTAGAATCACCATGGAGTAAACTTGAGTCCAGCTAAGGAAAACTTTGGCTTAAACCCTGGGGGATTTAACTAAGGGAGGATTCTGTTACTTGAAGGTCCTTAATGTTACTCAGCATCTATTCATTGAGCCCACACTTGGCACACAGCATGGGTTGTGTGGTGACTACATCGTGACCGGCAAAGTCCCCTACCTAGGATCTGAGAGCACTCTGCCCTCTGAGTCTTTGTTCCATGGTGAACATCTGTTCAACAGAAATTCACTACAGAGATGGCTGAATGGCTACATTCCTGAGGCAGGACTTGGCTGAGGACTAGGGTGTACTGGTATTCCAATTTCTCACGGCCTATTCTCATGTGCAGGAGATTGCACCACAGACACTGTGGGTCAAGCTTTGTTGAAAACAAGATGGCGGCGCTCAGCCCTAGCCATTCTCAGTACTGCACCTACTGAAAGTATTTCAGTTGGGTTGGGCAGAAAACCACTACTTCAACTCTCTGCCGACATAGTCCCTCCCCATGTGCTTCTCAAACACAGTTTTCCAGCTGCTGGCCTAATCTGACTCCTTAACTGACTGGTGTTACTAAGTTGAACACAGCACAAAAGCTTTTCCATTAATGGGAAGGAGTGCTAACTGTCATGTGTCCTATCAGGTTTGATTTCTGTTTTTATTTTAATGTCAATTTAAAATTAAGCCCAAAGCAGTCCTTGTTGTATATTCTCCAAAGGCTAAGTGGTGAGGTCAGACAGCCAGAGGCCTGAATCGTGCCTTGCCTTTACCACTGACTCCCTGACCTTATTTTCCCCTTGAATAAAATGAGTGGGTTGGATGGAGATCAGTGGCTGCAGCCTGGCAGTAGGAGTCAGACCCCGACCCTAGTCATGTTTTGTGTAACCTCAACTCTTTTTTATTTTCTAATTGACTCTAAAGGTCATTAAACAAGGCAAAAATTTGGTGATTCATCGTGGACTCCCCCTCACACACCCACAATTTCACATAGGCCTTCTCTACCCAACTCCATTAGCCCTATTCCATAGTCTCTAGAGTCTCTAGAGTTCTTTCATCTCAAAAAGAAGTTTTCTTTTTTTGCCCCTCCAGGGCTTTTGTGCCTCTGCCTGCCTTGTTCTTTGGGCACTGAAAGTTGTGATACGGTGTTTTGTTTTCCCCCACAGAGAAAAGTCACATACCTGGTGTTGGCAGCCAAACCAACCTCTAATGGTGCCGAGGCTGGTAGGCCACCTGGTGTGGCAAACCGTTTAGCCGCATGTGTTGCCATTGGTGTTAATATGCTAGTGCTGCAAAGGGAATATTAACCAGGGACCTCGGTGCTGGAATATGTGAAAGTTCACCTATCCATTTATAGGTCCTACAGTGTTCAATGTCCTACTTCTGGAGGGGTCCCTGAGAACTTATCAGATATGTGGATCCCAGTCCTTGCTCTATACCTCCCAACTGTGTGGTTTTGTCATCTCTAAAATGGTCTGGTAAAATGGCACCTAGTCCTCCTACTTATAAGGGTTAAGCAGCCTATCTGTAGGGCGTACTACAGTGATCCTTAAATGGGAGATACACCAGAGTGACTGCAAAGTCTGTCACCCCAGCTTACTGGGCCTAGCCAGGTCGGAGCAGGGCTCTGGCACCTACATGTCCAATGTGGTCCCAGGTGAGGGTACAGCAACAGTTGTGTGGTCATGCAAATCTCCACGCCAAAGAACTCTTGAGGCAGGAGTCACCAACTCTGGGGGCCTGTGAGTATCAACTCACAGTACAATGGCACTTTATATGAAGCTGTTCTGTTATATAAAGTAATCTCTCTCCTTTGCGTTCTCTGCTTTTGTCAATTATTAGCAGTCTAAGTATCATCAAGTTCTTAGGCACATGCTGCCAAATATCACCCATTGTTTTTAAACAAGATATTGTCAAGCCGAAACATCAGCTACCAAGAGTTTGAATCCTTGCTCCCCATTTGAGCTATTGAACTGTTAGTTTTAAAGGGAAGACAGAAGGCCTATGGAAACCATTTATGTCATCTAGGAAAGAAGTGGAACTTTATGGCTCACCATGCCTTCATGGTTGATATTGCCTTAAGCTGCTATCAGCCTATAGTGCATGGTGTGGATTTTAATGACTTCCATGAGTGTCAGGACAGCTTCTGTGGAGTCAGTGACAGAGCTCATCCTGGATTGATTCTGTTGATGTAGGAGGGCCCAGCCCACGGCAGGTGGGATATCTCTAGGCAGGTGGGGCTAGAGTATATAAAAACTCACTAAATAAATCAGTAAACAGTGTTTACCCATGGTCTCTGCTTTAGTTCTTGCCTCAAGTTCCTGCCTTTGCTTTCCTGATGAGGCACTGTGTCCTGCAAGCTCAAAGAAATCCTCTCTTCCCTAAGTTACTTTAGAATCACAAAGTTGAGGCCAGCCTGGGCTATAAAGCAAAACCCTGGCTCAAAATTAACTGTCAAGAAAACAAATCCCAGATTAAAGACATGGCTCAACTGTTAAGAAGAGCATTGGCTGCTCTTATAGAGGACTTGGGCTCAGTTCCCAGCATGGAGACTTAACAACTGTCTATAACTTCAGTTCCAGGGAATCTGGCACCCTCTTCTGGCTTCGTCAGGTACCAGGCACACATACAGTGAACATACATTTATGCTAGCAAAACACTCATGCACATAAAATAAAAATAAATAATAATTTTTTAAAAGAAAACAAAGCAAAAAATTAGCAACCTCAGAAAAATACAGCTTAAAAAATTAGAGAAGAATAAAGTATTGCTCATTTACTGTTTCTGGTCCAGTCCTGGGCTCTAGGAGCATCAGTGAGCAATCAGAGAAGCTTTGCCTCCTCAGAACTTAGATTCTGGCCCATGTGCAGACAGCTCCTGCCTACAGCAAAGGTGTGGACAGCATGGGGATGCTTATCTTGTTTCTTCATTGTGAGATGTAAAATAAGGTTCTCAAACATTCTAAGTCTTGGTGTTCCTCTATGTAAAATGAACACTAAGTCATATTTACATCATAGACCTGTGTGTATTAAATTAGTTTAATGTATTTTTAAAAATGCTTGCTGACGTGCCTGGCCTAACATGCTCAGAGCACTGGTGATTTGCTGAGTGCCAACAGGAAGGAATGCATTGCCTCTACAAGTTGGCATTTCACTGTCCCTATCTGTCTGTCCAGCAGACAGTAGGATGTGATTTGTAGGAAATGCCTCAAAGTTCCCCCTGGGTTGGTTTTTTCCTCTCTAAAGGAAGAAAACCCTTTTTCTCCAATCCCCTTGCTTATCCTGGTGGTCAGTTGGCAGGCCTTCAGTAGGAGGAAAGATGAAGTCTTCCTTTGGACAGGGAGGCTGGCAGCTGTCCTGATAATAGCCGCTTTCTACCTTGGGATGCTATTTGGGTCTCTGAGCCCAGCAATTTCAGGCTCTCTGGCTATAATAAGGATCCCACAATCACATGGCTGAAGTATTGGTCTCCAAGATTGTGGAGCCTTGTGTCCTTGCCTATGGCAGTAATCATTAAATGCTGCCCTGTATTCACAGGCACAACAGAGTCAGGCAGGAAGGAAAGAGTGATGGGAGGACAGTGGGACACAGTGGGGCCAGGCGCAGCAGCTGCCGTTTCCTGCCTTGCTGAAGAAGGGGAAGTGTAATCGCCTAGGATCGTGTTTCTCAACCTGTGGGTCACGACCCCCATGGTGGTCACATATCAGATACATTGCCATTCATAACAGTAGCAAAACTACAGTTGGGAAGTATCAATGAAATAATTTTATGGTTGGGGGTCACCACAACTTGAGGAAATGTAGTAACAGGTCACAGCGTTAGGAAGGTTGAGAACCACTGGTCTAAGAGTATCTAGTGGCCACCAGATGGGCTCAGTAGTCCTAAGGCTGAACAGAAGCTGGGATACAGGAGGTGGAGCCTGAGAAAACAAGGTCTTCCTGTTTTTCTCCCCCTGGCCAAAATGGGCTGCTAGTCTGTCTGAGGTCAGAGAAGCATGCGAGAGCAGGCGAACCCATTCATAAGGACAGTGGGTTTTGAAAAGCCCTAACCTGTGTTATTAGAGTTGAAACATGCAAATGAGCCTCCAAACGAAGTGGCCTTGGGCCTGGTAGGGCTGGAGGCTGTGTGGACTGCAAGTGCTGCCTTTAGAACAATCCATAAAGTTCTCCTGCATCCTTGTTCAGCTTATTGGGAACAGTAAGTGTATATCCCTCCTGGGAGCCTTGCCATACCTCCATTCAGAACCGCAACTGCTCTTCCTGGATTCTTGTGTGTGAAGGAGCTGTGGAAGAAAGGATCTGTCTAAGTGAAGGTGGCATGCCCAAGGTGACATGCCCCCAGAAAGGAACCTGTGTGACAGGAAGGAGAGGCAGCTTGTGAGCCTCACCCCACCACACCCTCATAACCCTTGGACAGAGACTAGCCTGGATGACTAGCTTCTCCTGTAGCCTTTTTGTCTTTACCTCACACTATCTGTATACTTCCTGGGTGGTAGGAGGTGAGCTCTCTGTTCCCATCTACCCTTCATGTTATGATGGAATGAAACCATAAAGCCAAGCAGACCCTCCCACCTTTAGATTGCTCACTTCACGCATACATTACCACAACAAAGAGTTTGCCTGCTGATCTTCCACAGATCTGATTATACCATGTGGGGCGCGGCTACCATATGTGGTGTGATTATCCTTTCCGGTTGACTCAAGGAAACGGAAGCCCAAAGGTGCTGAGTAACTTTACTAGCACGGAAGAGGCAGGAAAGGGGTTTAAAGCCATGACCACCCACCCCTCCCCCTCACATACACCAGCCATGGTCTTTACTTGAGCCTGTCCCCTTCATCGCACACTTTGTTCGGAGGACACAGGTTCGGAGAATTTGTAGTTCTTGGGTTTAAGCAGTGTCAGCCAGTTAATATATTCCTCTGTTGCTAGCCAACCCAGACCCGGAAGAATCTCGTGAGCTAAGAAGTCCGGAACACTTTATCCCAAGAGAATGTACATTTCTCCCGACCTTCTGCCAGCACGCACATTTTTATAAACAAAGTACACAACATTTTTAAAACAAAGTCTAGGCTGGGGGGTGTGGCTCAGCTCGTCAGAAGCATGTGCCATGTGAGGACTGGCTTCCACACCCAGCACCTCCAAAAATAAATACTTAGTAAACAATATAAAGGCTATGTTCTACTCCTGTGTGTGTGCATCATAGGTTGGACTTGCTTTTCTACAATCAGTGTCAAATGTGGGTTTTTGTTTGCTTGTTTGCAACTAACCGCTCAGGATTGCTTACTCGGAAAAGTGAAATGAGTGAGATTGTCTGGGGGTGCTTCAGAGGATGTAGGAGGAGAATGTTAAACCTTTGCTAACTCATATCTAGGACAAAGTTCGGAAGTCAGATGTGTGTTTTTGCCAGCCCACACTGGCAGGAGCTCTGGGTTTCTGCTGGGGCTCCCCAAGATACCACAGTGTTAATGGTTTAACAAAGACAGGTCCTGAGCCAGTGACTCAGAGGTTATCAGAGGACTGTGCTTCATGACAGTGGTTCCAGCTGTCACTGAGAGCATTGCTCTCTACTGGAGAGGTGTCTTACATGAACATGAAGCATAGGGTATATTTTTTAACTACGAGCTGAGAGTGTTGCTCAGCTCTAGAGTGCTTGTTTGCCATGTATAAGCCCTGGGTTCTATTTCCAGCAATGAAAAAAAAACTAGAAGGGTACATTATCTACAGAAGAATTGTCTAAAACTACAATTTGGCAATAAAATTAGCAAAGCATTTGATCTTAACAACTCATTGCAACAAATGTAAGTGGCCAAGAGTGAGTAAAAGAAAAATACACCTTAAGAGTCTACACTTAGTTCCTGGATAGGGCAGAGACATCTCCTGTAAGAATTTTTGCTACTCCTGGTAGCCCTGCAGTTAGCCAGCAGCTCTTATTACCACAGTATATAGAAGCCATGTGAATGCCTGGTCATGGTGGGGCCAGATCCTACTGCTGTCCTCCCAATGTTCCCCTTAGAGTTCTCCATCCTCAAGCCCTCTGTGTGGCCACCATGGTTGGCTCCTGCTAGCTCTGCCTTGACAGCATCACTTGAAGGGGCAGTATCTGGAATATGGTCCACCTGTGTGTACAGCCTTGCCACAGTAAGATGCAGGGATTCCCAAGTGGGGGAGGCCTCAGTGAACTGTTTTCTCTTTTCAGACTGGCTGTCAAATTCTTCGTATGGAGGAGGTACACAGGACAGAGCCCCTTTCCTCTCTCCAGTTTGTGCCAGTTTGTGGAAAGCAGATTTTCTTGCGTTGCAGCCTCTGAACAAGGCCATCATTCCTACAGAACCTCAGGTGTCCCCACATCCTAGACTCAAACTGTCCTGGCCACAGCCCCCATTATTATGTATTGGCTTTCTTATTTTTTATTGAAACGCCTCCATTCTCTCTTACTTAGATGCCGTTTCATTCTCAGAACTTTCAGCAGTTTTTCTACTCATCAACAAAGCATAACTAATATATTCCTTACTCAATGTTGACACCAAAAAAGCAACTTAAGGAAGGGCTCCTTTGGACTCATAGTCAGGAGGCTCTGGCTGTGGGGCCCCAGGGGCAGGTGGCTGGTCACGTGACTGCTGTTGTCCAATTGGCTTCCTCATTTTTCTGTTCCCTCTGGGACCCCAGCTCATGAAATAAATGGTGTGGTCTGCACTCAAGGTGCGTCTTCTCTCCTCGGTTAAAATTTTCTGAAAATGCCCTTGTAGACATGTCCAAGGCTGTGTCTCCTTGATGCTCAAGCTCAATCAGGTTGACTGTGAGGATTAGCAATCATAGCCAATTTCTAAGGGTTGCCTGCAACCCTTCTCCATTACAGCCTGAGAGGAAAAGATGTTTGAATAATGGGAATTTTTGATGTGCTCTTCTTGAATTAACTTATTTCTATTTCTTGTTCTTTTGGTGTTTTGTTTTGTTTCTTGTGATGCTGGAAATAAAGAGCCCTATACTGGGCAAGTGCTGAACCATTGAGCTACACACCAACACCTCAGTTCTGACCTTCCATAAAATAAAAGACAGAGGAGCATAAAGGAGCATTTTTCCTCTTGTCTTATAGAACAAATTTCATGCCTACTCTGAAAAAAAATCACTGGATCAGGTGAACAATAAATAAGACCAAATACATCTCACTGTGGATGATGAGACCATCATTTGTAGTAATGATGTATAGGGCTCATGCTCGAAATGGGCATAGATGCTTTTTGTGCCCTTTCAAAAAAGCCTGATCTCTTACCTTCCAAAAGGAATGCGCAATCAATGACAAGCCTAAAATGCATGTGGAACCTGATCATTGCTTTTCATTTTCTTCACATTTTTATAGCTACCATCATGGCTTAGTTAGATTCAGGCAGTTGTGAAAGAATTTCTGGTGAGTTAAGGCACAAAAAGGTAGTCATCAGCAAATGATCACACCTGTGCCCTGCTGAGATCACTGCAACTCCCCAGCAGAAAAGCAAGACTAGCAGATACTGGCTGGCCCACGGTACTTCTGTCTGATGCAGTCAGATCAAGTCTGCGCTGGGATTCCAACCACAAGCAGGATGGAGAGGTCAGAAGACAGTAAAGTGCTTCATCCTCCATGTTCTGTGAGAGGCAATTAGAGAGCTAAGCATGAGGAGCTTGTGCAAATGTAGGTACCACAGGTGTGGCCCATTTGTGTATGATGTAGTCGCTGCAGGTCTGTTGCTCCCGCGTAGGGCACAAGAAGTGGAGCACTCAGCCTCTTACAGAGTGGGACCTCCGGAAGAAAAAGTTAGAAGTGTTTAACAGTTGTCATGCTGATAGTCACACCAATTAATTCAGTAGCTATCACATTAGAGAGTCGCTTGCCCATCAAGGCTCCATTTTCCTCACTCCTCTTCAAATGTTGGTCATGGTCTCGGAGGTTTCCTCACTGTTCTTTCCTTGACTACACAGAACTGTAGATTAGTGTGTGGAACTAGGTATCATCAAGAGAGCTGTGCAGAAAGGATTGAATGTTAGTCCCAATGTTAGTCCCCACCCCTTCCTTATGTATGGCGGTGTATCCCAAGACCATAGGGGAAGCCTGAAAGCTGGGTAAGCACCACGCCCTGGGAACACTGCTGCTTCCTTCCTGTCAACCTTAGCAACCTCCACATGTCTTTTTCTTATCTGTAATACTCATCTGTCCTCTTAAAATGAGCTCTTTATTGCAACTCTTTGTATATTTGAATTCCCAGCATCACTATTCCTTAAGTTTGTGGTCATTATGAGGTTTAAAATAAGGGTCACCTGACCACAAGCTCTGCTGTACCACAGGCTCCTTCAGGCAAGTGAAATGTTACGGAATGGCCAATGGCAAGTTCTTCTCTGGGGTGGGCATGTAGGAAAGAGGGGTGATTCACTCTCATGGAGTGGGATGGCACATCAGTTACTCTGAAAACTGAAACTGCTCAGTGTTGAGCAGTCAGGATACAGTGTGGGTATGTCAGACAGAGGGGTGATTCATACCCATGGACTGTCATTGTCTGAAAACCAAGGCATCACTTAATGACCAGCCAGCAGGTAACTTATATACCATGGGTATGTCATACAGAGAAATACACACACACACACATACATCTGTGAACTATAATAGCATGGCAGTTAGTCTGAAAACTGAGACATCACTGAGCTACTAGAAAGCAGGTAACTGACATGCCATGGATATGTCGTGCAGAGAAATAATACACGTACGCACACACCTGTGAAATGTAATAGCATGGTAGTCAATCTGAAAACTGAGACATCACTGAATGACTCCTAGCAGGCGACTTACCCAGGATGGATATGTTAGGCAGAGAGCTGATTCACCCCAGTGATTCCATCATGCTTCTCAGAATTATGTACGATTTAAAGTGAAATGGTTGTAGAGTAGGTAAGACTGCTTGCTACACAAGCCTGGCAACCTGAGTTTGAGCCCAGAAACCCACGTAAAGGTGGAAGGAGAGGACATACTCCACAGATATATCCTCTGACATCCACATGTAGAGTGTGGCATGTGCACCCACACCACATCATGTGCATGCACCCGTATGCTCAATAATTATAAATACCGGTTTTTAAATTTTGTGGGTTGTTTACTTATGGAATTTCCATTTAATATTTTCAGATTGTGGTTGACTCTGGGAAACTCAAGGATGGGAAACAAAACCTGAGACAATGGAGCACTAGTACAGTTGTAGGCATTTTCACACAATTGTGTCACTAAATTAAAGAAAGGTAGTGAAGGCAAAAGCACCGATACACAGTCTGTGGTACTAGCAAACTCATTAGCACAAATCCATCAGGCTCCTCCAACATCATCCCTCTGGCCTTTTTAAAAGGTCATAGGTGTGCTCTGTTTTTTTTTCTTGGTGTCTGTCGGGCCTCCTACACCAAGCCTACTCTGGCTGGTACATTCCTGGTTTCCATAACAAGTCTCCTTGTGCTTACTGAGTGAAAATTAGAAACCACACTGTTAGTCCATTCAGAAAAGACATTCCTTTATTGTTTTGGAGAGCAGAAATGGCACACCCTACCATGCTAAGAAGTATCACTTAAGTGTCACAGAGAGGGACAGCATCACAGCAAATGGTCCAGGAGGGCCCTGCCGTCTTCTTTTCCAAGTTAAATGACAAAAACGTCCCTTATAAGCTCTGTGCAGTAAGAGCAGGTTTCTCCTGTTTCCCAGCAGCTATGATAATGACTATTTGTGGCCAGGAAGGAGCAGAAATTGCTAACAGGATTATATTTCTTCTGCAGCGAGCTAGTGTAGATGCTGGCTGGCACAGTGCCCTGCGCTCGTTAAGACTGATGATATCCTTGTAGCCAAGTGTGATTTATCCACTTTCCTTTTCATCTGTCCCCTGCCTACTGCCTTTGACCTGCTGCCCGGCTGTGGGCTCTGAACAGCCTGCAGATAAGCTACTGTAACTAAGCCTCAAGGCCAAGCTGTGGAACAAGCTCTGGACATGAAGGTGTAGTAAGAGTGTTTTCTCCCAAGGGGCCTTTCTTCCTTTTCTCTTTTAATCATTTGAATGGCTCCCCCCACCCCTGCCAACAGAAAGCAAGAAAGAAAAAATTAATGACTATTGCACAGTGTAGAAAAACAACAGCAAATAAATCTGCATGGTCTATAGGGGTGTGTGTGTGTGTGTGTGTGTGTAGGACTACTTTTTCTAATATTAAGGGTCATTGTTATAGAGATTCATATATTAGGTCCATATTGATTGTCCCATGAGTGCTCCAGAAAGTTTAAAGTTTTGAGAGCTTTTTTGTTTTGCTTTGCCTTTTTTTTAAAAAAAAAAAAAGAAAAAGTGTCAGATTCAGAGAATGGGTTCTTGTGGACAGGAGGGATCGTGGTCTATTCCATTTAGTGGGTCTTGGTTGAAGATGGATTCTTTTTTCCATTGTGCATCGCAGCTGTTGAATTAGACATGGCCCCTGTTGGGAAAGAACATGCCACATGCCCATGCTAATGGACAGTAGGATTCAGAATGGTGCAGGAGCATTCCTGCTAGGTCATCGTGAGCCCCAGGTGGCTTTTCTTTTGTTTTGTACAGTGTGGTCAGTCTGTTCTGGTTTCACAGTGGAGACTAACTTAAGTCTTCACTGAGTACTGATGTAAGACGAGGAGTACGGATGGCCATGCGGGTAAAGAGTGAGCAGAGAGACCTTGCTGATGACCTCTGCAGAGGCTGAGAGGGTTCCCAGTGCATATCCTAGGTTGAAAGGGAAGGTGATAGTGTGGGCAGCAAGGGGACCTGCTGCCCAGCAAGCTCTGCAGTGCCAAAGAGCAAAGGAAAGGGGGTAATGAGGATGCAAACTCTGTCTCCACAAGCGGCATAGCTTAGTTCCTGAGCTAAGCACTTACAAATGCAATGTCCTTCCCACCAGCTTATTTTGTGACCTTGAGCAATGACCTCACTCTCTTCCCCGGCACACCTCAGTTCCCCCATGTATCCAATGACATCCTAGCACGAGGCTCCCCAGTCATCCAGCAAGCAAACAGCACTCATGCCTCTCTTATTGTTTGTTTTCTAGGAATAGAACTCTGCCCTCCAGGAAAACGGTTCATGATTACCATGGTGGCAAGCTTCG
>LOEQ01001199.1:145405-162762 GCA_001685075.1 Bramus lutescens
GCAGGTGCTGCAGGCCCTCATCATCTGTCCCTTCCTGCTCATGCTGCTCTACTGGTCGTGAGTATCCTTCATGATGTCCCTCCACGGTGTTAACATGAGTTTTCTGACAGACAGATAGACACACACACACACACTCCTCCACCCCTTATTAACTATTTACAGTATTCATACTGTGGAATGAGACCCTTTGTTCCATTCCCCAACTCCAATAGCTACCCATGGCTTCACACTGATCTGCTGCTGTCTATCACATAGTACCTTGAAATGAATGTCTATAAATGGACTTACCTATAAATGGTGGGAACATCTTGTGTTAGAATGGGACGTGTAGAGGGAGGTGCTGAGGAATGATTTAGAAAAGCTCTCCATCTCCTATCCCTCATCTATGTGAGGGATGAACAAATTTCAGCCCATTGCCCAAATCTGCTCATCATCTACTTTTGCAAATAATGATTTATTGGAAGGTAGTCATTCTTATGTGTTCACAAATGCATTGCCTATAGTTATTGTGTCAGAAATGGTGTGGCCCACACAGCTGAAAATACTTATTATCTCATCCTTTACCAAAAAAAGTGTTTGTTCATCATGCTTAAGATTAATTAATATGACTTTTAAAAACAATCATGTAATAAGTTTTTGAGTTATCGACTTTGGGTATGGGGTTATTGAATAAACTGGGGTATGCCCTCACTGTCTAAGGAGTACGAATATGCTGTAAGAAGAAAAACTTTAAACTGTACAGATTTAAAAAACAAATTGTTTTTTTATTTCTGAGAGACACCCAGGGACTTTAACATATGCTGTATGCCTGTGTGTCATGGAAGGTACCATGCCCCATGCTTAGTTCTCGATAGGCCAGCCCCAGGAATTTGTTTCATGCCTCTCTAATTCCCTGCTTTCTTGGAGCTATAAAAAGTGGATCATAATCATTCTACCCGGGGTTCTTTTAAAGACTAAAATGACTGATGCAAAAAGGCGCATGAGGGGGCAGGCAGTCTAGAGGGAGACTTGGAGATAGAGCTTAGAGTTCTACCACCGAACAGGCTTGTAACCTTGGGCAAGTTGTTTGAACTCTGCCCCTCAAGTTCATAAGTGCTCTAAGTCATAATAGTAAATAGTTGGGTTGGGAGAATTAGTAGAGACACCTTGATTGATGCCTGTCACCTGGTATCACATATGTTCATGGTTATGATCAACATGATTATTATGTTTTATATTTATATTGGTAGTATTTAAGATAACTCAGATGTGTCAGGTCTTAATTCCTGTATTAACTACTGCTACTACAGTTGTTGTTTCAACCCTTAATAGAAACCTGTGTGGAGGAGCCGCAACAATTTTGGGGAGAAATATATCCAGCCTTTTCCTACTAGGCTAGGAAGGCTCCTCAAGAATCAATGGCTTCACAGACTGTGTGGATGCCTGTCCTTTCTCCTCACCTCTCTCATGACCACTGTCCTGCCATCTCCTCCTGTTGGCTGGGTTTTTGACAGACTTGCTTCAGTGGTTGCTGCAGGGAGAGGTGATTGGTAGCACCAGCCAGCACAACCAGCTGTTGGTGGCAAAGTACAGGAAGTGACACACTTTTCTTAAACAAGAAGGTATTTACTCTTTGCACTCAGGGTACCTGGCAGTATGCTTGGTGGCTGCTCCCTCTAAGGAGCAGGCTGAGAAGCCCAGGAGCTATGAGGTACAGCAAACCAGTTGCCCAAGGCAGAATCCTCAATCTGCAAGTGGTGGGGTCGAGCCATGAAGATAAAAGTGTGGAAGGGATCTTCTAGTCAAGGTGGTAGACAGACAGACAGACAGACAGACAGACAGACAGACAGACAGGGCCTTTCTATATGCATATGACTGCTGAATAAAATAAATCACCACAAAAATACCGTGCTGAGCTGCACTAGAAGGAGGGGCTCTCAATAGAGCAGTCATGGAGGCAGCATGAGGTTTCTAAATCTGACAGCAGCCTAGGAACCTGGCCACAGGCTAGAACTGAGCTCTTGAATATATTTGTTGCTCCTAAGCACTAACCCGGTACCTGACAGAAACACATTGAGGAAAGAAGGGTTTACTGTGGCCCATTGGTTCAGAGAGTCTTAGTCCACCACAGTAGGAAAGTACGTCCAACCAGTTCAGTTCATGGTGGTGAGGTGATGGAAGACATTGTTCACATCACAGTCAAGTAGATTAGGAAGTGAACACGGATAAACCCCCAAGGACTCACCCTGAATAGCCTACCTCCTCCCAAATTTCCCAAACCTCCCAAAATAGTACCGCCAAGTGGGCATCAAGTGTTTAAAGCATGAGCCTGTGGAGACACTAGATTCAAACGACAACATGTGGTTTGGATGTGGGTTGTTCCACACCTATTCTTATGCCTGAGGCTTAGTTTTCAGTGTGGTGTTGTTGAAAGTGGGTCATTAGGAGTATGCCTTTAGAAGGGATTAACACTGGTCTAACACAGTGAGTAACCTAACCCTTAAAGCTCTCAGATGTCCCTCTTGCCATCTCTGTCACACACACATTCTGTTACTGTGATTTCACCCACCTTAGCTCTTCACCAGAGGTCTAACTGCCCAGTCTTGGACTATCAGCCTTCAAAACTGTGGGTTTTGTATGTTGCCTTGGCGCAGACATTTTGTTTTAGTAACAGAGAAAGGACTAAATACAGGCTTGGTACACAATTAGAACTGAGCTCCTTGAAGAAATTCAAGAATCAAAGATTAGAAACTCTTTCCTCACCACAGGGTCTCCACCCAAAGCTGGCTGACTCCCTGAACTGTGAACAGAAAAAAATATATATATTTCTCTTAAAAAAAATCAAAGCTTTGAAGTCTGAACCATGCATGCATACACAAATTTTAGACACTTGCCAAGGCTGAGATACTGACCTTCTAGAGTCAACAAAGCACCCCAAGGAGGCACACAAGGCTCACATGGAAGGAAATTCTTGACAAGGATGAGCTCACAGACAAAATTCAAACCCAGCCAACCAGCATGCATTGTCCCATCAAAGCAAAGGTTTTCCTTTAGTGGCTCTGGTCTCCTGTTATTCACAGCTGATTCTTCTGCTCCAGCTGACCAGCCAACACAGATTCTTCACACAAATTTTCTACTAGAGTCTTTGCTTTCCTCTGAAATGTCACAAGCTAGGCCTCCATTGTCTGTACTGCTTTCAACATTTTTATCTTCCAAGCTCTCACCGGTCACCAAACTTTGAAAACTCAGTGGCTTTTCTGACCCAGAGTTCTGAAATCCTACAATTATCCCCAAAACACATGGTCAGGTCTGTCACAGCAATACTCTACTATTCGGGTACCAATATCTTCCTAGTCAGGGTTTCTATTGCTGTGACGAAACACCATGACCAAAGCAACTTGGGGAGGAAAGGGTTTATTTGGCTTATATTTCCATATCACTGTTCATCATTCAAGGAAGTCAGGACAAGAACTCAAAGAGGGCAGGAACCTGGGGGCAGGAATTGATGCAGAGGCCACAGAGGGATACTACTACTTACTGTCAGGCTTGCCTACAACCCGATCTTATGGAGATCTTTTCTTTTCTGTTTTAAACATCTTCATTTCTTTTTATTTTTTAAAATTGATTTCTTTATTATGCATACAGTGTTCTGCCTGCATGTACATCTGCACGCCAGAAGAGGACATCAAATCTTGTTATAGATGGTTGTGAGCTGTCATGTGGTTGCTGGGAAAAACTCAGGACCCCTGGAAGAGCAGCCTGTGCTCTTAACTTCTGAGCCATCACTCCAGTCGCTGGAGACATTTTCTTAATTGAGTTTCCCTCTTCTCAGATGCCTTTAGGTTGTGTCTAGTTGACATAAAACTACCTATGCTCTAAGATCTGTCCTTTTGCGCTGTTAGACAGAGGCAGCCACTGTGCATTGGGTTGTGTGAAGTGAGGCAGTGCCTACACAAGGGAACAGTAGACTTGCACGTCTGATTGGAGAGGTGTTTTGGAAGTGACCCCATGGAGATTTGTCAGTGGACCCAGTGTGACTCATGAGGATAAGAGGAGATGCTGTGACTGGTGCTGAGTCTTTGAATTGGAGGGCCTCAGGAGTAGGGAGCCCAGAGTCCCCTCTTGTCATTGGAGTCTGGAGGTGATGAGATGAGATCAGCTGCTGCAGAGGTCCCAGTGCTGAAGGCAATGGAAGAAGCTCGGGTTCTGAAATGTAAATTTTACACTTATCCAGGTAGAGTGAAGCCAAGACAGCTGCGGATGTCAGTAAGAAAAATAGTTTATTGCTCACAATTCTGAAGAGGAAGGATCACACAACAGCCCATAGGGCCGTATGAGAAAGGACCAAAGAGCAGGGAGGAAGGGGACAGTGCATGCAGGATCCTTTATTGCAGTTTCTTCAGGAGAGACTAGTTGAGGCATAGGAGGATGATTCGGGGTCAGCTAGTGTGGAGGCACGGGGCTGTCCCCAGTTGTCTGCTACTGAGTCCTGGGGTGATCCTAGCTAGTGGGTAGTTGCTAGTTAAGAGTCTAATCTAGGAATAGAATGTGGTTAAGGTATGGCCTCTAGATTGGTTAGTTTGTGATTAAAGCATGCAGCCAAGCCTCTTATTACTGGGAATGAGTTAACTTTTGGCAGAGATGGGCAGGGTGCTCCAGGATGAGCAAGGCCCCACACATCCAGACATTGGAAAGTTAAAAGGCACAGGGCACAGCTAACATACAGCCAAACCTTCTACAGGTACAGGACAAGGCCATCAGTACAAGATGACATCAGCAGTGTGACTAGGTAGGGATTTGGCAAAGACTTTCACGAGTGAAGGTACATGGGAAGGTGTGTCACTCTTGAGTGATGGAAAGATCCGTGACACAGGGATGATTGCTGCCCCAGTCTGCTCAGTGAGTCTGAGAGCCAAAGCCAAGTGAGCTACTTGGGGATGCTGACAGCTCACTTCATCTTTAGATGAGGCAGAACCAGCTGACAGTTTCCAATGGGCTGGAAGTGAAGGAAATGCTACAGAAGGCATGGGAGGGGAGTACAGAGAGAACAAAGATGCACTTGCCTGGATCGGGGTGCCCTAGACGGTGGCACTTAAGGACTTTGTCATACAGTAGGTACAGAAGAGACTGTACCTGTGAGTGAACACTGTCAAAGGTGAATGCAGGTGTCCACAGCCACCACGTACCCTGACTTGGTGCCACATAGAAATCCTTGTTTAGTTGTTTGCTTAGCCATTCATTACCCCTTAGGAAAGGGCAGTATAGCTTAGTGCCAATCTAAAGAGTTGTACTGACCTATCTTTTTTCCCAACTAAACACTTCTAGCTTCACAGCTTACAGATGAATGAGGAAAAATAAAATCAAGGTTTAGAACACCAGGGGACAGAAGAGTAAGGGATTTTGCCAGGTGTAGCAAGAAATGGGAGGTGACAGAGGAAGAAACAGACCTGAAGAAAGAAAGGGTTGCTGCTTTCAAACAGTGCAAGGGTAGGAAAGGTACCTCCTCCAACTGGCCTCAGCCTGCTGGCAGTGTAGCTTGGTAACAACTCCTTGGTGGTGAGAGCCTCCCCCACGCTCCATGCATGGCACAGTCTTACCCTGAATTCTCGTCACTGGGTCATGATCTGTTACATGAGGATGCTTCAGGAGACTATGAGTGTGGAAGACCAGGAAAGTAGCAGGCGGGGCAGGGAATGTGAGCTTTCCTGGTCGGGACTTACTGCTGAGAAGTTTTTCTGGAGGAGGCCCAGGAATCAAAGGTGGTGCTTGCCATCGCTGTGGTTGGGGGCCTGTCATCATCTCACGGTGAAAATGAGAGGACCAGAGGACAGGGCAGGTTTGGTGATGGAGACACTCACACATCTGCTGTGCACCCTCCTGTGCCGCTGAACATCTGTGTGGCGCCTCCGTGAGTACCTGTGGAGGATGTGCGTGCTCACTGTTCTTCAGATCATGTTTCCTAGGTGTAGGGGCTGTCGTCATAAACAAGGCAGTCACAGCCCTGCCCTCATGAACCAGCAGGACAAGGAAGGAAAATCACACTTAAAATTTATATTCCAGAGCACCATGGAGTGTGCAGATTTTAGTGTGCCTTAACGTTTCAAAGGCACACTTTCCCTAAGATCAGCTGTATGCTTCCTCTCCTAGGAGTTTCACAAGGTTATCCAGTTTTGCATGGAAATAAACAAAGTCAAAAAGCTTCCCCAGGAACCCGGGGAGAAAGCTTTTGCCACTCAAGTATAAGGACTTGAGTTTGGATCCCTACCACCCATGTAAATGTTGGATGGGTGTAGTGGCCCACCTGTAATCCCAGCATGGGAAGGTGGGGGAGGTGTCAGGAACAGAAAGGATCCCCAAAGCAAGCTGACTCCAAAGTCTAAATGAATCGGCAAGCTCTGGCTTCAAGCAAGAGAATATTTAAGATGGGAAGCAATCACAAAAGACCCCCAAAGTCAACCTCAGGCCTCCATTTGCACATCCGCCTGCTCATACATATATGCCCGCACATACACCACAAACATATATGAAGAGTCGTTCAGGGCTCCAGGTGAGTCCTGAGGTCAGAGGCGCAGTCCTGTGCCATGTAAAAGATCAAGTCTCTTGCATATGACATATGGACCTAGTGCCCTTTAGAGGAGGGTGTAAAGGATATGCTAAAGAAACCCTAAGATGGCTGAGTCCTACCTCATTTCTGGTTGCCTGAACTAGGATACCTGCCTTGCTTACCTGACAGCACCATCAGCAACCATAGGTGTCTTGTTCTCAAAGAAATTTCTGCTCCTGGCCTGTTCCCACACCCCTGCAGGGGAGCAGGAGGGTTTCCCTCTGCCAAGGGAAAGAGCCTCAGCTTAGGTTCTTCCAACATGACTGCTCTGTACGAAGACATGCACCAGATGTGTGAAGATGGTGAGTTGTGAACATCACTCTCTTCCGCTGGAATTTCATCCTGATGAGAGCTTCGCAAACATTACCGTTGGGGAAGGCAGGGAGAAGGAGGAGAAGGATGATGTCAGGTGGGAAATAACGGGAAACGGAGGGAGGTGTGTAGCTTTAGAGCATGAGTAGCTGCACCGGTTCTCTGGGTGAGAAATGAGCCTTGTGAGTGGGAAGGAGAGTGAGGCAGCCTACATGCTCAGTAGCTGGGAAAGAAACTAGCACCAAGGTGACGGAGAGAGATCCTTAGGAAAAAGTATCTCTGCCAAAGAGATTTTAATGTTTAAAATTTCCAAGAGACGTTATTATAAAACATATAAGTGACCTCAAGCTAGATATGCCCAGTTAAAAAATACTAACAATTCTATCGTATATAGTAAATGGTCTTAATTTATAAATATCTCTAAAAATATTTGAGGCATGCTGGGCAGTGGTCATGCACGCCTTTAATCCCAGCACCCAGGAGGCAGAGGCAGTTGGATCTCTGTGAGTTCGAGGCCAGCCCGGTCTACAGAACGAGTTCTAGGACTAGCTTCATAGCTACTGAGAAACCCTGTTTTGAAAAATAAAACAAAGCAAAATAAAATATTTCAGACAGAATCATTGAATTTTTGTCAGTTCTTGAGTTTAGTTTTAAGAGGTTTGGGGGGAGTGTTTGTGTTTGTTTTTGAAATGGAGTCTTGCTATATTGCCCAAGCTGGCCTCAACTGAGCTCAAACTGTCCTCCTAGATATCTGAGACAGCAGGTGTGCCTCCCTGCTCAGCAGAAGGTTGCTCTTTGGGGTCCAGTCGAAGCACGTTACATCCCTGTGTGCCCTCGATCTGCCCAAGGACCCCTGGAGAGTAGCACTGTGATAGACTCCCATGCAGAGAGACAAACTGAGGCACACAGATACTCCATGGCTTGCCAGAGGTGCTTTGGCTGCTAAGTGCAGGGACATCACCAGCTGTTCATCTCGTCCCACAGGCTGTGATGCTGTTAGGTCCAGGATGTACCTGGGTCACCAAGGGTAGCATGTACTTGGCACAGAACTTGCTTCATATCCTGGAAGATGCCATGTTCCCTCTAACAATGACAAAAACATTTCTTCTAGTACCTATCCTAATAGAGCACATAGAAATTGTGTTAAATGGATTAATTGATTGTGCTGCTTGTCCCTAAAATGAGTTTAAAAGACGTGTGTGTGTGTGTGTGTGTGTGTGTTTCAGCAATTATCAATCTGTTTTTCTTTCCCAAGCAGGAGGAGCACAACATGATCCTCCATCAAAACCAATTTCATTTCACAATACCACGTTATACAAAGAGATTCTCTCACAGATAAAACAAGGTTGTGGGGTTCCCTGCACACAAGGAACTCAGCTGTATCAACACTGACTCACAGGGGAAAGGGGAAGAGATGAGTCACAGAAATTAGCCTCTGAGCACCTGAGTCAGCAACAGCAATCCTTTCACAGGCTGCAGTGACCACTTCGCAGCTGATCTGGGGACTTGAAATAGAAACACAAAGAAAAAGGCTTCTCCAGGTATAGTGGCTCATGCCTTTAATCCCAGCGCTTGGGAGGCAGAAGCAGGTGGATCTCTGTGATTTCAAAGTCAGCCTGGTCCACATAGAGAGCTCCAGGACAGCTAGGACTACATAAGGAGATCCTGCCTCAAAAACAAACAAACAAAAACAAAACCCGAGAGAGAGAGAGAGAGAGAGAGAGAGAGAGAGAGAGAGAGAGAGATAGCATCGTGTAATGCTAACAACAGGCAAATGTATACTGCTGGAGAGGGGTTCGTGTTCCTCAGTGTTGTAGCCTCTATTATGTTGTCCTGACTCAAGTCTATAACCGAGCCCCAGCCTACGCTCACAGAAGCAGCTCTGATTAAATGCAATGGAGCATGCTTGTGCATTCACACACACACAGGAAAGAACCTGTAGTGGGGAGGAAACATGATCAAAGTACATACACGCATGTTTATGTAATTTGGAAGAAATAATTAAAAACAAAGCCCTGGAGTCACAAATGGTAGTGCATATTTCAGTCACGAAAGTTGAATGAGCAGTTGAAAGTGAGCCTGAAGTACCTCAGCTGCTGTTTGGGATTTGCTGATGACACAGACTGTTAAAGAGCCCTCTGGTAAAAAGCTACCTCATTTTAAGCTGCTGAGCTGAGCACAGAGGTCAGGTACAATACGATGAATCCCGGGGACCAACACCCGTGCTTACAAACAGAGGTGGAGAGAGGCCTGGGAAAATAGGGGAGTATGGCCTGCTGACACCATGCAAGCACTATACCATTGTCCCCAGGGCCAGGACATGCCCTCCACACCCATCTCACTGTCCTAACCCAGCAGCTGGGGCTGTTGAAGGCCAGCCGGAGGGCCACTGCAGCCTGGAAATCTGACAGGGCAGTCAGGGTGAGCCTGTGTGTTAGATTCTGAGCTGTCAGTGCCTGGCTCAAGTCAGGTGGCCTCTGGCAACAGGTGTCCAATGCTAAATGACTGCTGCCCTGGCAGCTGGTCGGCGTCCACAGAGATGGATAGAGCGAGTCTCCGTGGACCCTGAGACCAGTAGGAAGCGTGGCAGTTTAGCTTCACTCAGGCTTTGGAACTGGCTAATTTGAATCAGGATAGGTTTCTGTGGGAGCCGGGAGAGGTGTGCTGTGCGCACAGATGACAAAGCATCTGTCAGACGCCAGCAGGAGGCTCCCGCATGACAAGCAGATATTGTAGCCATGGTATCTGTCTGCCACTCTGATGGACATAGGATTGGAACCCAGGCTTAGGTCAGAAGGTGACCCCCTGGAGCAGGTTGATTGGCCCACCTGCTGCGAGCTGCAAACACAGAGGTGCCAATAAAAATTCCAATTAGATGCAGAAGCAGCAAAAATTCCATCTCGCCTTTGGACCCTTTCCCTCCCCACTTTCCTTATTTTATTTTCCTCCTCTCTCTTGCCTGGTAATTAAGTCTAGAACCCTGTACATGCTAACTGAGCACTCTACCGCTGAACTAGATTCCCAACTCCTAAATATTTTATTATTTTAGACAAGGTCTTGCTAAATTATCCAGGCTGGGTGAGAACTCGCTATTGTAATCCAAGCTGGCCTCGAGCTTGCAATTGCCCTGTCTCAGCCTGGAAGGTACTGAGATTACAAACCTGTACCACCTTGCCTGTTAGAACACTGCATTTTCTTTATCGCTTGCTAAAGCTGTCAGTCAGCTTCCCGTACAGCACGGCACCTTTAATGTCCTGTGTGCCATTTGGTTTCTGTAGCCTGATAATCACTTCCACAGGTAAGTTTTCTAAAGGAGGAGGAGGGAAAGAGTGCTGAATATTAGCTCAGGTGTGTGGGCGGATGAGCACCAGCTGCGTGCAGGGTTACAGATTGTAGGTGTCTGTATGGGAGCTGAATCCCCAGTCTTTATCTGCTAAAAACATGAACAGAGGAACGCCCGTGTATTCAGAATTGATCCACTATAAAAGGCTAATGTCAATGACTTCATGTGCCCTACCTGAGCCTGCAGCACCCTGAGAATGCTTGTGTACTGAGGATGCTGTACCCTGAAGGATGCTGTGCACTGTGTGTTCTAAGCCTGAAGCACTCTGGGGATGCTATGCATTGTGTGGTCTGAGTCTGTAGCACCCTGAGGATGCTTTGCACTGTGTGGTCTGAGTCTGTAGCACCCTGAGGATGCTTTGCACTGTGTGGTCTCAGTCTGTAGCACCCTGAGGATGCTTTACCCTGAAGGATGCTGTGCACTGTGTGGTCTAAACCTCTAGCACCATAGGAATGCTATGCACTGCATGGTCTGGGTTTGTATTACTGTGAGACTGCTGTGTACAGTGTGACATGTTTTTACCTTTCAGAAATGACTTTTAGCCCCAGATCTCAACAGTTAACATGGGGGATCTGGCCTGCTGAGGCTTCTATATCATTCTACTGAACTTGTTCCACAGATTCAGGGAAACTGAGGCCCAGAGGAATAAAGTTACTCACTTAAGGTCACAAAAACGTGCTGATATACTTCCACCCTAATTTTTACATGGGATTGGGAGAGGCGTCATTTTGTGAAGAACTTTGTTCATCTTTGAATAACTTCTTATTGTGTTTGATTCCATTTGGGTCTTTGTCTTTGTTACTGTTTGTTTTCTTTTGGGCCTCTCTAGAATTTTTTAACTGTCCAGTACTTGATCAAACCCAGAGAATCAACAACTAGAGTCCTCTATTTCAGTCAGAAATGGCCCAGGCTCTGCCCATACTCAGTTTCATGTGCACACATGGAAAGGTCATCTCCACAAAGTTTTATTGACCCTGCTCCCTCTCTGTGCTAGACTTTGTGTCCTTCCTGTCCGCCTACTTAATGGAAGTTCCAGACTGGGCTGAACTTTAGCTCAATGGTGCAGAATGTGTTTCGCATGTTTTCCTTCCCAACAAAATAACTTCTCAGGGCCCAAAGTGTAGTTATTCTCCATAATGACTCCAACTGCCCCATGCATGTTTGTCCTGTGAATGACGTCCCTTTGAATCACAGACAGGGAGGTGTGCTTGTGCACACGGGTATCGCCCCAAAAACAAATACTCCACAAGACAAATAAGGAAATGGCTTAAGGGTACAACTAATTTCATAATGCATTTCCAGTTAGTTTTATTCCCTTCCTGTATTTTACTTATTAGTAAATGTCCCAGTACAGTGGACTAAGCAGGACACACGTGATTCTTACTCAGAGAATTGCCTTACTAGTAGTCTCTCATCAGAATGCGTGTTTAGTGAGCTCTCAAAGAAGCAGCCCATGCAACTGCTGAAATCATGTGGGGTTCCTTAAAAAGCCACCCAGGGACAGCTCTTTTGACTCCTGGATGTGGACACCAGAAGGACTAAGTCAGTCAACAGAGGTGTGCATATCCATGATTACAGTAGTAGCATGCTTCACAGTAGCCAAGACATGGAATCAGCCTAGGAGCCAGCCCATCAGGGGGTGGACAGATAAAGAATAGGTGGTATATATATGCAATGGAGTTTTATTTAGCCATAGAAAGAACAAAGATGATACTTTAAAGAAAGTGGATAAAACTGCAGGTCATCATATTAAGTGAAATAAAGCAAAATCAGAAAGGTAAACAGTGCGTATTTTCTTTCATATATAGAATCTAGATTTAGAAATAGGTATGTAAGACATGAGAACAGAAACTAAAGAAAAGAACAGTGGAGGATGGTATGAGAGGGTGATAGGAGGTAAGGTCAAATATATGATATACACTAATGAAAATGTTACAGTGAAATTGATTCCTTTGTATAATAAACATATGTTAATGCGCAAAAGGTCTACCCAGATAGGAAGCTTGTTGATGTTAGATTCTCCCATTGGACAAGAAAATAGTTTATTATGTTGAAACCTTACGGGCAAATGATCAGCTTTAGAGTACCATGTACCAATTTTTAAAAATTGTAATCAGTTATATATATTTATTACTAAAAATTTAGATGACAAAATTCTGTTTATTGCAAATTTTCTAAAAACCTTGTTATCTACTCCAATTACTACCTTCTCACCAAACTACCCCCAAATTCTATTTACATTTTTTTCCAGTTACTATATTTCATTTCAGACTTGAGACTTGTAAAGCACACAGACTACTTGAGAGTCATTGGTGCTTCTTTGGATCAAATAAAGACATAAAACTATAAGGAAGTCATTTGCAAGTGGTCCCAGTCTATGTCATACATATTAGGGTCTGGTCCTTGACACTCTGAGTGTGTGTATATACTTTACTGTATTTACAGAGGTCTCCCTCCATAAGACTTGAAATCAACAGTAGCTGCATCAAAGATGGTCCTAAGGTGACAATGCCCAGTTTACATCAGAACAACAACAACAAATCATTTAGTGCCCAGCAAGAGTCTGAGCTCATGAGAAGCCTACACCCATTTCTTCAAACATGAAGGATTACCATTCCTGCAATCCAAGCCTATCCTACAGGTCTTGCAATCCTAAAAGACCTTTAGTTAGAATTGTTTGAATTATGCAAACCGTGTTGTCTGAGGACCCAACCATAGGGGTGATGAATATGGGCTAAAGACTGAATGGCTACTAGGGATAACACAGTGTCCCAGAGATCTGTCAATCTGGAAGTCACTGGACCATGCCTACTGAGTGCATTTTGGTCTCTGCCTATGACTCTGAAGCCTGGGACAAGAGGAAAATCTTCTCCTGTGGGTCAGATTGTCCTGGGTCCAGCACTGTTCTCCTGGGAACTTCTGAGAACAAAGACGACTGCTCTGTATATATAACACAGGCCTTGATTTGAACAAAAGGATACTACCCAGACACCATTGATTTATGATTTGATTTCGTGCCGTAAGGTTAGTATCCATAAACACTGGGTATAAATAATGTTATGTTGACCCTTCCCCCCATTATTGTATATTTCAAGGTTTGACAGACAATCTACAAAGTAACCTGTGCTGTCAGACTAGCATAGAGGAGGTCCTAACACAAATCACAGGGTACTGGAATCAAACACAGATGTGGCTATACTGATATTTACATTAAACTGTAAGGTTTTAAGTCCATATATTGAGGGAAAAATGAATGTTAGTGATCTACAATCTCAATAAATTAAGAAAAGACACTACATACACTATATCCAAATATATTAGCAACATGGAATTTAAGCCATGAGAATTGGCATTTGTTCTATTATTTCATATTAAAAAGAAGATCTGATTTAAGATGCCATATTATACTGATGGCATTTTGAGATGATTCTACTTATTCAAATTTTGTTATCCAAATTAATTTTTAATAAATACAGACCAGTAAATAATTTTGATTTTGTTTAAATGCCTGTAATTTGAAATATATTTTATTATAACTTTCCATTTGGGTATGGGGGACCCAACATTCAAATCAGCAATATCCACTTTTTCCAGGTGATAGATCCATTTAAAGACTCTCATGAGCTAGCAAGGCAGGAGTCAGATCGTCATGGTAACTTCTTACCAGAATCCATCCTGACTTTCCTGATGACACATAATTGAAATGAAACCGAATGGAGGCATTCCCCTTGTGTCTTTGCAGGATATTCCCCGAGTCTCTCCGATGGCTAATGGCTACCCAGCAGTTTGAGTCTGCAAAGAAGTTGATCCTGTACATCACACAGAAGAACTGTGTGAGTCCTGAGAGTGACATCAAGGGAGTGATGCCAGGTAAGTACACTATGGCTGACCAGGGTGCCTGAGGGCTGGTCTTGTCCAGAATACCTGTCCTGGCTAGTGTTTGGTCTATGTTCCTGTGCCCACATGGTTTGCAAAGGTTTGGAACAACAGCAGTGGCTGCTGAAGTCTGAGAGTGAAAATCAACTAAAATTCTCTCCACTCTAGGAGCGAGTTTCCTTCATAATCAGGTGAACACACTCATCACGTTCTTTAGAGCCCATACAAAACCAGAAGCCGGGTGTGAGATGGATGTGTACCCTATCTTTATCAGGCGTATTCAGCTCTGTGACACCCAGCACCTCCTTTTATGACAACCTACCATATTTAAAGTCTTGGCTCAGGGTGTGGATGGTGTAAGTGACCTCTCTTCTTGAGTATGATCTTTCAAGGGCTGCCACTATCTATTTATGGCCATGACCTATTTGTTGGTCAAGGGAAGAAATGGAAACATAAACTATTTTTGTAGAGTGGTTCAGGTCCATAGAATTCTTGTGAATCAGGGCATCAGCATAAGGTAAGTGGGGCTTTCAAGTTGGGAGTCTGTAAATGTTACCAGGAAGTTCTTCACAGCCAGGTTCCTGACTCCTCCCTGTCATACCAAGATACTGACTTAGAAGATCTGAAAGAAGCCCCATGAATATGCACTTGTAGTGAGCTCTAGAAGACACTCTAAAGCAAGGGACCTAAAGAGTCCCTTTGGAAAATGGCCACTTTGAGCCACCAGGCTAACATGAAAACCTGTATGCTTTGTAAAATCCCCTAGGAAAGTACTATATAGTAGGGGGAGGGGAGAATATGACGAGACTTTCCCAATGACTAGAATCATGTGACGTCCATTCATTCAGAACGCAGAGATTTATTAAACCTCTGATGGCACACCACACTAGCTCACACAGATGGGATACATACATGGGGGGGGGGTTCTTAGATGTACACTCAGTAGGAAGGGTCNATGGGATACATACATGGGGGGGGGTTCTTAGATGTACACTCAGTAGGAAGGGTCAAGCACTAAAGCAGAAGGATAGAGGGTGGTGACAAGTGGCTGCAATCCAAGTGCCTAGGTAAGCCTGGCTTTGAGACACAGGTGAGCAGGAACCTGTACCAGACAAGAGAATGCACCGCATTTCCAATGGGGAGGGGAGTGTGAGCAACCTGGATGTAAGAGCTGTTAACACCCTTACTGGACTCCCATACAGAAGATCTGCAGGCTCAGCAAGGGTGGCATGCCTATCTTGACTTGTGCCTAGGACACAAAGGCTGGGTCACAACCATTTACTGGGTGAGATGCCGTCTGCCAAGTCCTTCAGCTCAGGCAGGAACAGTCAGGCAAACCAAAAGCTCCGAATCCCCTGGAGTGAAGGATGCAAGCCATGGCTGGTCTGCTTGACGAGTACTGAATGCTGGCTCTTTAGAGGGGCATTTGAAGCCTCCTTTCTCAGGAGCAGTGACAGTAAAGAAGACATGCTGCCTGTGTGCCGGTCCCCTTCCAAAGGACTGATTAACATTGAGATCAACTGATTCTTAAGGTTCCATCCTCCATGTGGTATATGCATGAACCTGTTTCTTAACGGCAACACATTTACAAGGGATACTGCGATTCTCCTTGTTTACAGATGAGGAAGCCATGGCACTGAGAGGCTGGGTTATCTTGCCAGAGGTTGGTTGGCTATTAAATAGTTGAGCAGGATTTGAACCCAAAACGTCCAGCCAAAGTGGCTTTCCTGTGCTGCTAAGAAGAGGGTGACCATGGGGACATTTAGGAAAGGGTGCAATTAAGGAACCCATTGGGCCAAGCCTGCTTGGTTTGGACCATCTCATAGCTTCCTGCAAACTCCTGTCCTCAAGTCTCACTGCACATCTGTCTCTGGCCTCCTAATTAAATCATCACACCCCACTTCTTTCAGGTTAAAATGTTATCTGGAAAAAGCTTGTTTTCTCAATCCTAATTACACTGACTCATGTCTCTATTTTTGGAAAGTGATATTAGCTCTCCTCTACCCCTATCCTTTGCTTATAAGTTTAGTTGGGACTTATCTCTCTTCTGTGTCTCAGGCAGGGGGCCAAGTAAGAGATGATTTGTCCCCTTTGGTGACTAACAAAGAGGAGAAAGCTTTCGCTCTTCACCAGGATGTGTCATCATTATTGTGGTCACTGTGGGATGCGAATTCACCCTGGTTCTCTATCCCCACCCCCTTCAGATGCATTCAGACAATAGAATGCAAAACTGTCAAGCACTTGGGGGGAAGAGTCTGTATTCTATGGGCCGCTAACTTCCTTAGCTCAGAATGGCTTCCCCACTTATAATCATCTTCCCAGCGCCTCACATAGTCCCCGGTCAAGCTTGGGGCTCTTCCCTAACTGGTTTTCATGTGCACTCACTGCTCTGGCTGCCACTCTGTTCCCCCTGCCTCCATCAGCAGCTCGGAAACAATACAACCACATCATCACTACTCTAGTAGCTCCCAGGGTCCTCGGGGGGTAGCCCCATATCTTACATGTATATTTAGAGATCCTACTTAATCTCTACCTCCCCCAGGCCTCTGCTCTGTGTCTGGCTCCCATGCTCTTTTTCCCATAGGCCCCAGCTCAGGAAAGTCCCATCCTCTCAGACCCATCCTCCCATCCTCAAGGCTAGGTCCTCAAGCCCAGATCAGCCATCATACTGTACACAACCTCCACCCCTGTCTCAGCTATGAACAGGAGTTTGTCAACATTACCTCTACCCCACAGAGTGTCCGCTGCAGAGCCCAGGCTGTACCCCAACACCAAAGGAGATCCATGGATAGCAGCATTCCTTGAATATTCATGACATATAGGAATCCGAGGCTCTGGAGCCAAGAAGAGGCAGGGCTGTTCCTCAGGGTGCCTCTGTGCAGAGAAGTATCTTCAGCTGGGATGTAACAATGAGGGAGGAGCCTCATGCCTTGTTAGTGCATGCCAGTCTTGGGCTTATGCTGAAAGAAAACCTGATCTCCCCATATTTCCCATTTCTATTCTTTTAAAGCTGTCTTGAGTTTTTATTTGGGCATAAGTGGTGGTCTTTGCAACATGTACAGCTGAATTAGACATTTGTGTGTGTGTGCGTGCGCGTGTGTGTGTATATGTGTGTGTGTTCCCAAAAGTCAATCTCACAGTATCATGATATGCCCAAGTGTGATAGCTCTCCTTCCCAGCCTGACTCAAGATTTTGACAAATTACAGCAAAAGTAAAGACTGCTGTTTCTATGCTGCCTGTAG
>LOEQ01001199.1:162778-181424 GCA_001685075.1 Bramus lutescens
ACACACACACAAAAAAAAAGGAAGGCCGACTAACCGTTTATCAGAGTCCTGCATAGTTACTTGCTTTCAGTAATGGTGAGGCCGGCAAGGAAACCTGGGGCAGCGACAGGGAGGCCCAAGAACATTTCATCCTTCTCGGGGCCTCATAAGAAAGGATGCTTCAACTCTCTGTATTTTACCCGTGGACAGTGGGAACTAGAGAGGCTGCCTGTTGGGGAGCCAGTGAGATCCTATTCCCAATGTACTCCCTGGGAAGTTGCTCCATAAAGGATCACACAGTAGAGGGAGAGCATATGCATGGCCTTTTCTTCCCCATGGGGAGAGAGACATACAGGGAGCAAGAGTCATTTGACCTCTTGTACAGAGCCCTCTGTGGGCAGCCTCATGGAAAAGCAATCCAAAGGTATGCAAGCTCTTAGTCCCGGGGAGGCTGCCCAGGGTATACTTCCACTGTCTTTCTTATCTGCTGCTCTTGGGAAGATATAGAGTGACCAGAACCTCTTCACTGCCTCCTGCATCCAGAGCTCAGAGCCTGCACATCAGCCCTGTCATAACCTCAGGGCATAACATGAGCCAGGACTGTCCTCCATTGGTGCCTAAAACCCATGGATAACTTTAGACAGGCTTGGTTTTCCCTATAACTGCATATCTACAATAACATTTAATTTACAAATTAGGTACAGGAAGAGATTAACAAATAATAACAAACTAAAACAATTATGACAATATAATTTATGAGTTTCTCATTTCTAGAATTCCCCGTTTGGTATTTTCAGACTGGAGTTAGCCTTAGGGAGCTGAGACCTCCATTACTGTGGGCAGCTCTTCCAAAGAAGTTAAGAAGAAACACAGAGATGAGCTTCTTCCCAGGCTGGGGGACCCTCGCTGCTCCCAGACCTCGTGCACTGACCACAGGGGTCAAGGAAATGTGGATCAGGAATAGACGTAGCTGGCATTCCAACATTAAGTCTGCCTGTGTCTCAGTTTGAAATTCTCTGACAGCACTGAGCCAAGAAGGCTGAGGCTCTCTGCTCTGAGCTCCTGCCCTGAGCAGCAACCCACGGCTGCTGTCTTATCAACTGCTCGGCACCTGTTTGCTTTTGTTTCCTAATGAAAGAAGCTTGGGCTAGAGAGACAAGAAGCTCCTTGTTTCCAGTGACCTAACAGGGTCTCAGTAGGTAGCTAATGCCTCCTACAATTTAGAATACATGGGTATGAAAAAATGTAGAGCTCCATAAAAATCAATTAAAAGAAAAGAATTACATGGGTTTCAACCCAGAAGAAAACACTTGACGCTGCAGAAGTCTGATGTTGTTGATGATGGGCCAGTGGTATGAGTAACAGAGACCCTGACAAAACATCAATAGTGCTGGAGAAGTTAATTTAATTCCCTCTAGAATAATGCAATTGCCACTGTAGACTACAGTCAATTCTCAGACTGGGCTCTAGGGTTTAATGCTATTTAAACAAAACAGAACAAAACCCTCGGGTCATAATACAATTGCTATAGCTTCTTTGACATACTATTTCATCCACAATAATGCATTAGCAGCTGTGTATGGACCACTTTTGAGGAAGAAACAACTTTAAACTCGCATAAACATGGTAACGGATGTTTGAGTTTTCCTCTTGGAAGACTATTGAGAAAGGGTGCCTATGACGGCTGACTTCTGACGAGTCTGTAGCAGTGAAAGCACCCAGATCGCTGGATCTGACAATGTCTATCAGACATGTTTCCAAGCTCTTTAACAAACACAGCCCTGCACTATGCAGCAGAGTGTCTGTCACTGGAGGCCCACACACAGCTACAGTTTCTAGAACTTTCCACAGAGTGGACCATTTTCTAAGCATTGTAACTGTGGTAGAGTGAGATGCATTTCCTCATGCTTGTGGTGGTGGTCTTCTGTGCACGGTGGCACTGCCAGCTCTCTAGAAGAATGGCACACACAGTGGCAGAAAGTGCATAACAATGAGAAGACTGGTGGATGTGTCTTCCCTAAACTATAATTTTTACTGTCATTTTAGAATGGCTTCCATATTTTTTAAGTGTTTCTTCTGAAGCAGTATACTGTATGAGGCTGGCATCAGCTTCATACATCTCCTGTTTTTCACATGTCCAACTCTACCCAGATGCCACCTGGTTTCATCTAGGGTTCTGTTAGCCCTGTGTGATATTTAAACAATGACAGAGTTACCTGATGACACAATTCTCAGACCGTATCCCCTAACACATTCATTAAGGGATTCATGAGTGTATTTTCCTTTAACCATGGAGAAGGAGCATCATTAAGACAAATTAGCCTGTTTTGGCTGAGACAAAATAGGTCAGGAGATTTCTGAAGCTGAGAGGGTCTGTGGACAGGCAGCCAGAATACCAGCCTAAATATGAGAAGGTGGGGTGACAATGAATCTAAATTTTTTCTTTAGAGCTAGGTATGATTCCATATGCTCATAATCTCAAGAATTTATGAATCTTGAAGCCGGAGGACCACTTGACCTATGAGTTTGTGACCAGTCTGAGCAACTCTGAGTAACACAGTACTACCCCATATTTAACAACAAACAAAACTGATTAAATAAAAAATGTCTAAATGTCCCACCCCCGCATACATGCTTCTTTTGCCCCACCATATAAACCTGGCTGGCCTGGAAGTCTCTATGTAGACTAGGCTGGCCTCATACTCACAGGATATGGTATATGCCACCATAGAGCTCACTGGACTACTAGCTCCCTATTTAAAATAAGTTTAGTTTTCCTTCAGACTGTTGTGAATGAGGTTTGTGAAAAATAAAATAGAAGAGATGGGTGTGGCAGACCTAGAGGCGTAGCCTTCAGGGGAGCAGGAAGCAACAGCTGTCATTGCTCCACATCCAGGGACTATTTCAGAGCCTCCAGGATGCCAACATTTACAGGAGCTCAACTTCCTTGAATGTGATGGTGTCGTGTTTGCATAGAGCCCAAATGCAACCTCCTGTGTACTCTAGATAATCTCTGAGCTGTGATGGCCAGTGCCATGGGAACAGTTGTTACACTGAATTGTTTCGGGACTAGTATAACAAGAAAATAAGAGCACATATTCATTCCAGAACACAATTTTTCAGATAATATTGATGATCATTGTAAACCCAAGGCTTCAGAAACTAGATACACAGAGAGGGTAATCTATGCCTCCAGGCCTTGAAGGCTTCCTCTGTCCCTATTTCCACAGACATTTTTTAAAATAGAAATGCCTTTGTTTTGGAACTATTTCACATATTCAGGTAAGTTGAGACAGTGCAGAACTTATCTATACTCCAAACTCAGTTTCCCCTGTTGCTAAGGTCTGATGTTGCCCATAGCACATTTGTCAGAACTAGGAAACTGGACATAAGTCTACACAGTTGGTAGTCAAGTGCCAGCCTCTACTCAATGCTGGCTTCCCTATCACTGGCCCTGTGTGCTCCAGGGTCCTGTCCCAGGTGCAGTTTGCTATCATCTGGCCACTGTCTTCTCTGAACTTCTGGGTTCCTCGGTCTTTCCTTGTTTTCATGACCTTGACAGTCTTAATGCCACTGGCTCCTTGTGGACCTGGGAAGCATCCCTGCTGTTTTCTAAGCAGGGGATGACTCCAAGGACATTCCTGCTAGAAAGCAGAAGGGCCCAGAAGGCTGAGTGAGGCATTGATCTCAAGTAGTAACCACGCAGCTCCTACCCCCTGGGGCATTTCCTATCTTCTGCTCTTCCCCCATTAGATTGACAGACAAGCCCCAGGACTTGAGCAAATTTCCAGCTAGGTTGGGGGGACACTGGAGCACTGTTAGACAGTCAGAGCTAGGATAAGCCTCCTGAGAGCCTCCATACCATAGCTTCAAACTCTGTCACATCTCTAAGCCTAACCTCTATCAGTGGGGCCACTTGCTGAGTGCTCCTCACTCCCTGGCTTCTGGGAAGGTCTGAGACTGGGGCCTCCCATAACCCTAGTCCTAACCGGGCCCTCCCTGAGTGGGGAGGTGAGTTCCCAGAGAGCAGGGCTCCACACATGGGCAGACTGGGCAGGAGAGGCCCCGAGTGGGCAGGTGCCTCCCTCACTGAGTCTTGGAACAGATTCACAGCCAGCACAGAGCGAGTTCAATGGCTGAGGTGAAGTTGTGTATGGTTTCAGTTTTAAGACATTCTCTCCCTGCAAGAGTAAGGTGCATATGGGCTTGTAGCTTTGCAGGCCTCTGATCTGTAGGTAGTATAGGTGGTTACAGTTTCCAGCAGAAAGAAATTACCAGCTGTATGTGCAGGCCCTAACTTAAGCCTCAGTAGCCTAGACTGCCATCATGGGGTGATGTGTTCAGGCAAGATGAATGGGCCATGTGTATCTGTGTGTGCTTGGCCTGATTCTATAAGCAGAACTTGGGTGGAAATGTTCACTGACAGCATGCCCTTTTAGTTGTGGTGGGAAACTGGTCTGTGAATCTCCCGAACTCATTTCTAGCCAGAAAGCCTAGACCCGCTTCCCTGGCTTAAAAGCAAAAGACCTCCTTTTCAAATGGTCCTGGATGGGTAAACCAAAGCTGTGTTGTAGCTGTATCTAGAACCTTCTGTCCTGCTCAAGATCCTGGGTGTGTCTCTTGCAGAACTAGAGAAAGAACTTTCACGGAGGCCCAAGAAAGTGTGCATCGTGAAGGTGGTAGGGACGCGGAACCTGTGGAAAAATATCGTGGTTCTCTGTGTGAACTCGTAAGTAATGGGAAACACATGTAGAAAGATACAGAGGGAACCTCCTCCCAATCCTACATGAACTCTGAATCCCAGCCTGCCCCACAGCCACCTGTCTCAACCTGTCTCTGTGAAAGAGAGCCCAGAAATAGGCCCAGGCTGCCCCTCTGTAGGTTTGAAGAAAAATAGGACTCAAAGATACCTACCACTTCGCCCAAGAAGCCTTAGGAACCAGCACTGAGCATTGTCCTCTGCCCAGCCACCTGCCCCATGCCAGTGTTCTGTGCCGTGTTAGAGCTTCTAGGGCTTTGAACATAAAGACGAGAGGAGGCCTGGCGAGGTCCTGCACACACCAGTGTCCTCAGAACAATGCCCTTCCTCTCTACATTTCTGATAGCAAAAGTCTATTCACCGTCAGGTCCTATAGCGCTGTCCAGCCAGGCCACACAGAGGTCAGACCCGGAGCACCAACCAAAAATGCTCTCTGTCAGCTGGTCTGCCAACATGAGAGTAGTTAGTGAGCACACAGAAGACACTTCCTCCTAGCCCTGGGTAAGCAAAGGACCTCACCGATGTTTCTTTCATGTCTCTTCGAATTTAACTCCCTCGTGGGTTCACGTGTGGTGACAGTATGGTTTCCTGTCACATGTAAAGTGCTCTGTCTCTTGGGCATCTCCAGGAGACCGGGCATCCCCTCATCTCAGTGCATACTACCCACCCTCTCAGTGTGTGTGTCTCCCGCAGGCTGACAGGGTACGGGATCCACCACTGCTTTGCAAGAAGCATGATGGGCCATGAGGTGAAGGTGCCCCTCCTGGAGAACTTCTACGCTGACTACTACACCATGGCCAGCATCGCACTGGCCTCCTGCCTGGCCATGTGTGTGGTCGTTAGGTTCCTCGGGCGCAGGGGAGGCCTGCTGCTCTTTATGATCCTCACCGCCCTGGCCTCACTTCTGCAG
This sequence comes from Bramus lutescens, assembly GCA_001685075.1. Classification (NCBI taxonomy): domain Eukaryota; kingdom Metazoa; phylum Chordata; class Mammalia; order Rodentia; family Cricetidae; genus Bramus; species Bramus lutescens. The sequence goes on from LOEQ01001199.1 coordinate 168,427, forward strand.
CTTGGCCTCCTCAACTGTGAGTAGGCTGGAAAAGGGAGACAAGGGCAGGATGCTGGGGACGGGAAGCTGGCGTACACAGGAGAGCTTGGAAGGCATGGGAGCTTTCTGTTTCTGTGACAGAATACCTAAGATAGCCAACTTAGAGAGAGGAAAGGTTTATTTGGCTTATAGATTTGGAGTTTTTAAGTAGCCCATGGTTTGTTGACCCATTTGGGCCTGTGGTAAGACAATACTTGATGACGTAAAAAGAACAGAAGAAAGGGATCTATGGTCCTAATGTCCTCTTTAAGGGCGTACCCCCAAGTGCATGAATTTCTCCCATGAGGCTCTCATTCATAAAGTTCTGCTCCCGGTACTGCCCTGGGTGGAAACTAAGTCTTCAGCATGCGGCCTTTGGGAGACTTTAAACATGGCCTTTGGGAGACTTTAAAGATCCAGACTATAGTGGAGGAGTGGGATGGGACTTGAGGAAAGCTTTTCGTGACCTGAACGATCATTCTGAAATCAACAACCACAAGAGCTTGCTTCAATAAGGATGAAGTTTAAGTAGAACATCTTGGCCCCTTCCTCTGAGGACTGCTGGGTCTCCCCTTCTCCTCCAACCCCTAGGCCTCCGACTGCTCTGTAATGCCCCAGCATGCCAAGCCTCCATGTCCCAGTAAACAGGACTTCACCATGGGCAGACTGCTCATGAACGTCTCACATAAGAAGGATGGAAACATGTTTCCCTCTGTAACAGGAGGAGAAAAACTCTGGACATTCTTGAGTGGGACACAGCTTTTCTATCAGTGTTCCCAAGGTTATCATTTATCAAAGTACTCTTCTGTAAATGTTACAAGTCACCTTAACACAAATCTAGGGAGTCCTTTAATCCTCCAGCAAGCTCTGTATAGGCCTCATAAATAACCACCCACCTGTATGCAGGAAAATCCCCGTCTCCTCTCTACCCACCTAGAGAACAATGTAGAGCCCTGGTGTCTTCTCCTCCCAGACTTCCCCTGGGATAGGCTCAGGACACTGCTGGGAAATGTGTCCCACCGAACACCCATCTTTGGAGGAAAGCTAACCCCTGCTGCCGAGTGAGACTTACCTACTCTCCCTTTACCACTGACCACAGTAGCATTACTGGAGTCCAGGTTATAGAAGAGCCAGTTTCAAATACAGGTGGTTTCAAATACAGGCATGTTCTTATGCATTCTGTACCTTGTTGGGCAGTGACCAAAATGAACAAGTGGTAGCCATTCTCCCCGCCTCCCTGGGTGGACACCACCTAGCTGCCCTTCCAGAAAGTTTCTATCCAACTTACCCAGTTAGGGCAGATGTGGCAGGACAGCTTACAGAGTATCCCATGTGTCCTCCTTGGCAGTGAACAAGAATGCTACAGAGACTCTGGGCAAAGGACAAGCAGCTGTGAGGAACAGGGTTTAGGGAAGCAGAGATGCAGCCTTGACAGGCCTGCTCCCAGTGCCCAGTGCCCCTTTGGCACAAACCAAGAGTACCATTTGAATAACTTTCTCTGCAGAGATGCTCCTTTAGATCTGCTCGGGTCCCCTCTCTCTCAGACTGCATTGTCTCCCAGACTCTACTGGCCACAGCCCTCTCTTCACACAAAAAGGTCTTTGTTTAGTCCATTGTGAACTCCACTGCCCAGGCAGCCAGCACCACTCAGACTTAAAAGGAAGTTCCCTTAGAAACAAGTTACGTGGGAAGACTCGGCAGTTGTCCCATACCTAACAAGCCTTCTCCATCTCTCCCCACTCTCTTTACCCTGTGCATGTGGGTGCACCCATTCCATGGTTCCAGTGATCGGCAAATACAGCCAGCATCCAGACTCAGGTGAGTCCTAAGCACCTGTGCCGCCTTGTCTTTTATTATGTCCACACAACAGTGGCCACAAACACTCACCAACTGGTTTTCGTTTCCTCTCTTTCTTCCTACTCTTTGCCTTTCAAGAATTGCAGCTGAAGTTGGCCGTAGGTTGGACACTATAAGCATACATTTGTATTCAATATCCCCATCTTGCACTAGAGAAAGCAACTCGTGTTTCCCTGGTTTTGTGCAGCTTGGCATGCATGCCCTTGCAGTCCCCTGATCCAGCACCAGTGCTGTTTTCCTTGGCCAGCAGCTAGCCAGGATGAGAAGACAGGAGGGTTGGGGCTTGGTTGTCTGTGCTATAGGGAAAGTGGATATTTCCTCATGACTCATGAATGCTCGCTGCTTTCCAACTGGGGAACAGCAGAGGTGCTGCCCCATTCCCCATACTGCAATTGCACCTGCCTGACCCAACCAAACCTATGCCACCAGTGCCCATGGGAGCACCTGCCTTCCGTGCAACACTGAGGGAAATGGAGCTGAGCTTAGAAGCACAGCCCCCATGCATGCCAAAACACCATGTGTAGTGCTGCCTCGTGCCAGCCAGGACCCAGTGCCACCTCCAGGTACCAAGATTGCTGAAGGCTTTCTCTCCCTCCAGGACCATGAATTAGTCCATTTGGGTCATGTGTGACTTTGTACACATGTTTAAGTCAACATTGTCTCTGGATTGGGTGGGTCAACCCTGAGGGTTGCAGTCTGGAGTCTGGGGCAAATAGTATGTCACTGTGGCAGCAGGGGCCTCCCTGCCTGCCTTCTGCTTGGCACAGCTTCTAGATGAGGAATTCTACAGGCTACTGTGAGCTCAGCATGCTTGAGGCCCAAGGCACCTACAGAAGCTAGGAGAATGTTTAAAGGGCTCCAGGTTCCTCAGCCTAAAGGACCACCCACCCAGAGGCCCTTGCATGCCTGACTGTACCACAAACTGGGCACTGGGGAAGAGGGATATCCCAGGCTTCCTTTCCTTGCTCCAGTTCACCCTTTGTCTGGCTTCTGTTCTCTTCCCTTCTCTCCTACCTCATGGTCCCCTTCTTTGGATTCTCATTCAGGGATGAGTGATAGCGTCAAGGACAAATTCTCCATCGCATTTTCTATCGTGGGCATGTTCGCATCCCATGCAGTGGGGAGCCTCAGTGTGTTCTTCTGTGCAGAGATCACCCCCACAGTTATAAGGTGAGTGACTTTCTTCTCAGGACTCAAGGTTGGTCCTTGTCTGTGTGTCAGGAACTGTCGTCAGTTCTGCCCCACCGCGGCTTCCAGAACAGGGTGTGGTGACAGGCAGGGCATGTTGGCTGCCTGACTCACCGTCTCATGATCAGCTTCACCCTGGCTCTCAGGGTCAAGTGGGAACTTAACCCTAGATCCCATCAAGACATTTACCAGGGGCATGGAGACAAGGAACTGTTTAAGGTACAGGACACAGGACAAGAAACAGAAAGGAGAGGGATAAGTAAATCACTCTTGCTGATTTCAGCACTGTCCACTGGGGACTCAGGACCAAGCTATTTCAGCTCGAAAGGAAGATAGGCATGCATCCCACCTGTAATCCTAGACTCCCAGGAGGCTGAAGCAGGAGGGTAGAGGGCAGCATGGTCTACACAGCAAGACCCCATCTCAGCGAAAAGACGAGGGCTGGGGATGGAGTTGAGTTGTTTGCCTAGCATGTGCAAAGCCCTGGGTTCAATCCCCAGCACCCCATAAACGGATGTGGTGGTGCTTGCCTGTAATCCCAGCATTGGGGGGGGGGANAAAGGACAGAGAAGTCCAAGGTCAGCAGCCTAGGCCACATGTACAAACAAATTAGAAAGCCGTTAGATAGAACTTTGTATTTTTCTTCCTGGCCTGAGAACCTGATCACTAATCCAAAATTACATCACTGACTTAGTTAAGAAAAAAAATCAAGAGCCGAGACTAGGCAGGCAGTAGGCTAGGTAAGTAAAGGCGGCAGAGTCCCAGGCTGGGAGAAGTGTGTCTTTTCCTTATACTCTCCTAAGTGGTCTTGAGTGTTTGTCTGCAAAGTCAAGTTCCTATTCCTGTGTGGTGGTGCATGAAGTACATACAGCATTTGAGCTCACTGGGATTGTAGTATAGTGAAAATTAGGACTTAGAAAGAGCATCTCTTAGCTGCATCCCCTCTACCAGACACCCTCTTCCTAACACAGGTTGAACGTTACTGAACCTCAAAACCTGACATCTAAAACCAACGTGGTTTGTTTGTGCTGACATGGCATCAGGGAAAAAAATGTTAATGGGACAAACAAAATTTGTCATAAAAATTCTGTGTCATGGACAAAATTGAAATATTGTATAAAAAGATCTTCAAGCTCCACAAGGAATATATGAGACTTAAACAATTCTGTGTTTAGACTGGGATCCCCTCTCCATGATACTTCATGATGTGTATGCAAATATTCCAGAGTCAAAGGTACAAAATCCAAAAGCGTTTGGAGTAAGAGATCCCACCTCCACTGGCCATTTGTTCTTCCTGAAGGGCTCGCTTCCTATCATGCGGAGCTCCTTACTGGAACAGCTTTAGCATTCCTAATGCACATGCTTTTTTGAATTTGTGAGTGGGCAGTTAGTCAGCTGTGAACTGAAACCCAGAAGTCAGCACGATGACACCCTTCAGAAGAACAAGCAGGCGTTCCAGTTCAGATGGGACTCAGGGAGACTAATTATTTTAGGCCCTCTGGTGCTGGGAGGGCTCGGGGAGCAGGTAGACAGGACTGTGGACTTACCTCCTTGCTGACAGCAGAATTTTCTCATGACCTCATTTTGACTCATTCTCTTGAATTTTCACAATCCAAGCCAAGACTGCTGGCCATTGGTTCCTGTAATAAAATACCTAGTCATTGTATATTTAAGGAAAAGCACTTAGGTGTCTAGTAAGCCCTATAGTTCCCTGCCTTCTGCATGAGCCAATGCCAGATGGACCAGAAGCTTGTTTTGCACTTGTAGTTGTGAAACACTGAAGACACATAGCATCTTACTCTTTCCCCACCTAGTTAAATTCCCTCCTTTCTAAAAGAATCCAGAAAGATAATCTCCCAGCTAGAGTACAAGTCTCCACTAGTCCTGGTTTCTAGTAGCCACTGGCAGTCATTGCATGACTCTCTGTGTTTCTCTGGGGAGAGCACAGCCCCTTATCTCTGGCCTCATTGGCAGTGTGCTCAGCAAGCTAAAGTGAAAGAAATGTGGTACCCTTTTCCTCTTTGATGGAAATCTGGAAAAATGATTTGGGGACAGAAATTGAACAAATACATTCTAAAGTTCAGCTTGGCAAGATGACAAGCCAGAAAAACATTTGGTTCTGGCTGATGTTTGGTACCTGCAGAGAGTGAAAGAAAAGCAAGTCCAGTTCCTAGCCAGGCTAGAAGAGTCTCTGTGGGAACTCTTCCCAGCTGTGGTTTGTGCAGCTTTTTCATGCAAATACACTCATGAAAAATTCCCATAAGAGCCACAGGGGAAACATGCAAATTCCAGACCACCCCCTCCACATAGAATAACCCAAGACAATTGAGGGTGGGCTCCATGGGCTCTCTCTTTCTTATGATCGTCTTGCCTTTTTCTGTAACGCTGTGTTGAACAGAAACCTTCTGAAGTAAGAACATCCGTGTCTTAGATAGGGCTACTTCTTGCTGTGATGAAGCACTATGACCCAAAGCAAGTTGGGAAGGAAAGAATTTATCTTGCTTACAATTCCACATCACTGTGTATCATGAGAGGAAGTCAGGACAAGAGCTCAAACAGGGCAGGAACCTGGAGGTGGTCACTGCGCAGAGGCATGGAGGAATGCTGCTTATTGGCTTGCTCCCCATAGCTTGCTCGGCCTGCTTTGTTATATAATCCAGGGCCACCAGTCCAGGGATGGGTACCACCCATAATGGGCCCTCCTCCATCAGTCACAAATAAAGAAAATGTCCTACAGTCTTGCCTACAGCCAGATCTTATGGGGGTATTTACCCAATTGGGATTCCCTTCTCTCAGATTATATCAAATTGACATAAAATTAGCCAGCACAAACACAAAGATATAGATGCCAGGAACAAGACACTGGACATATCCAAGGAAATGTTTTCTGTACAGATTCATGATACTCTATTGCCCTGTAGATGATATAAACCTTGTCTCACCAAATCTTGTTTGGACTGAACAGGGAGCCACTGTGTTTACCACTAGCCAGGCAGCGGCTTTGGGCATTAGGTGAGATGAAGATGGGCTGGGACAGACAGGTTTCCATCCTTCCTCCCCAGTCTCTCTCCCTGTCTTGGGCAGAAGTGACTCGGGAACTCTAGGCTGATCTAGAAATAGCCGGTGACTTTTATTGTGGTGGGTCACCTTTTCTTCCCACTGTTACCTGGAAGCTGAAGATAGGAGCTCCTGTAACCTACAGTGGCTTCCTTTCCCCACAACCATGGGACAAGAGAAGAGAATGGTGGGTGCTGGTGATCCTGCCAAGCTGGAAGCTGGCTTCACAGTCTGCATAATTTCCATGGAGTCCTAGTCATGGACTTTCCGTCCTTGACCCATGCGCTATCCATACTTCTCCACTAACTGCTTGCCTGCTGCTCACGCGGCTCTGTCCCTTTACTCTGGTCCAGATCATTTGCATCAGACTGGCCTTGAGACCTTTCTCTCTGAGCAAGGTCCCCATGTCTGTCTTCTACTCTGATATGGCCTCAAGACAAGGCAAGATTTGCCATCCATCCCCATGACAAAGGTAGGCCCAACCACAAACGGACAGCATTTGTTTAAAGAAACGATGTACCTGCCTATAGCTCAATGGTACAGTATGTGCTAAGCATGTACACAGCCTGGATTCCATCCCTAACATCCATACCCAATAAACTATGATTTACTAGGCATGTACGGTCCTTGCCATTACCCCCTAAACACCTATTTACATTGCATTTGCATTGTGTTCGATATTATGAATAAATGGTAAATGATGTAAAGAATGCAGAAAGTATGTAGGTTCCACATACTACTGTAGCATTTTCTATAAGGGACTCAAGCATCTGAAGGCCTGGGGGTCTTAGAAACAACCCCCCACAGATACCCACTGGGAACTGCGTATGTAACTCAGCAAATGCAATTCATATTACTGTTCATACCTAGATAGTTCTGACAGTTCTTCATTTCTGAGAAAACAATTACAATATTTGTGCATCCTTAACTTCACAGAAATGCAGTCAAGAAAAGCTAAAAAAAAAGTAAAAGAGGAAATAAAAAATGCGGGGAGCTGTGTTCATGTTTATATGCAAGTTGGTGGTTCACATTTATTTCTGATTCACACTTTGCTCCTTCTAGTAAGTCCGCCTGGAGGCTGTGGTTGTTTAGAGGGCATTACCCAAAGTAATGCTATTCGGTGGGCAGTACAAACTATTAATGTGTCTAAGCAACGAGGGTCTCTTTTGTCTCTGCAGACGCGTCTCTGATGTATAAACATGGGCTTAGGCTGCCCTCTAGTGAACACCCAGAGCAACAGCACGTGCCTATGACTCCGCCTTTTGGAGGGAAATGAGATCCCTAGAAACTTAAAGACAAACAAAAATGGCATACCGTTTTCTTACAAAATTATCTGTAATATTATTAAATTCAAGGAATCACTGATGGCAAAACAGAAAAGTATTTTCATAGAAAAAATGAAGACATACAAGTGTTTCAAACATTGTTTAACAACAGGATATGTGGAGAGAAATAAGTCACTATCTGATGCGGTCACCATGCATACATCGTCGAGTAACTTATGCTCACCTAGATGCTCAGTGTTGTTTATTATGAAACCGGAGGTGCTGGTGGTATAGTACGTAAGCTGTGTAGCGCATACAGGCTGACCTTGAACTCACTGTCCTCAGAGTGCTGAGATTACAGGGCATGCTACCACATGGGGCACACCTTTTTCTAAGTAGAAATGCTTTATGATAGCATGTAACACATCCCACAACAGAATCATTTAGCCTCCTAGAGTATTAGGTATTGCATATCATTTTATGAGCTGTCCTTTAAATGACTGACGGGGCAGTAGGCCTGCCTACACCAGCAATGCTACAGTCATGTAGGAGTGGACTGTGCCATGCTAGCTGTTGCAGCAGCAGCTAGGATATCCACAGGGATATAAATGTTCCCTTTCCCTATAATCCTACGAGACCACTACCGTGTCTGCAGTTTCCCCCTGGCTGGAATGTTATGAATTATAGTGGATTCTGTATTACCCATGTATAGGAACACACTGAATATCATATACATGTATCTACATTTAAATGAGCTATAAATAGCATATATTTCACTCAACATGATTTATTAATACATTGATATTATTCACTTGGTGTCATGTGAGACTTTCATGGGGTTGGACAGCTAAACACACACCCTACATGGAGGACTGTATTCTGCTTTCCTGCATGGCAACTCTACATGGGCAAGGCACCAGCCACCCTTGGTGCCAGCTGAGAAAGAAAAAACAGAGAAACAACCGTATTGATGTCAAAGGTCCCAATCAAACAGGACCCTGACATCTGATACACCCCTCACATCCTGTGGTTTCCCAAAGGGGACAGATTTACCAGAAATTCTGAATGGCTATTTAGGTATTCGTATTATTTACCTGATGAATGGGCTCAATTTCATTGCTTTCTAGGAAGCACGATCCATGGGCATCTGGTATTCTTTACATGCCAACTGTGAGACAGCTGATGTTCCTGGAAATAATCCCTGCCCTTGAAGGCTTCATGGAGGAGCAAGGGTCGTAAGCTCATGAGCAAATGTTGACAGGAAGATGCCAGTGTCTTTTAAAGGTGGTCTAGGACCCTCTTGGGAAAGGGCTGGTGTCTGGACAGCACCAAAAAAAATATGTCCTTCATCAGTGCAACTCTCTCTGTGGCTCTTTCAGTGCTCCCTTGGTGAAGAATCCAAAGTACTGAGAATAGAACAGCCTGGGTGAGAGGTCCATAGCTAAGGCTGGGCATTTCAGCTGCAGTACTTATCTATTTCTGCACAACAAATGACTCAAATGCTTTGGCCTGCGGTAGTACTGTGTGTTCGTGGTCTGAGCAATGCTTAGCTGGATCCTTGTTCTAAGTCCCATGAGCTACAGTCCCCCGTGATAGGAGGCTCAGCAGTCACTGACAGGATCCAGTTCTTCATGAGTTGCAGAACATTAACTGGGAACCATCTTGCTTCCTGCTGTGTGTTCCAACAACAACACAGCAGTTTGCTTTGTCATAGCCGAGACTGTGTACCCTGTATGTGGAAGGGACATCTCGTTGTTTTTGCAATATTTTCTTGGCAAGAAATTCCTTATTTCTTCCAGCCCATACATAAGGCAAAGGTTAAAAGTATTAGGAAGTGGGAATCGTCTTCTTAGGAATCTGACACAATTCCTAGTAATGTGCAAGGGCCAGCTGGCCAGATCTTACACAGTTACTGAGAGAATACTAGGGGTTGCAGATTGAGCAAGATTTGATCTTGTCCTTGAACACCTCCCAAGTGCAGAAACACAGAGGCATGAACCATGAGGATATGGTCTTCTGAGAGGAAGGACTCAGGCTTGGAGCAGCTCTGCAGCTTGCTTAGCCTGGATTCCACAGAGTTCACAGGGGAGTCCCAAGGAAGCCAACAGGAGCAATGAGCAGTGTGCCTAGGAGGAGGGAGAGCTCTGAGTCATATCTCCTGCATCAGCTCAGGATTGGTCTGACAGCCACTGGAAGGAGCCTGAGCAGCCCTGGGTACGTGGAGAAGGATCACAGTCTCTGGGCTCTTGAGAAGAGGCAAGACTGGCAGCTGCCTCACTCAGATCATGAGATGATGGGGATCTGTACCAGCCAGCCTGGCTCCACAGCTGCACAAGTTTGGGAGTTAGCAGCTTTAGTGACATGTATTTTATATAGGATCCACTCATTAAGATTTATAAATAGTTTGTCACCCTCCAATCATAGACCGCTTCCATCACCCTCTAAAGGAAAACATTCTCATGCCCCTTTGCAGTTTCTACCTTCACTCCTAGCCCCAACCACTGTCCTGCTTTCTGTCTCCCCAAATCAACATTTCTGACATTTCATAGAAATGGAATCATACAATCAGCATGATGTTTCTTATGGTGTAAAATGTTTACCACCTCATGCTTTTAATGGCTAAGTAATATTCCATTATATGTGGACATGCCACATTTTACTTATCACTCACCAGCTGATAGACATTTGGATTGTCCCCAGTGCTATAAGGCATAAACATTTGCTTGTAGATTTTTGTCTGGACATATGTTTTTACTTGTTTTGTACATGGAATTGCTAGTTATATAAAATCGTGTTTCCTTTTAAGAAAATGTCCTGTTTTCCATCCTGTTACCAGGAGGCTAGCAGAGAACTCTTGCCTGTCTAGGTCCTTCTTGGTCAGCATATTGTTCGGTCCTTTATTCCAGGCTTGCTTATGGGTGTGAAGTGGCCTCTCAATGTGATTTTGGTTTGCAGTTCTCTGTTGACAAGGACACTGCGCTTCAACTCAAGCTTCTCTCTCTAGATGTTTGCAATTTGGTGTGTGTGTGTGTGTGTGTGTGTGTGTGTGTGTGCTGAAATGCCTGTTGAACAGACAGCTTTTCCTCATTTTTCAAGCCAAATTGAATCCTTTATACATTATGGACATACATTCATTGTCAAAGGCAGGCTTTGCAAGCATCTCTCACAGACTGTGTGGTTTCTACTTCTGAATTATGTGTCTTCTGAAGGGGGAAAAATAGTAATTTTGGGTGAGTCCAGCTAATCAGCTTCTATGATGACCCAAGGTCCCAACGGTCTTCCCTGACGTTTTCTGGGAGTCAGTTCATTTCGTGTGGAACGAGGCTCTGCCTTTGTTCTGTAGCGTATAGACTACCCTACTGCACCAACACTGCTTGCTGCATGGCAGCTCTTTGCCCCCACAGTGTGTGCCTCTGTCAAAATCCACTGGCCGTGGGTGTAAAGCCCTGTTTCTGAGCCCTCACTGTTCTATGGATTTGCCTCTTGATGCCACCACGCTGATTGGCACAGTTTCTAAGTTTCACAATGGGGACAATAAATCTTCTTATATTCCTATTTCAAAATCCTTTCCTGACTATTCTGCATCTTCTGCATTACCATGTAAATTTTCAGATAAGTTTATTCTCAGCTAAGATTTTGATAGGGATTGTGAAGAATCCATAGCTCAATTCTGGAATACTTACCATCTTTACAATATTGTCTTTTGATCCATTTACTTTTAGCTTCTTAAATTTTCTATCAACAAAGCTCTGCAGTTTTCAGCATGCAAGCCTTGCATTTGCTTTCTTGGAAACATTTTAATTTCATTTGATGAAATTTGCAGGGTGTTTTTTTTTTTGACCTGAGAGGCACCTACTGTACCAAGTAAGGAACCATAAATTGTCCAAGAGCTGCCTCCCAGCTGCAGCAGGCATGTCCCCTTCAGCCATTTCTACTCTGTCTTTTAGAACAAGGTCCCTTTGCTAGAGTGTTGCCTAAGTCTTGAGCAGCTCCTTTGTAAGGTTTCTCCTGGAGTCCACATCCCTGTACATCCTCTCCACTGTTCTTGAGGGTGGGCAGGCAACGGTGTTCCTCCTGCTGAAGATAAGACCACCTCTGTCTGTTCCTGGGCCTGGGGCCTGGGGACCAGGCAGTTTTCTGTCCTATTTACTCAGGCACTACAGTCTCACTCCAACACTGTACCACTTTCTTAGTACCTACAGAGCACCTTTAGTCCCAGGGATGTTTTTAGGTCAAAATAGAGAAGTTAGAGCCATGGAAAGAGGGTGTCTGAAAGAATTGCATGTATGATAATCTCTCTGGGATTCTAGAGGGTTCCTCACTTGCCGGAGGAATAGAGATAAATAATTCCCACTAAGGGTTTGGCTTATCTGATCTCAGAGTTGTAGGAATCCACAGATAGAGCCAAAGTGAAAGTGGCTTGGGATGTCACAACTATGGGGGATACTAGGTGGTACCAACCAGAGCAGGCCCCTGCACAAAGACAGAACTTCCTTGGTCCCTTAATTCATTTTCTATTGTAGTAACTGACAATTTAGAAAGAGTATAGTTCATTTATCTGTGGTTCTGGAGGCTGAGAGGCCCAACGTAGGGGGTTGTACATGGATCCTAGAAAATGAAGACTGCAGAATCCCAAGAGAATGCATCACATGGTGACACCGCAAATATGCTAACTCAGGCTTCTCCTCTCCTATAAAGGCCTTATAAAATTATCATCACAGGGCTGGAGAGATGACCCAGTGGTGAAGAATATTGACTGCTCTTCCAGAGGACCCAGGTTCAATTCCCAGCACCCACATGGCAGCTCACAATAGTGTGTAACTCCAAGAACTAACACCCTCACACAGACATACATTCAGGCAAAATACCAAGGCACATAAAATAAAAATAAATAAATTAAAAAAAGAAAAAAATTATCATCACAGGGGTCCCAACCTCTTGACTACATTTAATATTTGTTATTCCCAAAGACCCCATATCTGAATTCTACCCACATTTGAATTTAAGGATTAGGTTTCTTTCACTCTTTTTTTTTTAACATTTAACTTTTTCTGTTAAGTTTTTTAATATATTTGTTTTTATTTTATGTGCATTGGTGTTTTGCTTGCAGGTATGTCTGTATTAGAGCTTCAGATCCTCTGGGAACAAGAGTTACAGACAGCTGTGAGCTGTCGTGTGGGTGCTAGGTATCGAACCCAGATCCTCTCTGAAGAGCAGTCAGTGCTCTTAACCTCTGAGCCATCTCTCCTGCCCAGAGGATTAGGTTTCTAGTACTGGAAGTTTGTGGGGCATACGCATTTACCCTAATAGCCCATCAAGCCGCTGTCCACTCCACCCTACTTGTATCAAACGTTGTATACTTCTTTCAAGCCTGTACTCTCTCTCCCCCTGCAGGTGTGGTGGGCTGGGGCTGGTGCTGGCCAGTGCAGGCTTTGGTATGCTGACAGCGCCCATTATTGAGCTGCACAACCAGAAAGGCTACTTCCTGCACCACATCATCTTCGCTTGCTGCACGCTCATCTGCATCATTTGCATCCTCCTGCTGCCCGAGAGCAGGGACCAGAACCTGCCCGAGAACATCGCCAATGGGGAACACTACACGCGGCAGCCATT
>LOEQ01001199.1:181529-192719 GCA_001685075.1 Bramus lutescens
CAATGGCATGAAGTCCATGTAGTTTGCTGGGCCACACCACCGTTCCGCCAGTCCCCCTGAGGCTCGAAGGGCTGGGGAAAGTTTGCACACGGATTTACAGACCAGAGAGAGGGCGTGGCTGGGGGGGAGGAAGTCCATCTCTGCTGCTGACTCCGCTCCATCGTGAGATTTCCAACTGGTGTGGGGAATTCTGTCTTTCCAGACATCCGAGGAACAGAGCTGAGAAATCAGATGTTTTGGAAATAACCCTTTGAAGACTTTCTTTTCTGCCATTAAACGTTTGTATTTATTTTGGTCATTTTTACGAGAAGCACTTTATCCCCTTCCTCCCTCTCGCTGATCATGAAGTGGAACCTTCTTCAGGAGGGAGGCCGTGTCACCCTGAGGAAGTCCCTGGAAGTGACCAATGCAGTAGCCAGTCCCCTCCCTGGAGGCCAGCCTCAATTTCTTTCTCCACTCAAGGAGACAGAGGTCATCTGTAGGCCAGGACCCCTACCTCTAGGCTCGCTGCCGTGGATAGCTGTGCCTCTCAAATGGAGCATTCTTGGGACTGCATTTTAGACAGGAAAATGTACATGAATTGGGTTTTTTTCTATAGTCTGTATATTTTAAAGTTGGGTTTTTTCCTTTCTGTTTGTAAGGTCGTTTCTACCCCGTGTGTTGGGAAGCAGCCCCCAGAGGGTCATAGGAGCCAGCGCCATCTTTCTTTCCTTCAGGATCATCCTTTTGTACTTGATCTGGAAGTTTTTGTGGGGAAACTTCCGTACTGCACCAGAAACCCTATGTGATGAGAAAGTACCCATTTCCTGACACTGGGTTTGCTTAGTTAAGTCCACAGTAGCTGTTGTGTCTGAGATGTCTGTTTCTATTAAGACACTTTCCCAGACTGAGTTCCAGCAGCAAAGGTCCCTCTTCCCCAGTCAGCTCTGTTACCAGCACTACTTGAAAATGTGGTTACTTTCAGAACTCCAAACAACAGGAAAATAACCGAAAAAAGATGACTAAGGCAAATCCCAGGAGGGAGCCTTGTTCTCCCACATATGGCCGCCACTCACATCTCCAGCACACACAATAGAGAGCTCCAGCTTGGATGGCTGTCACTCTGACATCACAACAGTGCCCACGGCACCTGGAGGCGGTCCACCTCATGTCTTCCTCAATGGCTTCCTGCCTGTCACTCACTCAGCAAAAAAAGGGTCCTGGGCAGGAGTGCAGGTTGCTCACAAGTGAGGCCATGTGGCCTTTGGTCCTTGAAAGCAGCAAGAAGAGAGAGAGAAAGCAATAACTCACCAAAGCTCAACTCCATCCTGTGCCAGCCTCCAAGGATGTTCCTTACCTGTGTCCCTCATCTGACCCAAGACAGCAGGGCCCCAGGGCTGCTGAAAAAAACAGCCTCTGGACCTCTTTCAGCAGCTCAGGCACTAGCCTCTCTGGGCACTGTGGCTTCTTATCAACCATCTGCCTTGCCTCTTGCCATGTGTCTCTACCATGTGTTCTTCCAGGGAAATCACGGTCTTGGGCCTATGTGGGCAACTACGTGACTTCTAAGTGGCAGTTGCTCGAATTCAAAAGCTAGAAAATGGTTGAGTTTATTCCCTCTCAGCTCCTTGTCTGGTCTATTTCTTAGTCTCCCCCTGCTTCTCTGCACCATTTGATAGCTACATCAGCAGAAGCCAGCTGCCTTGATCAAAACCTCATGAGGGTAGTGCTGGGATGTGCAGCCATGTTTCCAATACCGGTCTATGTTCTCTTCCATGCCTGGGGTCCTGAGTGCTTTGCTTAAGGACCAATGTCTAGGAAGGAAGTTGTATGGCCAGTCCCTGATACCTGCTCCCAGTCCAGCTTCCCTTTACCTCCCTGGTCTCTTAGTCACCTCCCTTCCATGCCTTGATGTCAGTACACATCCTCTCTCCAAAGCCTCTCTACATCTGTGCAGCCTTTGCGTGCCAAACTTGTAAGATACCCTTCCCAGGATACCTGCTACCAAGTCACCTGGCAGCAAACTCTTGTTAATAGAGAATGAGACATCCGCATAGCCAAGAACAGTTTTCCACTGGTTGTGCTGTCCTTCTTAAGAGCTTTGCTAAAACCATCAGGGAGGTGATATCAAGGTACAGCACTTCCAAACTTCTTGTCGAAGTCTCCAATCTCCACCTCAAACGCCAATGGTAAAAACACTGGGCCAACACAGACAGTGTTAAATGGCTACAGCAATCAGAGCCAACCTATCAGGGATTAGCAGGGAAGCTACCATTGAGGCAGGGGCCAAGGAACCACCAACCAGAGGAAGTTCAGAAGGCTGACTGCTGGCTGTGTCTTGACCTTCATGTGGCAACCTCAGGGCCCGCTGAGTAGTTCAGTTTCTGCTTCGGAGTATGGATACCTGAAATTGCTGGAACACCTCATGAAAGGTAGCCAAAACAGGAAAGTTTGTTTGTAGCTAAGCTTGTTGTGTAGTCTGATCGAGTCAGAAAGACAGCAGGACACCCAGGCCTCAGACACTCTAGCCTAGCTCCATAGGAAGATGGTCACGGCCCAGCTCCCTGGTACCAAGCTGCCATCCCTAAACTCAGTCCTGTGCTCCCATGGGTAGTTGCTTCTCAGGCACCGGTCCTTTGTGTTGGGCTCCTCCATCCCTGGGGACCTCCAGGGCTATAATCCTCTCCTCTCATCCCTGCACCTGTTTTCATAACTTATGCACAAATGTGAACACCTCAGACAGGGCTGGAACAGTTCTTCATTTTGCTCTTTACTAAGTCAGATACTATGAACTATCTAATTATTAGCACCCAAGACGAATAGGAAAAAAAGGTTTAGATGTTTTTGTGTTTTAAGACTATAGTCACCTACAACTGGAGGACAGGGCTGATAAATGGGTTTGGCCACAATATGGAAAGCAAGCAAAACCAGATCTTATAAAGGAAATATCACACGCAGTCATGACCACTTCCCAGAGCCAAACAAGAAGTCCCTGAACTGGAAGTGCCATTCAAAGAATCTCGTGACCGTGACACACCCAGCCCCTGGGTGGCACACAGATCGAGGGAGGCCCACACTTCAACTCCTCCGTGTTCTTAAGGACACCACCTCACTCTAATAATGTATTGTGTGTGTTTTGGAGCAGTATGGTGTGTTGTGTCTAGTGAGGAACGCTTCCCTACCTCTGTCCTCTGCAACCCCACCATGCGTGCTTTTATCCCAAGAGCCGCATGACTGTATGTGTTGATGGGGGCGGTACCTGTTCATAGCACAAGTTTATGTTGAGCTCTGAACTGTCATTCACAGCTGCGTGTCTGCATGGTGTCGCATCTGTTGTACCTTTGGGGAAAATTTGTATGTAAATGTACAGAAATAAAAACGTTGCCCCACT
Organism: Bramus lutescens; assembly: GCA_001685075.1. NCBI lineage: Eukaryota > Metazoa > Chordata > Mammalia > Rodentia > Cricetidae > Bramus > Bramus lutescens. The sequence goes on from LOEQ01001199.1 coordinate 184,900, forward strand.
AACAGATTTCCTCTGGAATGTCTTCCCTACCCTACCTCACCTGATGGTATCCACAAAGGGCATTTCACTACCACTGAGGACAAGTAATAAAGTCCTCCATGTTGACCAGACCTCCCCGCTCACTACTTTCAAGGCTTCTTCTGTCAGCGGCCTTTACTTGCCCTGGGGATGGTGGGGTCTCATTCTGCTTGAAGAGTCCTAGTCTTAGAGGGTAGTCAGAGGCTGAGACCGGATTAACCTTAAATGTTTATGTGATCCTCAAACCATCGGAGAATTCAGCACATTTAAGAGGAATTTTTTTCTCGTTTGTGTTCTGCTAACCTGTGGCCTGAGGATTCCCAGAGAGGTCAAGGAGTGACTATCTACACTGTGATTCTGAGGAAAGACTGATAATCCAAAACGCTCTTCTCTAATGTAGTATTTTTTAACAAGAAAACAATATTTCTTTAATAAAGCATTTATACCAAACTCTTCTCTCCATAGCTGATTTTGTGTTACTCACTATTCTGTCCTAGAGAGCTGTCCACTGGGCTTTCAGCACTGCAGAAACACTGGCTGAGGCCTCAGAGGTTGGCATGGCAAGTATGCAGGAGGCAGCTCCGCAAACCACAGACGTTATTACTCTTAAATGTCCTTATTCCTGCCCTTGCGGGACTCAGTGCAAGAGTCTTAGCACGGTGCAAAACAATTATAGGCCCTGAACTGTCTACTGTCAACATAAAAGGTCCAGGGGGAACCCCAAAGAGAAAGCTCTTTGGCAATGGTGGTCACCTTTTGTCAAAACATGGTTCTCAACACATGAACCTCTGGTGGAAAATCACAATTAGAACCCCAGCAGTAATTAGGAAAATGCTAAGGACCAAAAATGGCCAAAGGGCAGGGACTAGGGAGAAAGGAAGGCAAAGGTGACAGGCATAAGAGCAAAGTGGCCTGAGGCACTGGTGTCCAAAAAAATGAAGTTAAAACCAAGACTGCTACCTGTCACAGCTTTTAGTTTGCAAAGCATTTCTACACACTTAGCAGGCTAAGGATTTCTGCCATTTCTCAGATGGGAAGAACAGCCAAAAGAAACTAGACTCCACAGAGACCACAAATCTAGAAAGCTGCACTAAGGTTCAAATGTAACTTCTAAAACACAAGTAAGGTGCCCAGGCAAAGCTTAGAGAGAGCACAGGGAAAGCCCCCACGTGGTTGATCTATCAGCTCACAAGACAGAAGCCTCAGGACCTGCCACAAAAGCCTAAAGCATAGCCACTGTGGCTCTTAACTCTGACGGGGAATGTGTGGAACACAGCAGTCACTACTTTCAACTGTTTCCAATTACACTTTTACCCCTTTCTCTAGCACCAAACAGTCAGGAGTGTGTGTGTGCTGTCTGCTACTTTCCTTTCTTCCAATATCCGTCAGCCTGAGCCTTCTGACGTCCACACTTTAAAAAAAAATCCCAGAGCAGTGACCGGCGGTGGTGGGTATTTGCTCGTGGGTCCCAGGCGGTAGTAAGTCCCGGGAAGGTGCAGAGTCCGAGCGACACGTGGGCAGACACATTATATGGAATAGAATTGGATATTTATTACTTAAAGAAGGGGGGGAAGGAGAGAGAGAGAGAGAAAAGAGAAGAAGAGAGGAGAGGGACAGAGGGAGGCCCAAGAGACACACTCGGTGCTGAGAGAGAACAAAGATCCAAGATGGTGGGGGGCGGGCAGGGTCACTAGGAGTGGGCGTGGCTTGCCTCTTAAAGAGACAAAAACCATAACACACACTAAGAGGAGAAAGCCCAGGAATAAACTCTTTAAAGCAAAGTATGAACGCAGCCTGAGACAAAAGCCAACCTGTTTATTGAAATGTAATTTATACACAAGTTACACATTCTTCCTTCTGCCACTCAGAACTTCTCCGGAAACGTCTCCATTTCTTCCTTGATCCTGTTTTCTACAAGTAACGTGAAGTTGCTGTCTGTGTTGGAGAGATTGTAGCTGACAAACACTTGTTTACTGGTCTTCCTGGCTAAAAAGAGAAAAATATGCTGACAGTCACAACCAAAATACACTGAGTCCATGTTCCACAAACATGCCTAGAGCTGGGAAGTGCTTAGAAGGAGAATGGGATTTGGAGAAGAATTCTCAAGGGCTAGACATGCAAATGGACATCTAGCACCCTCCTCGACTCTGGAGCCCTGGATTTAGTACAGGCTTATGCAGCAGCAGCCGAGGCTCAGCAAGAACTGCAGAGTGTCTGGCCCATCCTGGCTCCTGCAAGAGAAAGATACAGTGCTGGGGCCAGCAGTCACTGCTAGAAAGCTCTCAGGTGACCACACACCTCTATTCTACATGGGGCTTGGGGTTTCAAAGGTTTGGGGATTTTGTTATTTCAAAAACATCCAAATATTGAAGTTCTCCATCATCACCTCTATCATTTTCAACTCTCTTTCTAGGAATAATGCTTATTTTATGCATTACATATGTGTATATATGCACACATATGCATGCATGTGCACTTTCTAGAACCGATAAATAGGTGAGGCACTGATGGAACTGAAAAAATGAAGCTCAGCTACATGCTTAGAATGTGGAAGGCAATACCCTGAGCAGAAGCAGGCAGCAAGCCCAAGCCAGTGTTTCATCAATGTCTGGGCAGTGGCCTGACCTCTTCCTTTGGCCTCACCCATGCCCTGGGCACAGGCACAAACTACTTTTCCTCTATCAGAACACCAATCCTTCACTCATCCTTCCCTCTAGTCCAGTGACCCCACCCTCCTCTCCAGGCAGAACAGCAGGCAGTAAGGCTGAGCAGCCATAATACTCTGATTAAAGCCTGCTGTAGAATATACTGAGCTTCATCCGGGTGGTGACTCTGTCTCTCTGCAACTCCTACCTGCAGTTGATGGAGGGTGTCAGCTAGGGCAGAGGCAAAGCTGCCTTCAAGCCTGGGTCTTTCCCGCCCCATCACAACCTGAAATTTCTGGGCTCCAGACCCCCCTTTGTAAATCAAAGGCAGTAGGGCCTCTGACTCTCAAAGACCTTTTTAAGTATTTTCTTTATTAGTTATTCAAGATTGTGCTTGTTTGTTTTCAGATAAAGGGATCTTGGGGAATATTCCATTGACTGGGTAGCTGATGCATCCTGAGAAGAGCCCAGTCTCTTCCCTGAGAACACCTGGAGGGTTTGTTTTGGGGTTTTAGTTTTTGAAGACAGGGTTTCCCTGTGTGGCCCTGGCTGTCCTGGAAATAGCTCTGTAAATCAGGATGGCCTCAAACTCAGAGATCTGTCAGCCTCTGCTACAGAGTGCTGGGATTAAAGGCAAGTGCAACCATGTCCAGTTCTGGTGTTTTCTTTTCTTTCTTTCTTTTTTTTTTTTAAGGTTTTTTTTTGAGACATGGTTTCTCTGTATAACAGCTCTAGCTGTCCTGGAACTTGCTCTGTAGAACAGTCTGGACTCCATCTCAGAGAGAGCCACCAGCCTCTGCCTCTGTGCTGTGATTAAAGGTGTGAGCCACCATACCCAAGGTGTTGTTTTCTTTTTTTTAAAGGAATGTAAAAACAAATAAACGAAAGGATGTAGCCAGACATACTGGCACACTTGTGTAACCCCAAATCCCAGCACTTAGGAGGCAGAGATGGGAGGTTAAGCCTATGCTCTAGGCCAGCCAAATCAAGAAAGACAGACTGTCTTTAAAAAAAGGAAGAGGAGGAGGGCATCTGGACAGAAGCAATTGTTCAGTTAGCACAGAAGACCTTCCAATATTGTAAGGCACTTACAATAGCTCACAGCATTTTCTTTGGACCAGCCACCAGTTTGCTGCATGCAATGTTCCCTGGGGTCCCAAACAGTGTTTTGCTCAGCACAAGGAGTAGAGCAGGGAGACCCCACAATACCCCACCCCCACCCCAGCCACCTCTCCAATCCCATTCCCTTAGGTACAGGAGAGAGTCTGGGAATTGCTAATTTAGATAATGATCTGAGAACCAGTCAAGTATGACAAGATAGTGAGACCCACCAAGACCAACCAGAAAGGGGGCATAAAATCACAGTGCTTAGTCTTCTGTCCTCTCAGTGGCAGTGGTATGGCCTCTCCCTCTCCCCATGGGGGCCTGCTGAACTGTAGCTCCGATCAATCTAATTGCTAAGGGGCCACTGTATCAGTGACTCAACCTTCCAGGCCCATCTCTGCCCTGAAAGGCAACCAGAGCTCAGGGTCTCCTCCTATACGCAAAACTGTGGTGCAGTGCTTCCATGGTCACTGAGAGCCCTGCAACCAGCTCTTATCCACCTGCTTTTGTCTTCCATAAATGTTATACTGCAGGACACCTCAATATCATAGGTTACCGATCCCTGTCCAGGCCAAGGAGATCAGTCAGCCTGGGACTTTGCTGAGCGAGCCCTTAATCTGTGTAGCACCAGACCTTTCAACATGCCAGCAGCCATGCCAGGTCACCAAGACACTGCACAAAACCTGCTGTTAGGCCTCTATCTCATATTCTTGAGCCAACACTGCATTTTTTTGGTATGAAATCATTGGTGGCATACACTAGGATATGTTGAAAAGGCAAAAACAGGAGAATCATGAATTTGAGGCCAGCCTGGGTTATACCTTAGGGCCTAGAGAGAGGGATGGCTCAGCCACTAAAAACAAATACTGTTCCTGCAGAGGACTAAACTGGAGTTTAGTTCCTAGTACCTGTGTCAGGTGACTCACAACTACCTGTAACTCCAACTTCAGAGGATTCACCACTCTCCTCTGGCCTCCATGGGCACTTACACTCACATGCACAAATCCATACTCAGACATACACATATATACATTAAAATATAAACTTTAATTAAAAACCAAACTTTATTCATGGCATGCCAGATAAATGTTTGCAGCCCTTCTCTATCAGGGACTGACACTGCAATTCAAACCAGCATCCTGGACCCTTCCCTCAACTCTGTCTGCGTGGACATGAGCACACAACCCTCTTGACATAAGTGTGTTAGCACTTCTGTATGTAAAAAAACACACAAGGAAGCACTGAGAAGCAAAGGCGCATCATGTCCCTCACTTTGACGTGATTCATGGGGAAAAAAATGTAAACACAGAAAGGGAAGGTCAACAAGTAGAAGCCTTGGTGTAAGTTCAGCAGAAATTCTTTCCTATAAACTCAAAATTACTTCCTAATAAAAAGTTTGCAAAACAGCTCATGAGTCAGGTCTGTTTCTAGGTTAGGACCCTGAAAGCTCCTGTGACCTCTATCTCCCTGGCCTCTAACCATAGTATATGACAAGTCTGGAACTCTCCTGAATTGGTGGCATTCCTCCTGGGCTCTATGTTAGTTGCTTGTGTGTAAGTCACTGAAAATGACACATCTTCCTACTTGTTAAGATGATACAGTTTCCTTTGTACAACTCCAAACACAACTGATGTGTGAGTTTCTCAAAACTGGTGATTGGGTTCTTTCCCATCGCATTCCCTTGGCTAAGATGCAGTAATCACTGGGTTCAGAAATGACTAGGGATGCTGGAAAACACAAAGACTGAGTCATTGATGAAGCCACCCTGTGCATACAAGTCAGGGGCAAGTGGGGCTGGAGATCATAAAACACAAGATATTACCTGAATCACCTGAGTATTTGTAATTAAAGAAAAGAAGGAACAGGTGGGAAGAATGGGGCCTTCAATCTCATGCTCTTTGGTAAACACGCACCCTACTCTGCATTCAAACCAAGCCTGAGAAACAGTCCTCCCTGTAGTACAGAAATTGCCATGAGGCCCAGGGAGCCACTCCTAGCAGCTGCCCCTGAGTAGAATTTATCCTCTCCCACAAGGAGAAGATATACTCACTGAAAGAAAAGATATCAGCTCGTGGATGCAAGTGGGGAGCCAAGAAGGATGTGGGAGTTTCCAAAAATTCCCTGGGATCAGGATACTGAGGCAGCTGACACAGGTACCTACATGTACATGTGTCCCATAAAAAGACCCAAAGGACAGAAGTCTGCTTCCAACAGTAATGTGGCAGTGGTCCCTCATATGAAGGTGCTTTATTTCTAAGGTCATTTGCCCTAGGACATGAAACAGTGGGTCACACCTGGCTGGTTACAAACACTAGCTATGGGTACATACCTAAGCGCTGGGCAAGGCCAGAGGAGGTCGTGTCAGAAGTGTCTCCAAAAAGGGAGGTGCACACAGGGATGGGGTCCTAAAAAGGAGGGAAAAAGAACAAAGAGTCTACCATGGATTGTCCTCAACCAGGCAGCTTTGGTTTCTACACAAGGCGTCAGGGCAACAAGAAGACATACAAATGCCCCCAGTCAAAAGCCAGATGACCCTAACACAAAAGAAGTAAAATTAGGGCAAACAGAGCCCTCTGTAATGGGATCCATGGAGCTGTTAATAGATCCTAGGACCTATTTCACATAAAGCGATTGTTTTTGTATTACAAACCCCAAAGTATGCAGAACGGCATTCCAACCAGAAGGGAAGCAAATGAACTCATTAAGGCCACAGAAAGAAATGTGCCTGGTCCAGTTTCTCAGCTGAGAAGCAAGGTCCTGCCCTCCTCAGGAAAGCCTACAAGAGCACAGCTCTCACTCCCTCAAGGCTTGTGAGGACTTCTGAAGATGAATATAGTGACCTGGGAATTTGAAAAGACACCAGCTACCAACATCCAAACAGCAAAGTTAAAGCCTCATATGAAATAGTTGACCAATCTTGTTTTGGCTAAGAAGCAATAAAATGTAACACAGTAGTGTGGAATAATCTTCTTGTATACTGTGAGGATGTGTCATTCTGATTGGCTTAATAAAAAACTGAATGGCCAATAGCCAGGCAGGATTTTCAGGTACAGAGGACTCCAGGAAGAAGAAAGGTGGAGTCTCCAGGAGATGCAGAGGGTGCAAGACATGTTGGAGGGCAGGTAAAGCCACAAGTCATGTGGCAATATATAGATTAATAGAAATGGATTGATTTAAGTTATAAGAGCTAGTTAGAAACAAGCCTAAGCTGTCGGCCAGGTTTTCATAATTAAAAGTCTCCGTGTCACTATAGGGGAGCCAATAGTCCTGACAAAAAAGTCCAACTACACCTTGGGTTCAATATCCAGCAGCCCCCTCAAAAAATCTTGTTTGAAAGGAAAAAGCCCACTCACTAACTTGCTCTGGGGTTTGGTGCCCTTGCCACGATATCCAGGTGGAGACAACTGGATGGATGAAACTTCATTTCCTAAGGGCTTAAACTCACTTCATTAGCCAAACAAAGCAAGATTTAAAAAAAAAAAATGAATGAATCCATTTGTGACCTTTTTTTGACTGAAAAAGATACAAAAGTACAATCATAAACCTGCTGTTTACAGACTCTTTTGAGTTTAATATTTAGCTGAAACGTAATAGTATTTACACTTAAGCCTCCTGAAGTAAATCTACTTTAACACACGCACATCTGGGTCCTGGTGCAAGGAGAACAGAGGTTCTGGTGGGCTCCGAGCTCAGGGGCTGGGCTGAGGGCCCAAGGTGATGCAAGCGCGGACTGAGGCTCAGCCACCGGTCAAGAAGCAGGCCTAGGGGACTCCAGCCCGAGGTATCCAGGGAAAGCTCAGAGGAGAGCTGAAGTCCCTCGGGGCTACACGTGACCAGCCTCACTCCCACTAGGCTCTCCTGTTCCAGAGTCCCTCCCCAGCGGTCCCCACCTGTCACCTTCCACTCCGGACCCCCCCACACTGAGGTCCACCAGGCCCTTCAGTTTAGGCCCCGCCCTCAAACCCGCACCGCGGAAGGCCCACCCCTTTCCTGCCCAGGCCCCGCCCACACTCACGTAGCGGCTGCACATGGCCACTGCCAGGTTGCGTAGAT
>LOEQ01001199.1:205024-216382 GCA_001685075.1 Bramus lutescens
CTCCCCCCACCCCCCCCCACACCAAATCAGCAGGCTGGAAAAGGGAAATGTGTATTTGTAGAGGACATCCGGAAAGAAAGCTAGAGCCAGGAGGAGTGGTTCTCTACCTCTTGATTTAGATTTCCTGATGCCTTGGAATTCCATATACAGCCCCAAGGTTTAATAGTTCAAGTAAATGTGGGTTCCAGTGTAACTTTACTTCTGGAATCGTGCCTGCTTTTAAGATAAGAGCATACATGCAGGAGAATAATCCTTTACCAGACGATGGAATGTCTGTGAGTGCTTATAGTGCGTATTGGAGAATATGAACTTTTGCTCAGCACCGCCTTGGGCCTAGGGCTGTGAATTCCACCTGCCCTGCTCCTTTGCCCATCCTCGCTTTGAGTATGCCATGGCCATAGCCAGCCATCTGGAAACCAGCAGAGCAATAATTACCACCAGTACAAGACCCTGGCAAAACTGGGCCTGCTAAGATTCTTCCGTGGGAAGAGAGGGCACATGGGGTGCAAGGGTCCCTTCCATCCCCCAGGCTATATATGCAGTTAATAACTGCTGGCAGGAGGGAGACTTTCTTCAGAGGTATACTTGCTAGCAAGTCTCCCATGCTCCTGTCCCAATTAAACTCTTGGTTCAAGCTAGACTTGGGTTGAATGGCTCCTTTGGTCTGTTGTCAGTGCCTTGTCTGGGGTGAATAGATAGTTGCTCATTTCTTCCCAGGAAAAGGCACAAGTAATTGTTCAGGGAGGTGACTTGGAGGTTCTGCGACCGATCTTGTGACAAATAAGATGTGATATGATTTAGCGAGGATGGGGAAAGGAGCAGGGCAGGTGGAATTCACAGGCACAAGGCAGTGCTGAGCGGAAAGGTCACCCTGTCTCCTGGGTAAATCTGGTATTTTCTCAGGAACCTCAGCCTGACTTCAGAGCATTGAGCTAGACATAGAGAGACCCAGTCATGGGAGAAGGCAGAACAAAAGCTCTCATCCCTCCCTTACCTCCCCTCCCCTCTCGCCAGCTTGTAATGCTGAGGCAGATCCATCATGAATCCCTGCCTGGGGAGGAGGGGTAGATGGGTTGGTTGCTTAGCATAGTTCAAGTTTTTTCCTAAGATGATTAAAGCGCCCTTCTCACATTGGTGACTCACAGCCTGTCTGTAAGCCATTCAGCTGTCCCTCTGGTTCCCCACAGAGGGCCCTTTGAGGGCAGTGGACCCTACATCTCCACCAGGTTGTGGGCGGGTCCCTTCTTGGCACAAAAGAGGCTCCTTTGCAGAGACTATGGACGCTGCGGCAAGGCTATTTCTGGGCTTGCTTTCTCTTCCTGGTGAGGAAAACAAGCACATCCACCCAGTAAATAAAGGCGAAGCCAATGAAAGCAGCTGTATTTCAAGAAGAGTCGGGGAACAAGCCAGAGAATAAATGAACAGATCCAGTGACAAAATGTCCATTCATTGGGTTTGCTCGACAAACATTTACTGAAGGCATCTGTGCACCCAGCACTGGACTGAATGCTGGGGAAACAAAGATGCCCTTGAGAACAGTGACTACTGCCTCCCCTGCACTGGAATGGACATGCATTTTAACCACAGCACCTTAAAGAACTAGGGATGCGTGGGATGTTTGAATAATGTGCAAAACACGAATGAGTTCCACGGTGACGCTTAGACATCTGCTCAAAAGGTCTTATTTGTAATCTCAGTCCATAATGTGTCAATCAAGCTCACTGATTCTAATGAAAATTGTACCTGGTTTTATCCAGAAACCCATTCTTTGATAGTGAGTAGCCAAGCAGTTTTCCCACTGTGTGCCAGACCCTAGGCACACCACAAAATGAGACAGACAAAACTATCTTTAGAAAGAAACAGAGGAGCAAGTAAGTACAGTGCAGCTCAGCAAGTGCTAGACATAAGCAGAGTGGCTTAGGAGGCTCATGGAGTGAGCACAGATGGACTTTGAGGGCTTCCTGAAAGTAGCAATGTCAGGGCCAATGAGAAGAGGGTATTGGGCCAGTCAAAGGAAGGAAATAGGGAGCAGGAGCATCCAAGAGGCCAGTCCACAGAAATGCAAGAGCATCAGAAGGTGGAGACACAACTGAACAAAAGGTAGGGGCACGGAATGGAACCAGTTAGAAGCCTTTTTAGAAACTAGCAAAGTGACAACAGTGAAGGAAAGGAGCAGAACTAAATTCAGCAAAATGCTCCCATTTGATCAGCTTAAGAAAACCTGTTAGCTGAGTGTCTGAAGCTCCCATCAGACAGGCAACCTTTTCATAGGAAGGAGTGAAATTCAGACCCCTGCTACCACATGAATGAGCCTGTAGTTCATTATGCAAAATGAAGTAAGTCTCTCACAAAAGGACGAATATCCTGGGCCAGTGGAAGAGTGCTCACCCAGCACACGGGGCCATAGTTTGATTCTCAGAACCACAAAACCTAATGAAAAAGAAAAGCACACACACACAAAAGGCTCATACATCATATGAGATACACAGATCATAAAATTCCTAGAAACAGAAAGTAGAATGGGAGTTGCCCTGTCCCTGAGAATGATGCTCAGAGCTCCAGCTTTGAAGGATAGGGTCACTTTACCACTACGACCTTGGGACCCAATGAATGACTTTTAAGGGCTGCCTACCATCTTCTTTCAACCAAGAGCTTAGATGAAAGTCTGAGATCCTAGGGCTCTAGAACTTAGGATGTCCACTGACTCTTTAAGGTGGGTTCCAAGTTTTTGTGACCCCCATACCTCCTTGGTTTGTGTGTGTCCTTCAGTTTTCATGTATTAGAAACAACATTTTTATTTATATATAGAAAGACATAGAGAAACCCTGTAAAGGTCAGAGGATGGCTTTGTGGGAGTCTGTTTTCCCTTCTACTATGTGAGTCCCAGGAATGGGGCTCAATACACTAGGCTTAGGGCAAGTGCCTTTATCCACTGAACTAGGTCCCCAGACCCATGAGTTGGAAACTTAACCCCAATAGTGTTAAGAGGTGGGATCTCTAAGGGGTGATTAGACTGAGTCTCAACTGTTCTCACGTGAGTGAATTCTTTGCAAAAAGAGAAATTCAGAACCACCATCCCCCACTGCCACACACACACACACACACATACACATACACACACACACACACACACACACACACACATCTTGCCTTTCCTATCTTGCTTTCCGTTACCCAGTTCTTGTCAGGGAATGATGTAACAAAAAAGCCCTCACTGAATACAGCCACTCAGTCACAATCACAGCCTCCAGAACAATGAGCCAAACAATTTCTGTTCATTATAATTACCCAGAATGGTATTCCATTGCAATAGCATAAAATGCAATCAGATAATGCTATTTGAAAGTAAGTCCTAGGGATGGGAACATAGCTCAGCAGTAGAAGGCTTGCTCCAGACTCACTCCATAGCACCACCAAAAGATACCTCAGACCCAAGTGTGCTCCTATGAGGTTTAGTTTACCTACCTATCTTGTGCACAACTTACTGAAAGAGATAACTATGTTCTTAAGATTTCAGACAGAAACCCACAGGGAATGCTTCCTGTGAGAACAGAGACAGGCTCCACAGTGGCTACAGCTGACACACTGCTTTTCTCACTCCTGTCACCAACAAGCCTGGCACACGCATGCTCTCTCCTGCAGAGTCATGTTGGGCCCAAGAGCACTGTGCATTTGGAGAGCTTGCCTTTTCTCATGGCCCTTCCAAGCTCAAGGTTAAACATACACACATCTAAGATGACATTAATCTCTGTTTATTTCCTATTAGAACCAATTTATTGACAAAACGGACTTGAAATAACTTAGAACTAAATATTCTCCCAAAGGGATACATAAAGATAAAATAGCAACTATTTTAAAACAGATGAAGGGCAGTGGTGGTGATGGAAACACCAGACATGCAAACTTTGGAATTAAGTCAGGCATGGTGGTAGAAACCTTTAATCTCAGCATGCAAGAGGCAGAGGCAGGCAGATCTCTATGAGTTTGAGGCCAGCCTGGTCTACATATTGTATTCCAGGTCAGTCACAGCTACATAGTAAGACCTTGTCTCAAAAAAGAAAGCCTGTAATGTCACAGTTATGGCAATGAACATGAGAACAAGACAAGGGGCTGAGAGAGAGGAGGTGTGATGTGACAGACAGCCACAGGGACGGCCTCACAAGCTTTAAAAGCCAGTACTTTTGCTGAGCATTTGGTCCCGTGTGTCCTTGCTCTGCAGAGGCATGAGCATCTTCATATGGTAATTTCCCCTTCCCCATAGCAAAAGGTGAGGGCAGAACAAGACAAAGGCAAGCTTTGCTGTGCTTGTAACCAGTAATCCCTGGTCCAAGCTGACCCAGGCATGTGAGGCATGGGTTACTGCAGCTTTAAACTCAGAAGGGGCTGAATGGCTGTCTGGTAAAGATGGACACAAAAGAGTCCTAGACACTGAATACTAGAGACAGTGGCAACACCATTGTTTTTTCATGAAATCCAGGTTCCAGGTGTACACGTCAATATTAATCAACAGTGAGTCCAGGCTCTGAATTACAAATGCATTAAAAACAGAAAAGGCTCATCTTCCAGGCTTCATTTCCACTTTAAGCCAATTTAACATCTGTCACCATGTGTGGTGGTGTGCTGGTTGGTTTTTGTCAACTTAACACAAACCTAGACATATCCAGGAAGAGGGGATCTCAATTGTAGAACTGCCTCCATCAGACTGGCCTGTGGGTAACTCTGTGGGGGCATTTTCTTGATTAATGATTGATGTAGGAGGGTCCAGGTCACTGTGGGTGGTGCCACTCCTGGGCTGGTGATCCTGGGTTGTGTGAGTAAGCAGAGGGGCTACAGAGATGTCTCAGCAGTTAAGAGCACTGGCTGCTCGTCCAAAGGGCCTGGGTTCAATTCTCAGTACCCATTTGGCACACAGACATACATGCATATCCATACATAAAAAATAAAGAAAGAAATGAGAGTAGTGGAGATGGACAGAGCAAATCCTGAGCAGCAAGCCTATAAGCAATGCTCTTTCAAGGCTTCTACTTCAGTTCTTGCCTCCACTATCCTGCTTCATTGAGACCCCTCCTTGATTTCCCCTCATTTAACTGTGACCCAGGCTATGTAAGCTAAATAAACCCTTTTCTTCCCTGTCCTGGCTAGTTTTATGTCAACTCATCACAAACTAGGGTTATCTGAAAGGAGGGAACCTCAGTTAAGAAAATGCCTTCATAAGATCTGACTGCAAGGCATTTTCTTAATTAGTGGTTGATGGGGAAGGGTCCAGTCCATTGTGGGTGATGCTATCCCTGGGCTAGTGGTCCTGGGTTCTATGAGAAAACAGGCTGAGCAAGGCATGAGGAGCAAGCCAGAAAGCCACACTCCTCCATGGCCTCTTCATTAGCTTCTGCCTCCAGGTTCCTGCCCTGCTTGAGTTTCTGTCCTGGTTTCTTTCATTGACTAAGATGTGGAAGTGGAAGCCAAATAAACTCTTTCTTCTGTAACTTGCTTTTGGTCACGGTGTTTCATTACAGCACTAGAAACTCCAACGAGGACATTCCCCAAGTTGCTTTTGGCCAGTAATTATATTACAGCAGTACAAAAGAAAAACAAAGACAGGTGGTATAACCTGTAATCCCAGCACTTTGTGCTATATCTCACATGCCAAGACAGAGCAAGAGTGCCCCCTCAGATCTCTTCCTCTTCTTAAAAAGTCAGTGATGCCATCAGGGGAACCCTACTCTCCTGACTAAACTCTGAGTTCTCCTCGGAGGAGCCATCTCCCAATAATTATCAACAAATGAATTTGGACTCAAGTCTTCCCAGGTGTCTTGGAAGGACATTGCCCTGGCAGAATTGTGCTCGGTCTGAGCCTGGAATCACAGCAGCTTTGTGGGCACTATAAACAAGTCTTCATCTTGCATGTCAAGATAGCCTTCTTTCCCTGGGATCTCTGCTCATGATGAAAACTGGGTCTGAGTAGTCCACTTCAAAGGTAGTAGAGGCACTGGGTTGCCCCTCTGAGGAACAGCATGATTCAAATAGGTTTCCAGGACACAGTATGCATGGTACACATGAACAAATCCCTGCTGATAGGATCCAGAACATTTCATTTCTGAGTGAGGAAATTAATATTAATCAAAGGAATTCCCTTCCATGCTTCAAATTACAACATAGCCAGGGTTCTTTCAATTTTGAAGTAATTTGATAATTTTGAACTTTAGAAGTATAGATTAAAGGTGCATTATTTTCATGATGTTTTAATAAATTCTAAACTAGTTTTTTGACTTTTGGTACTAGAGATAATACTGAAGATGGCTATCTTCAGAATATTCATTTCTGACTAAAGATATACAATTTTAGGTAAGATAAATAAAAAGCTCAACAAGATGGAAATTTGTTTGATGAATAGGTGTGTTGGTCTATTTTCTGTTTTTATAGCAAAACAACTGAACATTTTATTTAGAAAAAAACGGTTTATTTGGCACACAGTTCTGGAGGTCTGAGAATATAGTGTCTGCAACTACATAGCGCTAATGAAGATTTTCTGAGTAAATAGCATAGCTAAGTGGCACCATGTTGGGAATATGATCACATGGTAAGACAGGAAACCAGAGAGCTTCAGGGGCTAGGCTCATGTATTTAAAACAACCTGCACTCAGGGGAACACTGGGGTCCCTGGAGAAATGCATTAATCTCTTCTGAGTGCAAGGCTCCCAGTGAATACTCACTCTACACTGACTGTCACCACACTGAGGACCAGGCCTCCAACACATGAACCTTTGGGGGCCCACACTCTAACTGTATCCAAACCACAACAAATGGAGATGCTCCATTAGGCCACTCCTACCACACTGAAGGCCTGAAGGGGTGGTGGGCTGTAAACACTCCTGTGAACAGTTATGAGGACAGGGTCATCTCTAGAGCCTGAGGATGTTCAATATGAGTCTTTTAAAAGATGATCCAAATAGTCTTTGAGTGGTGGGTGGGAAGAGGGCAGAATGGAACTCTCTGGTCAGAAACACAATATCTGACTTTAGCATTCGACTTCCTCAGGAACGGAAGATGAGAGTATTGATCCCCATGGAAACCCACGTCACTCATGCAGTAAACATCTAAGTAAAGAGGAGTCCAACAGGAATGGGGGTGGGTAGACAAAGGCTAGGAAGGCCTGGGAGCCCACATCTTAGAGTTTCTGTTGCTGTGACACCATGACCAAAAGCAAGTTGGTAAAGGAAGGGTCCATTCGACTTATGCTTCCATAGTGTCGTCATTGAAGGAAGTCAGGACAGGATCTCAAATAAGGCAGGATCCTGGAGGCAGGGGGCTGATGCAGAGGGCATGGAGGGGTGCACCTTTCTTGCTTGTTTCTCCTGGTTTACTCAGCCTGCTTTCTATAGAACCCAGGACCACCAGTCCAAGGATGGCATCATCCACCATGGGCTGGACTCTCCCCCACTGATTACTAATTAAGAAAATGCCTTACAGCCCTGTCTTGTGGGGGCATTTTCTTAACTGAGGTTTCCTCCTTTCAGATAAGTGCATTCAGTGTGTCAAGTTGACACAAGACTAACCAACCACTCCCTCCCATGTTGAAGACTCCATAAATATCCTTCTGATGATGCCCTGTTGGACACTTGCAAAAGGCCAGGGTCTCCAACACAAGTGTTACCTTTGGCATTCATCACTGGACAAAGGAAGAGCTTCCTTGAGTTATTGCTGACCTGGGCCCATGTTCTAGGCATAGTTCATTCTAGACACCCCAAGACCACTCGGGGCCCATCCATTTGTGCTACCACTCTTCTGTCACAAAAGAATAACTTAGAGCGCATCACACCGGTGGGTGATGGACAGAGTTTGTGTGTCCCTCCCATCAGTGGGCAGAGAAGGTAGAAAGGCTCTCTCTGGGAGTCTCTGGTAAAACTGTATTCATTTCAGTCCTGGCTCCGTCACTGCGTAGCTCCTAGGATTTGATCTGCCTGGGGCATTGAAGGAATGAAGAAAAGACAGTGGAGAAATGACAGATACACATAGACAGAAGAGCTGGGGTCTAGTGGACTGGACTCTTTGATGGAATAATTGCAGCAGCCCAGAAACTCAGCTTGCTTATTATACGTAGTTGAACACAGAGGTGGGGTTAGTGCATATAGCTGAATATGGAGGCAGGGCTTATGGTATACAGCTGAATTAAGAAGATGGGATCTACTGATTTCTGTAGGTATAGTCTCTCTAGGGGAGCAGTCGTCAGGCCGTAAACATTGGGAGGGAGAGGTTGGCAAAGTGCGGTAGACATTTTCTGCACACACTGCCAGCATCCACACATGGACCCAGAGGTAAAGAGCTGGCGTTTTCCTGAGCCTCACCCAGGTAAGGCTTTGCCATTCTCATGGGATTGAGGCGTTGGGATCTTTGGCATGGCCATCTCATGTCTACACACATCCGTGCATGCTCTCAGGGCTTCCTCCATTCCCCGCATCCTCACCCCCAGGCTGGCATGTTTCACGTCTGCTGCAGGGAGAACAGTAGAGCAGCTGTCACAAGCTTTCGTGCCATGAGGCACAATCTGGGCTTGCAGTGACTCTCTCTTGGCCATAATTTATCCCATTTCCTCACATCTCTGCTTCTAAGTCCACACTTCCTCTGTGGCTGACTGCTTCGGATATGTCTTCTCTTATTCTGCTGGCTATGGATTTGCTTCTTTTATAAAAATCATGCCTTTCTCTCCACAGAGGTCACTGAGTGTCACAACACTTTGTTTCATAGTTTTTCCTTTAGTTTTTCCAGCAGAATTTTAGCTCAAGCCAAGCCCCATGATCTCTCGCTGGAAATTGTTCACATGGCAAACTTTGATCCATGAGCACTTTTCTGTCCTGTTTCAGTGTCCCATAAGGTGGCATCTTGGAACCGGTTTCAAGGGAGTGATTTTACATTCATGGTGTTGTGACTATCTTGCAAAACTGAAACTCTTTGCTTGATAAGTAACCTCCTAACTCCCCCTTCTGCAACTCCCAGTGACCCCAATTCTGTCTCCTCGTCTTTGACTCCTCTGTACAATACCTATGCATGGAACTGTATGGCTTTGTCTTATTATCATGGGCTAATTTCAAATGGCCTCATCATTAGCCCTTGTATCAGAATTTCTTCTCTTAAAAGTCTAGGTGACTATATTTTTATAAAATATAAATATATTTTATAAAAAGATTAGGTGTATATATTTCATCAAATATACATACAGACCAAGTTGTTTATCTAGTTACCCAGCCATGGTCACTTGCAATGCTCACCTCTTTTGGCTCTTATGAACTACCTACCATGAACGTGGGTGGACAGACAATTCCTAGGGATCCTGTCTTCAATTCTCTTTTTACTTTTTGGCACACTTTTGACTAAAAGTGTGACACCACACCCAGCTAATTCTTTTCAATCTGCATACCAGACTAAACCTTTTGGTAAGTTTCCTTTTTGATAGGTTACTTTGAAAGGAGCAGCAAATTCTCTCAGACATCCTCTCAATGGATTTTTTTTTAAATAGCATGCTGTGACTATCTATTAGTGGCCACTGACTGGGAAATAAAGTAGAGACTGACTTGCTAAGAGGTCCTCGCACTTAGCTCATTAGGGCAAATGGAAGAGGGGTGAGTGCGTATGTGTGTTCTCATTTTATTTAAACAACAAGCAAAGGTCTGCTGTGGATTTTGGAGAGAAAATGAGCTCTGGAGACACTGCCAAGCAGCAGTTGCTAGTGGAACAACGTGGGAGGTAGCCTACGGTCCCATTGATACTACAGCAATCTGCCTCCTTAACTTAAAATGCCGCCCCATACTATCTTCTGCAGGGTACTCTGTTTTAAAAAGGGATCCATTTTCACAGCAATGGCTTTCACAGATAGCTCCTTACAAGGGCAGGCTGTCAGAGTTCTTCCAGCACACTTCATCTGAGCACTTCTGCTTTCGTTTTCGTCCCAGGATGGCTCTGTCCTATGCAACACAGCTAACCAGGCTGCACTATGAACTTTTCTGTGCTTCCCTGTCCAGGTCTGAGGATCTTAAAATCTTTGCTAAGGATGGAGGAAGGGAGACAGCACATGAAAAGGAGCTCCTGCCCTGGAAAACCAGGGGCTCCCCTCCTCCTGCTGATTTGTGTGACAAGGGAGGCAACCTTCCTTATGAAAGGCTTGCTGACTGGATGCTGGCCTTTTAAATCCAAATTCCCAAGCACTGACCATGGGGAAAACACTCAGCCTCAATGAGGAACAAAGAGCTAAGGTGCCAGCTCTGGGCTGCATTTGCTGCATTCAAGACGCAGACTTTTCTCTGCAGATCCCAGCCTTTTGCTGCCTGAGTGGCTGATCCCTACAGAACCCTACAGCGGCAGGAGGACAGGGGCTCTGAAGCCCCCACCCAGGTGGGGCATAAATTCTAGAGCATTGGACAGTGCTGCCATGCCGGCACAATAGCTTCTCATATCCAAGGGAAGGAAGGAAAGAATCGGGAAGTGAACGCTGAACCAAGATGGTAGCATCCAGGAGTGTTTTCACAGCACCAGCCCACGGTCACTAAATGGGGCTGTGACCCCTTTTTAGGTCCAGTTCCCTGGGTATTGTACATAAATGTTAGGATTAATAACCTCCCAGTATTTCTAACCAGAGAGCAATGAGAAGGGCGGATGGGGTGGGGGGTAGGAAATAACCAGGAATCTGCAGCCTTTACAGTCTTTCTTTCAATTCCTGTTCATTCACTGGCAAAATGTGTGTTGCCTAGGAAACCGCGTACATCTAGGCTACATAGATTAGGCTGTGGGGGTGGTAAACTGAACTTTAAGTGGCGAATACAGGCTAGCTATGAGCAAAAATCCTGAGCTAAATGTCTCATGATTTCAATAGATGGATCAAAATACAATGTGCATTAAGAAAACAACACTTTCAAATTTTACTATGTATTTATGAAACGTCTCCTTTCAATCCGACTTCTTGAGTTACTTAAAACAATGACCCTTTGTGTACAATAAATGCACAGTTGCGGATTTGCCCTTAAAAATAATTTGACTAAAAGCACATATCATTGTAACAGTTTGGGGTCCTCCCTCTATAAAACAAATGCTGGATTTGATTTTGCACAGAGATGCTTCTGCCCCTGTCCTTTAAATGTTAATGTATCATTAAAACTAATTGGTGTGTAAGAGATATTGAATGAAATACATTGCCCTAAAGTCTTCATGCTTTATATATGACAAAGAGAGAAGAATCTAATAAATAGGCAAAAAACAAATACTGGGAACCTGCTTAATTTTGTTTCTGAATAGCTCTTCCTTTGGGTTAAGCAAAACAAGGGTTTTTTTCTTTCTTTCTTTCTTTCTTTCTTTCTTTCTTTCTTTCTTTCT
>LOEQ01001199.1:234949-253928 GCA_001685075.1 Bramus lutescens
AGGCTAGATATAATGGGCCAGGCAATGCTTAAATGAATACAATTTGCATGTTGTTATTTTGGGATATAACTAGCCGTGCAAGAGCTGGGCCGGATGAAAAGCAGGCCTGCTCCCTTTCACTACAGCCAGGTCCTTGTACATGTGAAGTACTGTTCTACTACTAGGCCGCACCCTTAGACCTTAGCGTGATGTTTAATGTTTTCTGAAAGTGAACGTACATCATGGATAACTCAGCCCATGCTGCCCAGTGCTCCTTCTGTAAATGCCAGCTGACCTGTCTCCAAGCTGCAGCCCTCACCTTCCTTCTGACTTATACCTCCATTTGCCACTTATCACAACATTGACGTTCCCACAACCCTTCCAGAGGCTTTTGGGGACTCTGACAGATTCCTTAGGCCACCCTGTGTTCTGACAGTTTTACATGGAGGTTCTACCTGCTTCTTCCTCCATGTAACCCCAGCTTTCCCAAGGGCAGAAACTTCTCTCCATCATTTCCCAACCAGCAATTTCTTGCTATGCTGCATTTTGCTCCGAGCACTATGTCACCTGGTCGGAACGCCTGCCTGCAGGTTTTCTCATCTGAGATGACTGTGGATTTGATCTGCTTCCAAATAATGAGCCCTGGCTCCTCAGCAGCTGGCGAAGGGCTGGGTCACAGACTGCTGAGGAATGAGAAATGTTTGGGGTGAACGGATGTCATCTGTGGTATGTAACATGACAACCCAGCTGTCGGACAGCATGGACAAAAACTGTGAAAGGGAGGGGTGAGGAGAACTTCAGGAAGGCAAGTGAAGGATCAAGGGGCATGCCAACAGTGTCTATCAAGAGCCAGGCTCTTCTCAGAAAGCGAGTTGTCAAGAATTTTAGATCTCCTTCCACAATGAAAATCTCTCTTTTGGGCATAATAAACTTGAATGGAAAGCCAAGCTTCTTGCTGCTTCTCAAACCAGTTCTAGCTTGCTTCAGTAAGGTTTGCAGTAGCCAAGATTGCAAATCTGGTGATTGTTGTAGTCATTTCACTTCTATGTCAAAACCCATTCTCCTCCTCTGCGTGTGTGTGTGTGTGTGTGTGTGTGTGTATGTGTGTAGGGGGAGAGAANAGGGAGGGAGGGAGGGAGGGAGAGAAACTGACCAAGTGTCATCCTCTATCCTTCTCCACCTTATGTTTTGAATCAGGGTCCACCCTGAACATGGAGCATGTTGTTTTGTCTAGACAGGGAGCCCCAGGACCCTCTTGTCTGCCTTCCCAACTGCTGCCTGCTCCCAGGGATAGTTTGTGCTGCTACTGAGGGTCTGGGCTCCAGTCCTCCTGTGGCAGGCACTTTACCCACTATGTTCCCCACCAGCCCCATTCTTTCCTTTTGTGAGAAAAGGCTTTTGGAATAGATTTATTCTTGTTCTCTTAAAATATTCCTCACACAAAAACACACTCAGTAGACTTGCTGTACAAGCAGAAGACCTGAGTTTGGATCCGTACCACCCAGGTAAAAGGCCAGGCATGGTGAAGTGACCTGCAACCTCAATGCTGGGGACATGGAAAAGAGAGGATCCCTGGGGTTCACTGGCAGCCAAGTTAACCAAAATGTTGAACTCCAGGTCCGGTGAAAGACCTTGTCTCCAAAAATAAGGTAGAGCTCGATTGAGGAGCACATTCAGTGTTGACCTCTGACCTCCACACACAATACATCATATACACATTATATGTTACATACATATCATACACACATTATACATACACATTATATATTACATACACCCACACACATAGTGTATATACACATTGTACATTACATACACATTGTACACCCGAACCATACTTACACCAACAATAACAAAAAACAATGCTATTTTTCTGCATCATAAAATTGAATCAGCAAAAATGTAATATAAAGAAGGTTTGACATAATCAACATTGCAGAGAAAAATTGCAAATTCCCATAAACTCGCCTCTTCTGGTTAGGATTAAAAAGGGATATTGTGAGATATGGTGGATAGTATTGGAGGAAAGTCAGATAATTACATGGACTTTGAGTATTTTTTTAAAGATTTATTTTCATTATTTTCCTTATTTGTAGTGTGTGTGTGTGTGTGTGTGTGTGTGTGTGTGTGTGTAAATACAGTGCCCATGGAGACCAGAAGAGAAAGTCAGATTCCCTAGAGCTGGAATTATAGGCGGTTAGGAACTTGGATCTTCTTCAAGAGCAGTATATACTTTTAATGAGTGAGCCCTCAACTTTGAGCATTTTTGCATCGTGTTGATTTTATAATTCTGATGCCTGAAATAGTTACTTTTTAATTTTTCAGTCTCTCCATGTATACAACCCACCTATCACCCAATTGGGTCCTTGGCTCTTTATTCCTTTGGATTCTCAACCCTGGACCACTTTGGCTGTCCGTGTCTGAATGGACACATGGGATGACAGTTCTAATTTTGAACAGGGTAATAACCTGGTAAAGCTCATCACCCCATTTCCAAAATCTGAATCTTTCTGAGTGTTCCTAAGAGGGAATTTCTACACCAGAAAAGTTTGTTTCATGCCTAAGATTATTTTAAAACATTCTTTAAAGTTACCTTCAGCCCCTGTGTATACGGTGTATATGTAACATAAATGAATTTCATAAATAGACACAAGCCCCCTGTTTAAGATATTAAATTAACATACAGGCAAATATTCTCAAATTAGATTGTCTGAAGTCTAAAACATATCTGGTCCCACACAGGTGGATAAGGAGTGCCTTTTGTAATGGCATGAACCCATCACTGGGGATTCCAGTTTCATGACATGACCGCCCAAGGCCTCATCTCCTAAAGACATCACTTTAAGGATTAGGATTTGAACAAATGGATTTCTCAGGGATGCAACAGTCTATAGCACAGGAATAAAAAATGTCTTGCTTAGGATTTCCTAGTGAGATGAAAAGAACAGACAACAGAAGCCAGAAATTGGAACCAGGGACAAAAACTGGCTTAATCGACTTTCTGGGTCATACTGAATCATCTTGGGTGGCAGCACAAAGCCAGCACATTCCAGTTAGCGCTTCATTTACCTAATGTCATTGCTGACTTCCAGAGTGGCCAAGTAAAGAAAAGGTGAGACCCAGCAGGGCAGGGCCCATGGTGCAGGTGGTGTTATGCAACGTGGAAACACGTGGAAGGAAGGTGACCTGGGGAAGGTATCTAGGCTCAATGTCACAATCCCCATGAGGCCTACAGGCTGATAGTGTGTGAAGACTGACTTGGCCCTTCTGCCCTTTCTTCTTGTGTGACCAAGCCTCTAGGATAGTGCCTAAATTATGGGTCAAGACAGGAAAAAGTTTGTAACTCCCCATTCTAATCAGAAAAGATGACAAAGTCAGGGTCAAAGGCACTGAAGTGAAGTCTGTGGTCCAGAAGTTAGCTGAAGTGTCCAGAGTCCCAGTTTGGTGTGGGAAGTCCTTCTGTCTATGTTTTGCTTTTATTGGTTAATGAATAAAGTTGTTTCGGCCAGTGGCTTAGCAGAATAGGGCAAGGTGGGAGTTCCAAGTAGATAGAGGAGAAAGTAGTCATGAGTCATGTAGACCAGCTGGAGACAGACATGGGGGATGGAACTTTCCCCGGTAAAGCCACAGCCACATGACACAGATTAATGGAGATGGGTTAGTTTAGGATATGAGTTAGCCAGAAATACATTTAAGCTATTGGCCAGACAGTATTGGAATCAATATAATTTCTGTGTGATTATTTTGAGTCTGTGAGGACGGGCAGCCTCCCCCAACGCCAGTTTTCGGTAGCTGCTGAAGTCCTGGGGGGCTTCCCAATGTCACCAGTCATGTTGGCACTTCTACAGTCAATGAGAGGACAGTGGGTAGGCTCAGACAATATGATCAGACAATTTGTGGAGGTGGTAGTGAGACACACACACACACACACACACACACACACCCTCTCTTCCTCTGCACACTGATGCACATCTGCCACTTCCTAGGCTCATCAGTCTGTGGTGGGACTTGAGTTTTAGTCTAGCTTCTTTGTTTAGCCTAAGGAATTTTCTTAGGTTTCCTGAGGCTCAGGAAACTGATCATAAAGCTTTTCACTTTCCCTTCAGAGTCCTCACCTCACTTTCACTCTGAGGTCTCTTCTGCGGGGATGGAGGGTTCTGTCTCAGGACTTCAGTTTCTCTAGATGTCGCCTGCACTGTCTAGGAGAAGTCAGGGACCCATCATTCCCTGTGTGCAGCACAACTTCTTCTGTGCCTTCTTTAAGGGTAGACATCCAGCGCTGTGATTATGTCATATCTTGTTCAGTTTGTCTCTGTTCATCTTGCTGCTGTTTGGTGAGTTTGTTTGTTTAATGTATGAATTGATATTTTCATCAAACTAGGAAAAAATTAAGATAATTTTTTAAATGTCTAGCCCTCTTTATTCTCCTTCTTCCTGGGGTTTTAATTGTGTGCATGTTTGCTGTCCTTGTAGAGTGAACTGGAGGTCTGATCATTTCTTAGCGCCTGGTGTCTTCCTCCTGTGACTAGTTTGATGGTTTCTATTGCCAAATCTTCAGATTGATTGCTTTTCTTTTCCTGTGTCTAGTCCTGTTAAGATGCCCTAGTAAAACTTTCATTTCAGTTGCTGTTTTTATTTCGTTTTATTTCCAAATGAGATATAATTCACGTTACAATATCCCTTATTTTATACCTACCCTTTGTCTACTCACTGTGTTTATGTTTTACTTTAAATCCTGTGGTGTTTATATGCGCTATCTTAAAATTCTTGTCTTTTAAGAAAGATTTATCTTATTAGTTTTGTACATGTGTGGGTTTGTATATGAGTATGTGTGCATGAATGTGGGTGTGTGCAGTGACTGATGTACAGGTAGATGTGGCCCACCCAGTGTGGGTACTAGATTCAAACCACAGCAATATCTCACTATATCTCTCCAGCCCTAATAATATTGCTGTGTTGTTGTTGTTTGTTTGTTTGTTTTGTTTTGTTTTTAGTTTTTGAGACAGGATTTCTCCGTGTAACAGTCCTGGCTGTCCTGGAACTTGCTCTGTAGACCAGGCTGGTCTTGAACTCATAGAGATACTCCTACCTCTGCCTCCCGAGTGCTGGGTTTAAAGGAATGTACCACCACTGCCTGGCAAATTATTGTCTTTTAGTAATATTTTCACTTTGTTATTGCTAAATATTTATTACGGATCACAATGACCTCCTTGGATTTTCATATTTCTTTCTATGACTGGCATCTCCAGGTGTAATGCTGCACACTTTGAATGTTTCATTGTTGGCTTCTTTAAGCTTTTTTCTTCCAGGCAGGACATTACCCCTAGACCAGCTCCACCCCTAGCTTGTTGCTAAGCACGGTTGTGATGGATGTATGCTGTCATCTTCTCCTTGCTGCTTTACTTACACAGTGGTACCCCTTTCTACGGTTTTACCTCCCATGATTTCAGTTATCTTTAGTCAGTCAAGCTCTCAAAGTGTTAAATAGAAAATTCCAGAAATAAACAATTCATAAGTATTTAAAACAATACACTGTCATAATTATTGTTTTTATTAGTTTTGTAGTTATCAATCTCTTTCTATACTCAGTTATAAATTAAACTTTATCATAGGTATGCTTGTATAGGTAGTGTGTCTGTAGGGCTCAGTACTAGCCTGGGTTTCGGGAACCCACAGGGAGATCTTGGAGAATTTCCCTATGGGTAAAGGGTAACCAATGTATTCCAAAGTTCTGACCTTACGGGGTTTCTACTGAATGCCCTGAGATTCACTTCAGAAAGCCCCAAGCAGTAGCTCAGAATGCAGACTTCTCAGGATTTTGCAAGCTTTGATTACCCTGTAGCTGCTCTTTTTCGTCATACTTGGTCCTTGCACAGCCTTATCAAATCTCATCTGCACATAACAGCCTAGCATTCAGGCAATATTTTCAAAATCCTATGCATATTCATGGAGTCATTTGCTCATTCTTGAACCTTCACAGCTTCCCCTCAGGCATAGTTTCTCTTTGCAGTTCTACAAGCCTGCTATGCTCTGATTGGATGCGGGTTACCTGTGCCACAATAAGGAAAGGTCCCAGAAAGGAAGCTGGAGTGATTTTGAGCCTATCTTACTATGTCTCTCCCTCCAGAGGCTGTAGTCATTAGGTGTTTATTTTCTCAGGACTGAAAAGAAATTTTTTAGAATGTTATATCCAGTTCTTCATTGTTTAAGACAGAATGGTGCTTTCTCATTTATTGCTTCTTATACACTCTTCATAATGAAGCATGTTATCCTCCTCCCATTATTTGGTAAAATATAAACAGCACATGGTTCTTGAAAATGGTTGAAATCCTGTCATTTACAACAACACGGATAGACCTGGAGGAAACTGAGCCAAATGAGCCAAGCACTGAGAGACAAAACACATGATTTCACTCAAATGTGGGATCTGAAAATAGGTGATCTGATAAAAACTGGAAGTAGCAAGGACAGAGGGGAGCAGGGAGAGAGTGGCCAGTCAGTGCAGGTGACCAGAGGACGAAGGCAAGGTTCTACTGTACAACAGAGTGACGGCGGTTACAGGGTACAATAGGACTAGGTCCAAGAAACCAGAAGCCTCCAAACCAGAACGACCATGGATTCAGCATGAAATCAGTGGTCAAAGGCCCAAGGACCCCCAAGGAGCTGGTAGTCTCTGAGTCCAAAAGTCAAAGATCCTGGGATCCGATATTTAAGAGCAGCCGTAGGGAAAGACCACTGTGCTCGGAGCTTGCTGGGTGGTGGCGCACACCTTTAATCCCAGCACTCAGGAGGGTCTCCGTCCACCTAGAGACACTCAAGTTCCGGAGCCTGGTCTACAAGAGGTAGAAGAACTTTCCTTCCCTTTCATGCTTTTCTGTCCTGTCTGATGTCTAGACCACAGGATGGTGCTGCCCACATTCTAGGAGGTCTTCACCACTCATTTGCTCCCTTATATGCTAACCTTCTCTGGGAAACACCTCTCAGACACACTCAGGAGCTACAGATCTCTTCCAGTCTGCATAACACCCCAAATTAACTGTGATGCATGTCCACCAACTGGAGGCTCGCTGTCTGCCAGAACCTTGCGGACTAGCTTTGAGAAGTTTTCTGTGTTTTGACTTGGAAGGATGTAGAAGGAGCTGCCACTCAGGAGAACTAATGAGGAACTGGGACCTGGCAGACTGACATCATGAACTTCATAAGGGGAACCTGGAAGGGAATGCGACACCTCATCAGGCCCGTGTGACAGATCTCAGGAAAAGGGACTACACACGACCGCTCTCCACAGCAGCCTGGAGTTACACACACCTTCTCTGACTTGGAACCCACCTCAGAGAAAAGTTGACTATGGGTCTAATCTACACTGAAGTTGTTACTGCCGCAGGGGTTCATGGGATAAAAATTAAATATCAAAATAAATGAATAAATTTGAGGAAAGATTTAGATATTTTATTTACACATGTTTATCTACTAAAATGCCATGTTCTCCAGCGATGGATGCTATTCATTTCAAAACAGTGGCAACTTGATGAACAATAGTATGCGTTAAATATAATTTGTGTTCTTTAGTTATCAGTGAGGACTGGCACCACTCATATACCACAGAGTGAGAATTAATTTTAAACCCACCACAGTGCCATGAAAGGACATGAAACCGATACAATTATAGCCTTGAATCTACGAATGAACTCACATGTGCAGAATTGTCAGGCACCAAATAGGTCACTTAAAAAGCATCTTCTCTGAGGCCTGAAGATGTAGCTCAGTGGATAGAGTGCTTGTCTAGCATGCATGAAGCCCTTAGTCTGGCCCCTAACACTGTATAAACAGAGCTTATTGGCACATGCCCCATAATCATGGGAGGTGGAGGCAGGAGGACCAGAGTTCAATGCCACCCAAGGTTACTTGCATAGTGAGTTCAAGGCCAGCATTGGCTATGTGAAATCCTGTTGGGTAGGAATCCTCACCAGACCTTCTGCCCGTACTATCGACCTGATGCTGGAAATAAGACCAGAGCACAAGGCCCAGTAGAATCCCAGGTTTTGTTACTGTCAACATCTTGCTCCTCTTTCCCAACAACCTGATAAAACCAGTATGTAAGTCTTTGAACTCTACTCCACATGAACAGAGGCAAGTAATTCTCCTAGTTGTGGTAGTTCTTTTTTTATATTAAAACTGTCCCCATTTGCATAGAGGTAATTGCTCAGAGGTAAGTGCAATCCCCCATTGCGCCCAGAGATAATACCCATTTTAAAATAATTTACATTAAAAAACAAAATGGGGGCCGGTAAGGTCACTCATTGGTTAAAGGTGCTTGCCACAAGCCTGACAACCTGAGTTTGATCCGCTGGACCCATATGCTAACCTCCACGAGTGCCATGCATGACAAATGAATAAATACAACAAGAAAATAAAAATAATGGTGTCCAGGTGTGGTGGCACATGCTTGTAACCCTACCTTCAGGAACTGCAGGCAGGAGACTGCAAGTTCAAGGCTAGCTAGGGGTATGAGCAAGACCCTGTCCACCCAAAAGAGAAACACAGCAAAATGTAAACAGGATAAATGTACCCTGGGGCTGGTAGGATAATCTACCAGGTAAGGCCCCTCCCATCAAGCCTGAATATCTGAGTTTAATTGTCAGGACCTACACGGTAAAAGGAGAAAATTCACTTCAGAAAGTTCCTTTGACCTCATGCTCTTGCTTTGGCATATGGTACACACACACACACACACACACACACACAGAAATTATGAATATAATTACCATATTTTAAAGACTGTTCCCATGAACCACTACGCTAGAACAACTGTTGATTCTGAGTGTGTACCACAATCTAGCTAGCTCTTGATCACATATTTGACATACCCATAATCCTGATCATGACTCAGTTCTCACAGCATCAGCTATCAGTCTGCTATATTCAATCAACAACCCCTCTAAGTCATGAAAACAATGACTTGGCGCCACAGCCTTGTCTTCTACTTTTAACATTCATTCACCCACTCGGTTAGGCAGCAACCATTTTGATGTTGGGCACTATAGGTGCAAATATAAACAAGGCTCTGTTCTTGCCCTTGGACTCTAAAAGTTCAGGTGATCGAGAATGTCATGGGCTTTCTGTGCCTTTTTCCAGCCTAGTACAAACTTTGTTTTAAATGCCAGTTGCCCAGAAGTGGCCAGAGATGTACACTTTGGTTGAGTGAGTTACTTTCTTAAGGCATTAAAAGAAGAACCATGGGTAGGCAAGGTGACTCTTGGGTAAAGGCACTAACCACCACCTTTGACTGCCGGGTTGCCATCTGAGATCCACACGGGGCGAGGAGACAGCTAAATTCTAAGAGTTGTCGTCTACCCTCCACCATAGCACATAGACTTATACACACAAAGTAAATACATGTGAAAAAAATTTAAAACAGAATCATGCCATGAACTAGAAGACTTGTGCCCACGTGGTGGTGTAATCTCAACCCAGCACATGCTTCTACTTCCTGCCACAGGAGGGTTCATCAGATAAAAATGTTCCTTCTAATGAGAAAAACAATTAAACATTGAAAAATAGAGAACAAGAAAATACAAGATAAAAATAGACCTTACCAGCCTGCTTTATAGAAAATATTTTTAATGAGTGATTTAATGAGTGAATTTGTTTTTTGGGTTTTTTTTTGTTTTGTTTTTTAGATAGAATTTTTCTGTGTGCTCTGGCTCTCCTGGAACTCACTTTGTAGACAGACCAGCCTGGCCTCACACTCATAGAGATCCACCTGCTTCTGCCTCCCAAATGCTGTGATTAAAGGTGTGGCTAATGCGTAGATTTGGAGGTAGTGTTTTTACCATATTTCACCCTTTATGTATTGTATATTTCTCAGGAAGCCAGCATGATGGCCACTAATCACACCATGCATTTTAGCTAAAACTCTAGGTCAGTTATGAGGAAATCTGACTTATACTTCAGGCCTAGAACTAATCACTGACCCTTCTTGGAAAAGAAAAAAAGAAAACCCTCTTGTAGGGGCCCACAGAAGTGGTTCTGCTCCACCTTGACTGAAGGTTAGAGAGCTTAAATCTACTCTTGCTCTTTCAAAGTTATTGATAAGAAGTCTGATGTAAGGAGTGGCTACAAGCAAGATATCCTGACCTAGGGTGTTGTTACTTGGTGTTTTGGATATTAAGATGGCCCATAGAACTGGGTCTGCTCCAACTTGACCAAAGGTCAGAGAATTCAAACCTACTTCTGCTCCTTCAAGGATAAGACAGGAGGTTTGACCCAGAAAGTGACTGCCTATAGGATACTTGGTCTAAGGTGTAGTTGTCACAAGTCCTGCCTAAAACATCAGCATGCTTAACTCAGGAAATAGTGGCTTGATGTCTCAAGCATTGAAGCAAGTAATTGTTCTGTTTGTTCTTTGTGTCATATTAAAGCAGTCTTTTGCCCTCTTTCCCCCTTTCTGGATTGGGGTATATAAGCTTATGGAAAATAAATGTGGGTGTATTCAGTATTCATTGGATAGCCTTCCCAGATCTATCCTGTGTCTCTGTACTTCTTTCTTTCTTTTTTTTTGTTATGAAATGTTGTCCTTTAATATTCTATTTTCTGGGAAAAGAATAGGCTTACTTTCCTGAGATGGCCTCCAGTTTGGTAGTCTAGGCAGATCTCTAACTCATGATCCTCCTGCCTCAGAGTCCTGTGTAACTTGGATTAGGGTTGTACATACTGTGCTATTCTTAAAAATAGGTATTTCTGAGTGTAGTTCTTCATACAGAAGTTATGCTGGGTATTATGCCTACTTTGGCCATATTTATGGTTTATGCTTTTTTCATATTTCTGTTCCTCCTACCTAATTTTCTAATCCACATGCCCGACCCTGGATTATGTGAACCCCATCAAGGCTGGGCCCTGACAGATGTTACCCCAACATGTGGCTATGGCACCCTCTGTGGTGGTTTGAAAGTAATTGGCCCCCATAAACTCATAAAAAGTGGCATTATTAGGAGGTGTGGCCTTATTGAAGTAGGTGTGGCCTTGTTGAAGTAGGTGTGGCCTTGTTGAAGGAAGTGTGTCATTGTGGGGGTAGGCTTTGAGGGTTTTTTTTTTTTTTTGCTTAAGCTTCTCTCAGTTTCACAGTCTCCTATTGCCTTCTGATCGAGGTGTAGCACTATATGTCTGCCTGCATATTGCCATGCTCCCTGCCATGTTGATAATGGACTGAACTTCTGAACTGCAAGCAAGTCACCCCAAATAATGTTTTCCTTTATAAGAGTAGCTGTGGTCATGGTGTCTCTTCACAGCACTAGAAACCCTAAGATACACATTAATCAAAAGAATACCACAATTAGCCATTGTGTGTGTTCCTGTAATATCAAATGTTACATCTTTCTTTGTTTGCTGGTGTCTCTGTGTCTTTGTGTGTTGCTGAATTATCTGAAAGTGTATTATAGATATCTTAGCAACTGACTCTAAATATTCCTGCCAACTTTTCCTAAGAATAAAGACATCATCTTACACACCTATAGTACCATTACCATATCCAAGAAATGTACATTGGTATCCAACAGGACCACTTTGTAGTAAGATTGGTACTGCCTTGCAACCTGGTCACTGAATCCTTGTCTCTTCCTACAATTGTTTAGGGGTCTTGGTTCAGGTTTGTTTTCTACTCTAATTAAAGAGGGCTATCTAGATTGGGAGAGCACCTCTGCAACTTACTTGTGTGAATTGGATTTAAGTCCTGTAATCTGGGGACACACACACGCATGCACACACACATGCACCTGCACACACATGCATGCACACACCAAAAATGCAAATGTCTAAAAAGAATTAGAAAGTGTTAGCATCACTGTTTTTGGTTTTGTTCATGTTGTTGTTTTCTTAGCTTCCCTATATCACTGTAATTGAATGGTGAAAACGAAAGCAGAGGTACCCAGGGTGCAGTGGGGCAGAAACAAAAACCATCAAGTGCGGAGCAAGAGTCTTTTGGGGGAGAAGTAAAAGGACAGTCCATCTCAGTTAGAGAAAAGCAGGCCTGAAGATACCAAGAGAAATGGCAGGCATTAAGACGCAGTGGTGCCTGCGTCTCCAGCCTCCTGCACAAGCATGCTGAATCTGCTTCTAGCTGTCACATCTACCTGCGGAAGTAGTTTATCTAGCACTGGCAATTTATTCTTCAGGTCCTTGCTGAGATCCGTGTTTCTCCAATGTTTGGCCATTGCTTTCTTGGCGTAGCTGTCTTAAAGTATCAGTTCTCTACGTTAGCTGGACAATTTTAGATGCAAATGGCTTGAAAAAGCGTAAATCCTTCTGATGGGTAACCTCCTCCCTCCCTTTTAAAGCGTTCAGTAACATCTCTCTTAGAAAGCAGGAAATAATATGTGAAACAATGAACATCTCTCTTAGAAAGCAGGAAATAATATGTGAAACAATGTGTCATAACCTAAAAAGCCTACAGGGAGGTCTGATATTAGTTCCTTACTCTGATATAGGAAATGCATTAACCTTATTGTGTGACAATAGAACTGGTTTTGGTGTTTACTTCAGGTCTCCCAATTCCACAATCCCATTAGGAATCCTTAAGAAGAGGATTGAGATGTCTACGGCACAGGATCCCCTGAGGGCTCAATGGTGACTTTTGTGGATGCCACTATTGTGATGTTGCTCACCAAGATGGTGGTCAAGTCACACAGTTACCTCCTTTGTGATGAGGGTATTGGCCAAGATGGCCAAAAAAAGCCAGTTTGTTGCTTCCTGCCAGTGGTGTGCTCAGTTCCATGATAAAGTGAGTCCATCCCCAATCAGGGCTTGAACCTCTGTGGGAATCTCATGTGGACAGTCACCCCCTTCATTTTTAAAGTAAACTTTCATTGGGTATAGTTAATTTTGGTGCGTTTTTTTTAAATTGCAACTTTTTGATTAATAATGTTTAAAACAAAAATACATTACTATTTTTTTTTTTAAAAATCACCCATCCAAGTTAAATTTGCATGGATATATAGCAGGAGAAATTACTTTCAGGTATGCCCCAAATAGCAAATAAAATAAACAGAGAACACAATTCAATGATCTCAACCCAAAGAAGGGGAGTGTTGTGGAATACCGTTTTACCTGTTGTACAGGTGTGCTACATTTGTTTCAGCTGCTTTTGTTAAGGACGCAAAGACATGTTACATTTGTTTGATTAAATAAAATGAACCTGGGATCAGGAGGCTGAGTCAGCAATTAGCTGACAGGAAGTGGTAGGAGGAACTAAGAGTAGCGAGGGGTTCTTTAGTGAGGGCTGAGCAGAAGGTCGGCCCTATTTCGGGAGATGAGAACAAGGAGAGAAGGTTAGCTATTTTGCTATTCATCCTCTCTGAGCTAGCAGGATTTCATCTCAACCTTTGAATCCTGAGTTCTATAGAAGGATAGAGTTTTAGATAAAGTTCCCTTTAGTCGCTGTGATAGAGCCTGGGCCTGAGGGAATAGAATTCCCTCCAGGCTGCGGCCTATGCAGCTGAACCACTGCTGGTAACAACAGAGTTGCAATTGTTGATTGGGACAGTAATCCTTAAGGTGAAACCATTGTATTGAATGCAAAACGTTTGGTACCCAACATTGGGAGCCAAAATGTAGGGTTTTTTTCTTTTTTTCTTACACTTTGGGGGCCTGCCACCTAGCTCCCAAATACATACACGGAGACCTAGTCTTACTTGTGAATGCCTGGCCTTAGCCTGTCTTGTTTCTAGCAAGTTTTTATTAACTTAAATTATCCTGTCTACCTTTTGCCTCTAGGCTTTTACCTGTCTCTCGTCTCTAGTCCTTTCTTTCCTTCTTACTCCATGGCTGGCTGTACTGGCCCCTGGCATCCTCCTCTACTTCTCCTTTTCTTCTTCTCTTATTTATTCTCTCTGCCTGGCAGCCCCACCTATTTCTCTTTCCTGCCTCGTTGAATTGGCCATTCAGCTCTTTATTAGACCAATCAGGTGTCTTAAACACAGATTCACAGAGTTAAATTAAACAAATGCAACATAAAAGAATGCAACACATCTTTGTATCACTAAACAAATGTTCCACAGAATAAATGAGTGCAGCACATCTTCTGCCAATAGTCCACAACAAGGGAGTCCATATTGGACTATAGGAGTGGCTAGAATCACAGTACGAGGTCCCTTCCAAATGATTTCTCGTGAGGGAGAAAGAGAAATTAACCATCACTCAAATTTCAGGTGAAAACAATAGTGGGACTTCTGTCTTTTTAGTTTGCAGAGGGACAGAAAAAGTATGGAAAGCTAGAAACTTTAAAAGCAAAGCCAAAAAAAAAAAAAGGTTTATCTGTCATAGGCTGAGAGCAACTTTGCATATCTCCCTAAAGAAAGTGGCCTAGGATTGCTCTCGCACCATTAAAAAAATGTTTATTTTTTATGTGTGTGTGTGTGTGTGTGTGTGTGTGTGTGTATCATGTATAAACAGGAGGCTGTGGAAGTGAGAAGAAGGCACCTGCTCTCCTTCAACTGGAGTTACAAATGACTGTGAACTGCCTTGTGGATGCTGGGAATTGAACTGGGATCCTCTGCAAGAGCAGCCTCCAGTCTCTCCTTTCAATTTTTTCATAAAGGAATCCTCTTCCTCTCTAAAGAACTTTCACACATTCTTAACTACTTTTTAATGGCCCCTTTCTTTGATTTAGGTGAGATAAGAAACAAGAGGAAAGATAAGACAGAATCCTCAAGTTTGAGAAGACTCATTAATGGGGTAAAGGTGAAAGATTTAATCTCGCTGGTAAAAATCATTGAGTTTCCCAGAAGCCAGCTATCAATAATTAACTCTAAGAGATCTTTCATTTCAGCTCCAGGTGTGGCTGTCATTGTGAAATTTTGGTCAAAACAACCAAAAAAAATTTTCTCTTGCTCTCTGATCAGCATTAGGATAAATTCTAAACAGGAATCTCCCTATCAGAGAAAAAGGAGAAACAAAATTGCCAGCCTACTAATTCCATTTACTAAACTTGGGGGTCCTCCATTCAAGGATGGGAAGGGGTCAAGAGAACTTAACTATCACACACCCTTTGTCTTAGTGTTCTATTACTGTGAAGAGATGCCATGACCAAGGCAACTTATAAAGAAAGCATTTATTTAGTGACTTGGTCACAGTTTCAGAGGGTGAGCCC
The DNA here is from genome assembly GCA_001685075.1 of Bramus lutescens. Taxonomy (NCBI): domain Eukaryota; kingdom Metazoa; phylum Chordata; class Mammalia; order Rodentia; family Cricetidae; genus Bramus; species Bramus lutescens. Next base: position 250,071 of record LOEQ01001199.1, read on the forward strand.
ATGAACACCATGGCAGGAAGAACAGTGGCAGGTAGGCCCGGCACTGGCAGTATCTGGGAACCCACTTCTGATCTACAAGTTGTAGGCAGAGAGAGAAAGAATGAGACTGGGCCTGGCATGGGCTTTTGCGATCTCAAAGCCCACTCCTAGTGACACACCTCTTCGAACAAGGCCACACCTCCTAATACTTCCCAAATAGTTCCAGTAATTGAGGACTGAGCATTCAAACAGATGAGCCTAAGGGAGACATTCTCATTCAAACCACCATACCCTTCTGGTATAGGAGGTCCTTCTGTTTATGTGTTGCTTCCATCGGTTAATGAATAAAGAAACTGCCTTGGCCTTTTGATAGGGCAGAACTTAGTTAGGCAGGGAAAACAAAACTGAATGCTGGGAGGAAGAAAGCAGAGTCAGGGAGCCACCATGGACCTGCTGCTGGAGTCAGGCATGCTGAATCTTTCCCGGTAAGCCACAGCCATGTGGCGATATACAGATTAGTAGAAATGGGTTAAATCAATGTGTGAGAGTTAGCCAATAAGAGGCTAGAGCAAATGGGCCAAGCAGTGTTTTAATTAATACAATTTCTGCATGATTATTTTGAGGCTAAGCTAGCTGGGCAGCCAGGACCAACAAGCAGCCCTCCCCCACAACTCCGTTTTATCCTTTCTTAGTGTGGGTTTGTTCATACTGACCTTAATGAGTCAGCAGTCTTTAAATTACAGATGAATCCCCCCCAAAATGTTACTGTCTAGGGGTCTTGGGTTGAGTTCATTGACTAAAGAATTAAAATGCATGGAATAAGCCACAGTCACAGCAAGCTAACATGTTTTATTAAAAGTGAAAGTGAATTCTCATAGTCCCACCCCTAAAGACAAACTCACCACAAATGGGAAGGAGATCCAGAAACTGAAATCTCCACCTCCCCAGGAGGGATTGGGTATTTTAGGTGTCTTTGATGGTAAGGGAGGGTCCCCCTTCCCTCATTTTGGACTGGTCAGATTAGACAAAGAAGAGTGGGCTGGCCGGATGGTAGTGTCCAGAGTCAGGGACTGCCTCAGATATGTCAGGGCAGATCAACCAGAGGGAGTCCATCATGGGAGAAAGAAACTGTCAACTCTTTGACCTGGGTGAGGAAGGAGCCAGAAGAAAGTGATCTTATCATTTATGAATGGCCTCTTTCCCTGTCTGTCCACCTGCCAGAGTCTTCTCTGATCCCTATGTTCCCTCTTGCACTGCCCTTTCTGGAGCACAAAGCCTGAATCCATACCCTGTCAAGTCTGGGTCTTTGCTGGGCACTCTCACCCATCAGCTCCAGATTTGGGCAGAGAATGACTTCGTACACCGCAGAACAAGCCCGCTGTTCCCCAGCCTTATGGGCCAGGACCACAGTGAGGCTGCTGTCTCTTGATCACGATCTGTGGCTGCTCTGCAACTGGTGGTTGGTAGATACAGTAAGTGAAGATGTAACAGGTTGGCCCACAGATCTGTCCTCCCATATATTACCAGAGCAGATGGATTTTATCCATATGTGGGAAGGGATTACATCCACATAGGTGCCAGAAGGGCCAGGGTGTCTCTGCTTCTCAGTAACGGGTAAAGGAAATGCTTTGCATGGGGGAGGGCAGAAAGGTGAAGGTGGTGATGGCATGAAAAGCAGTTACTTCTTCCTGCTCACCTGGGAAGCAAATTCCTTAAGTCCCAGTGATCATCTTTGGCACCAGGCCAAACAGGATGTGTGACACAGAGACATGCTAGTCCTGTCCCCGTCCTAGTCTGGGAACTGGAGAACCCACTGGCAAGCCTTTTCCCATGGGCAGGGCTAGGGGGAAGGGAGGGCTTTCTTTTTTCATGGATCTCAAAGGGTCCCACCTCATGTGAATAAAGAGGACTCATTCTTGCTCCAGGGACACCCCCGCTACACCCCCCCAGAAAAAAAACCCGGGTTTGAATAAAAATAGAAATGAGCTCAGTGCTCTCACAAGCAAGGTTCTCAATGGATCTGGACCTTCAGTGAGTGGAAATAGCTCATTTGAAATAGAATCCCACAGACAGGCTTCTGGGCTTTCTGTTTTTGCCACATTAACACCCCCAACAAAGGGCTGCAGCATCATCACTAAGACAGGAAATGAGGGGGTGAGTAGACATTGGCTGCATTCCCCCTTCCTCTGAGTTCAGGCAGACAGTCCTGGAGGCTGGGTGCTGGTTGCCTAGGAAACAGCTTGGCTGTGAAACTCCAGAAAAAGTGCTGTCTGCATCAAGCGATGCAATTACTGTTTTTTTTTCTTCCTTTCTTTCTGGTATTATGTGATGTTGGGGGAGGGGAGGAGCCTTCCTTTAGACCTTCTGAGCCAATTTCTTCACACATAAAGACATAATTGATTCTTTCTCTCTCCACTTAATAGTCTCCAATTGAATTAGCAGAATATAGACGAGACAAAGACATAGGTTTGGTAAATGAGAACTTAGTTCCATTTTTGTAACTTGCATGATAATAAAAGCCTAAGTAAGTTTCGTATTACTTTATTTGATTACTGGTCTTTCGGAAATTGAAAAATCATCAAAGACACAAATACTTGTAATTCACCACTTCTGAAAACTATGAAATTATTATAAGCAAAGCTGCAGAGTAGGGGCTGGGTGCTGAAGTTTCTCATTAAATTACTCGCTTTTCCTCTACTTGTGTTCAGACTCAACTGAGAGAGATGTGGAGTCAGCAAACAGCAGGAGCCACCTGCCTGGGGAACAGCAATGAGTGGCTTTAATAGCCCTGCTCTAACAGGAGAGAATCCACACTCCACAGACAGGTAGTGCTGGACTGCCTCCACCACACCCAGACTTAGCTCCCAGCCAAGGTTGTGCTCGTCCGCACTGTGGGTAGCAGTACACACCCTCTGCAGACACCAGCGAGGTCATGTCTCATTAGGAGGAGCTCTTAGTCAACATGCACTTTTTTAGACTTTAAAATCTACAAGTCTGCTGTTTAACTAACGAAGCAGATGTTGCAGAGACTGCCAGACTTCTAGGAAGCTTTCATTTCCCCAGCTGTGGGTAGCTGGGGCTATCGGGGTTTGGCTTTGTCAGAGTTCTCTTCTGGTTGAGAGAATAGGCTCCCCGAATCATGGCCTTGATGGTCAGGACTGGTCAGGGGAAAGAGGGCACAGGGGTGTATTCCTTTGCCTCAACTGAGGGCATCTCTGAAGAGTTCTCTGGAATGGCTGATACCAACTCAGCTTGTGGCTTCTCCCAGCCTGTTGGCTCTAGTTTGCACCATGTTTCATGTGTAAATCTCTGTCTTTCTCCCAAGAAATTGGTTTGAGAAAATTCATTTCGAAGTGGCTACATCCTGCCCTTAGGTTGTAAGAAGTGTTAGGCCGCCTGTGGAGACTTGTATCCTCATGTGTTTATACGATCATGTTTCCCTCAGTTTTTCCCCAGTTCTTCTCTGCAGTGCCCCTCTCTATCTGGTGTTGGATCTCCCAGACTGTTCTTATGTTTCTCTCCCGCTTCCCACACTTTTTTTTTTTTAAAACTCTACTTTCTTCAGGACTTATCCAACTTTTCTTCCAGTGTCTGCACTGGATTTTCTTGATGTTATTACATTTTGTGGTTCCTGAGAACTTTTTTTTTTTAGTTCTTTAAAATAAAAAGACAAAACAGTGAGTCCACAATACAGTTTTGCTATTTTATTTGGAGCCATGGTCTGCCTCTGTAGCCTACGCTGGCTTGGAATTCATTGCGTAGCCCAGACTGACTTTGAACTCATGGCAACCCTCTGCAGCTGAGATTACAATCATGAGCCTCCATACCTTGATGTAGGAGGGTCTTCTATCTATCTGTTGCTTTCATTGGTTAATTAAT
>LOEQ01001200.1:74555-87630 GCA_001685075.1 Bramus lutescens
AGACAGTAGGCAGCACCCCTACATGGTCTTTGCATCAGCTCCTGCTTCCAGGTCCCCTCCTTGAGTTTCTACTCTGACTTCCTTTGGTGAAGGAAGATTTGATTTGATTGTAAAAGTATTAAGGTACAGTAAACCCTTTCCTTCCCAAGCTGCTTTTGGTAATGGTGTTTCAGCACAGCAATAGAAACCCTGAGACACCAACTATGACACACTCAGCAAGTCAACCTTTCTGAACCTCAGTTTCTATCTCTAAAAGAAGCAAAAGTGTGGAGGAGGAGACAGACCAAGGAGAAAGGAATATAGCCCAGTTGGTAAAATGTTTGCTGTACAAGCTGGAGGACCTGAGCTGGATCCTTAGAACCCACATTTAAAAAAAAAGTTGTGTTTTGCTTGTAACCCTGGCTCTAGAGAGGAGGGAAAGGAAATGAATTCCTGTGGTTGCCTAGACAATCAGCCTAGCTACTTGGAGAATCCCAGGTCAGTGAGAGACTGTGTTAATAACTGAGGTGGAACAACAGGAGAGGTTGTCCTCTGACCTCCACATGCGTGTGCCCACATGGGTACTTGCACAGACACACACATATGCAAAACACACACTTCTTAAAGAGTAGGAGTTGTGGTATTAAAATAGGATCAGATGAGATAATGTGTATGAAAATGCCCAGAAATCTGGCATATGGACTCATGGAGATAAGAGTGATAAAAAGAATTGAATGTTCCCAATGATAGCCCATAACTCTTCTACTGTAACTACTTTTAAAGTTTGAGCCTTGTGTATGCTACACTCTCTCATGGGGGTGTCTTGAGATAGGCAGATCCTTGGCACTTGAGAACCAACAGCTGTAGTAGAATTTATGAGACAGTGAGAGATTATCTCCGAAAAAAAAAAGGTAGAAAACTAAAGTTGACCTCTGGCCTCCGCATACATATATATGCATATACACAGTCACAAAATACTGAGCCTGTATAATAAAGAAAATCTCCATGCTTATTACTGATCATTGAGTTAGCAACTTCTTCAGTATCACCCATCCAGTCTTTATTAGCAAATATCCAGTCTATTAAATACCGTGTTTCATTATGACTGGGATCAAACACACACACACCATTTGTTTGTTTGAGACAAGGTCTGTGTAGCCCTAGCTGGCCTGGAGCTGGCTTCAAACTCACAGAGATCTGCCTTCCTCTGCTCCCAAGTGTATACCACCATACCTGGCTTCATGACACACATTTTGAACCATGACTTCATCCTTTCTCTTCTATTCAAGACAGCTGATGATTAAAGAGGTGTCGTTGTATAAAGAAAGTAGGGGAGTGAATCTTAGCTTGAGGTGTCTGGAATGTCTGCTGAAGGCAACAGGGAAATGAGTGAAGAGATTCAGTAGGAGTGACGTCAGAGTATTTTAGAAGAAAGAAAAGGAGGAGAGGAGAAAGAAAGTAGGGAAGAAGAAAAGGAAGGAAGGAGAGAATAGAGGAAGAGATATAGGGAGAAACCCATTTGCAGCTTGCAATAAGAACTGGAGAGGGCTCTTGTGGTTACAAGGGAAACACAGCTCTGACACAGTTGCAGGAAGGAGAGGCAGGATGACAGGAATGTTTAAGAAGAAAAACTGAGATTTGGTGACTAATGGGTAAGGAGTCAAAGATTATGCTTAGATTTCCAGCTGTGGCACCTGGGGAGAAATGAGGGTCCTGTTTGGGCTGTGGATCTGGCATGCTTGCAAGATCTGGGTGAAGATAGGGAACTGCAGTGGCAGGGCACAATGTCTGCAGCTCAGAGAAGCAGGCTGGTAGAAGATGGGCATCAGCTGTGTGAGAGATGTGCTCAGCCTGCAGAGTCTGTGAAAGGAGAGGAGACACTACTGAACTCCAGATGGCTGTGTGGGAGGGCTGGGCAGGGACAGGAGCCCTGATCAGACCCAGCAGGGACTATGTGGGGTCAAACTGGGACTGAGTGGCTTGGTCTTCTGGGCTCAAGTTTTTCTTTTTGCCCTCCCTGCCATGCCCTGTAGCAGCAGACTTCCTTGCCCACATACCTCCCCTGCACCTCCTTCTAAAGGGGAGTGAAACAAGAGGAGAGAAATTTCAGTCCTTACATCACAGCTCCATTCCTGTGGGCACTCTCCATGCTACTCAAATCACTTAATTGATGGTCTCAGCTCCTGCCAGGCCATGTCCGCAACCTTCAGGTTTCAGTCCAGTTCCATGCTGTCACTCCTAGAGGTCTGGATGCTCAGCATGTCCCAGAAGGTCTAGCTCAGATGCTGCAGGCATCCCGGGACTGAGGGGTGAGATGGCAGACAGTAAATGGGAAAAGAACGAGCACAGAGGTGGAAGAGTGCCGGTGCCTGATGGGACCTGAGGGCGCATCGTACACCTGAGAAGCCTGTGTTGGTCCTGGTCCTCTGTGAAGTAGACACCAAGAAAGAATTAGATGTAAATAGTGTCTGGCAGGAACCTATTCTGGGAATAAGCAGAGGGAGCCTGCAGACTTCAGCAAAGGTCCAAGAACTGTGAAAAGAAAGGGATGGTGGTTTTTTAGGTAGAGAGAGCTAAGTGCGGCTTGCAGGGGAATTGTCAAGCCGAGTTGATAGAGGATGTTGTGTCGAACATGGAGAGTCTACCCATTTAAAGGCTCATATATTAAAGACTTGGCTCCTAGCAGGTTGTGCTACTGGGAAACAACTAGCTCATGAGGGTATAAACTTCATCTTTCTAGCTGTTCTTCCTGGCTGTCATTCAGGTGATCAGCTTTGCTCTTGTTCTGGTGTTCAGCCTGAAAGCAGCAGTGCCAGCCAACCATGGATAAAAACTATTCGCCAAAATAAGTTCTTCCTCTTTTTAAGTAGTTATTCTCAGTTATGTTGTCACAGTGACAAGAAGCTGGCATTGGGGATGTCCCGTGTCTCACAGGTGAACCATCACTAAATCTTTACTGCGTTATGTCTCGGCTGTGGGAGCTAAGAGAACAAGCAGCCTTTGACAGTCGTCTAGGTGGCAGCTGTCAGGACTTCTGGCCAGTTGTGCTCTCTTCCAAAAGATCCAAGCAGCACACTCCACAGCCACTGATATCTATACTACTCTCCATGGTTTGTACCAAAGCTAGACAGCAAAAGTTAGCCCTGAGCCGTGCTCCAGCCCTCAGAAGCAGTTCAGAGGAAAGGGCTTGCATTTTCTCCCTCGTCTAGGTACCGGAAACTTGCCCTGAAGACCCACCCGTTGAAGTCAAATGAACCATCTGCACCAGAGACATTCAGGCAAATAGCAGAAGCCTATGATGTGCTGAGCGACCGTGAGTGATGGTGGGGCTGTCACTCGCCGCTCCATTAGGATCATTCCTCGTGTGTCTAGGCTGTCAGGTTTTCTACAGAGAACAGTAAAGAGTAAGCAACCATCCTCCCTGCCCAGTATCTAGACAAACTGAGAGCAAGCCAGGCCATCAGGTGGGTGGTCTTATTGCTGGCTCAGCTGAGGCAGTTCAGAAGTGGGGCATGTTCCCTTGCCTCCAGCCAGGCAGAGAGGAGCCTCCCTGAGGTTCAGAGGAGAATGCCGGCTTCTGGAGCAGAGGGCTGAGGAAGAGCAGGCACTCATTTATCCTTCCCAGACTGCCTCCAGGGACAGAAGGAGCAGAGAGCCACAGAGAGCCTTAGAGCCATAGGAAATCAGTTGTGCGGGGTGAGGGTAACTCATGACCCAGCAAAGAACAGCAGCCCAGCAGGCCTCCTTTAGGGCTGCTTTGGGAACTGTGATTGTGGCTATTGTTCATGAGAACAGCTAAACTATGACTCCCAGCCCTGACTTTTCAGAACTCTAAAATTTGCAAGTTCAGAATTCTTAGATTCTAAAATTTTAATTCTACTCTCCCTTCCAAAAATGAACCAGGCCAAACCAGGTACATACCTGACCTTCCAGTTCCTCCCAAAAGTCCAACCCAGGCAAATTTTTCTCATTGCTTTTCTGGGCTATCTGACCATACTATAGACTCTATAGGATAGACAAATGACTTGGAAACTCATACAGTGATAGTGATACTGAAGCTCTAACTTCTAGACAGTTCCAGGCAGCAGTATGCAGGGTATAAGGCTGTCCTGGCCCATTACCTTCCCCAGCTCTCTCACTAGCTCCCAGCCTCTCCAGCCTCACAAGCCCCAGGTCCCTCCTAAAAGCCACATGTATCCACAGCCGTGAAAAGAGGCATCTATGACAAGTTTGGCGAGGAAGGCCTGAAGGGTGGGATTCCTCTGGAGTTTGGATCCCAGACTCCATGGACAACAGGCTACGTCTTCCATGGCAACCCTGAAAAGGTGTTTCATGAGTTTTTTGGAGGAGACAACCCCTTCAGTGGTAAGAATCCCACCCTACCCCTTGCCTCACTGGGAAAGAACACAGCTGTAGAAAATACCTTTCTTGGTGGTTATGTTTGGTTACTTTTTATTTATTTTGTATTGTATTACTATTATTATTATTATTGAAACATGTATCCCACACGAGCCTCGACTTGCTGTTTAACCAAGGATGACCTTAAACTCCTAAATCTTTGCTGGGCAGTGGTGGTGCATGCCTTTAATCCCAGCACTCAGAAGGCAGAGGCAGGTGAATCTCTGTGAGTTCAAGGCCAGCCTGGCTACAAGAGCATGTTCCAGGACAGACTTTCCTTGAAAAACAGAGAAACCCTGTCTTGAAAAAACAAAAAATAAAGGGGGGGAGTGGGGAGATGGCTCAGTGATTAAGAGCACTGACTGCTTTTCCAGAGGACCTGGGTTCAATTCCTAGTACCCACACAGCAGCTCACACCTGTTCATACTTCCTGTTCCAGGGAATCTGATAGTCTCACACAGACATACATGCAGGCAAAACACCAGTTTAAATAAAATACAATTAAATAAATTATTAAAAAAACAAAACAAAACAAAAAACTCCTAGTCCTCCTGCCTCCCAAATGCTGGGATTATAGGCATGGGCCACTACACCCAGTTTTCTTTTTTCTTTTTTAAAATTTTATATTTGTTATCTTATGTGTGTGACAGTTTTGCCTGTAGGTATGTGCACATGTGTGTGCTTGGTGCCCAAGGAGGTCAAAATAAAGCATCAGATCTCTGGAACTGGAATTAGGGATGGTTGTAAATCGCCATGTGGGTACTGGGAACTGAATTTGGGCTCTCTGCAAGAGCAACAAGTGCTCTTTTTGTTTTTGTTTTTTTAAAAAGTTTTTTGAGACAGGGTTTCCCTGTGTAGCCTTAGCTGTCCTGGAAACAGCTCTGTAGACCAGGTTGGTCTCAAACTCACAGAGATCTGCCAGCCTCTGCCTCCTGAGTGTTGGGATTAAAGGCACGTGCCACAACCACCCAGCACCAGAAGTGCTCTTAACCACTGAGCAGCCATCTCTGAAGCCTCCTAGGCTTGGTCTCTGTAGTGCATGTAGTTCCAAATTCATTTTGTAGTCTAGCTGGCTCTGTATTCATGGTGATCCTGGATTAGCCACCCAAGTGCTAGGATTACAGGTGTGAGTCACCACATTCAGCCTGGTTTTGTCTCTTTGAGAAATAAACACAGTACATGGAGGGGAAAAGGATTACTTACTTATCTGAGTCAGGATCACTCTCGGTAGCCCAGGCTGGCCTCACATTCTTCAGCCTCCCAAGTCCTGGATCACACATGTAAACCACCACACTAAAATCAGAATGAAACTTGCTGAAAAATATTCTAACCCTCCATTTCCTTTCCTCTCCTAGATGCAGCTACTTGCCATTAACATCTCCCATCTCCTTCCAGAAATCTTCTGTCTTTAAAAATAGTCTGTGGTGCTAAGGATTGAAACTGGGGTCTTGTACAGTCAGAGCAGTGGTTCTCAACCAATGAGTCACAGCCTTTCAACAAACCTCTAACTACGAAACTATTTACATTACAATTCATAACAGTTGCAAAATTACAAAGTAGCAACAAAAATAACCTTATGGTTGGGGGTCACCACAGCATGAGGAACTGTATTAAAGGAAGGATCACAGCATTAGGAAGGTTGAGAACCACTGTTCTAGGCAAAGACTTTATCATGGAACTACGTTCTTGGTCATTTTTTAAAAAGGACTTTTCTTACATTTATTTAGAGAGTGTAAATCAAAGGACCAACCTCAGGAGTCAGTTGTCTGCCTCTACCTCAAGGAAGTGATCACAGTGCCCTTATTTGCTGAGCCACGACGCAGGCCCCAGGCCATCACATCTTCAGCCACTGCACATTCCCTACTGTTGAACATGCACCATCTAACTTGACACATTCATCCCATGACATTAGTCATGAGAAACTGGGTACATAACAGCCACCTCTGCAGAATACAAAGGGCCCTCTCACTCCACTCTACAAAGGGCCCCACATCTAGCATTATATCATAGTGACCAAGGCTACAGATTCTGTGGTCAAGTGGTCCTGTGGTAGAGGTTACTCACTAGCTGTGGAGATGAGAGCATTTTGTTGACCTTTCTGGGCCAATAAGTCAGGGGTACAGAGCCTGATTCACAACAGGCTCACCCAAGGTTAGCTGTTTCTCATCTTAATAGTATAGATAGGGCAAGCATTACCCCATACCACAGACTAAAGAACTGAGATCCAAAGAATTATAGTACTCTACACAGATCAGGAAGGGTATCTCTCTTTTGCTGCATCAGGCAGACAGGGGTAGATGAGGCTGACGGAAGGTGCTTGAGGCATGCTGGTGATCACTCACAGTTGCCATGGACCACCAAGTCCTTCTTCAAATAAACTAGTAACTCTAGAGCGCTTGACCCTGGCTTGTCTAAAATTTTCTTGGGAGAGACAGAGAGGGGCCAGTGGGGTCTGAGGGTAGAGTAGATGGGCGGTTCGAACCTACTCCACCTGAATGGAATCTTCTCTGATCTACCAAGATCTCCCCCTTAGAGCGATGTCTCCGTGTGTTCACGCAGCAGGAGCTGGCAGCACCTCACTCTGTGGGAGTCCCAGGAAGCACTGGGGCCTATCAAGCCTGATGCTCACTGGTCTGAAGCTAAGGGTAGCTTCTTAAAGCCAGTGTGGTGGCTCATACCTGTCATTCCAGCATTCAGAAGACTGGGACACGAGGATTGCTTTGAGTTCAAGGCTAAAACCAAAATGAAATGAAATGAACAGCCCCTTGGTCTGTAGCTCTGAGAAGTGGAAATGTTACACTGAAACTTAGCCCTGGGTCACTGAAGAGGTTGAAGGGAATACGTGTGTGTGTGTGTGTGTGTGTGTGTGTATACCTGTCTGTGTGTCTGTCATTTGTCTGATTTGTGTCTTCGGACATTATTTCTGCTACTTATCTTCCCATCTCCTTTTAGAATTTTTTGATGCAGAAGGAAGTGATATAGATTTGAATTTTGGGGGGCTTCGTGGCCGAGGAGTCCAGAAACAAGACCCTCCAATCGAACGAGACCTCTATTTGTCCCTTGAGGACTTATTCTTTGGCTGCACCAAAAAGATTAAGATCTCCCGAAGGGTGTGTATCAGCTTGCTCCTCTTAGCAGGTGCCTTCTAGCCCTACAAACCTCCCTGTCACCTCCCCTTCCCCTAACTGTTGGGAAACTCTGTGATCCTTTCTGACAAAACCATTGGATCTTAGACCAAGAGACTCAGCAATTTTAGATTTTAGATTCTAGAATCTGACATTTGAAATGAATAACAGAGAGGATTCACCCTTCCTTCTGGTGCAGAAATCACTTCTGCAGCCTCCTCATGGGGACAGGATCCTTCCCTTTTCAGCCCAGTCCCACCATTTTGGAAAGTGGAGGAATAGGAGCAGGAGGGATATCCTACGAGTTCCATTCCAGGGCATTTCCAGACCACATTCCCAAAAGTATGTGTATGGCCACAGGGTGGACATGGAGGTGGGCTGGTACAGTCTCTAAGGCGACAGCTTAGGGAAGAGCCTTGTGAATATCTGTTGCAGTATTCATTCAGTCCTTAGCCTGGCTGTGGTCTGTGGTCCAGCCCTCTTCCTCCCTTTGCTTGTGGGAGATAGCCACTTTGGCCATGCTTCCCAAAGGCAGTACTCTGTGCTCATTGGATTGGGGACAGGATGGTGGGATGCTTTGTATGAGGTTCAATAGCTTACCCTCAGAAAGACTGCTGCACTCTTGTGACCAGCCCCTATTTTTTTTTAATATCAACCAATGATTTAAACTATAAACTGAAGTCTGGGGTCTCTAGTGGGCTTGTACTAGACAGTAAAATGTCATGGAGCCTGGAGAAGGGTTGAGAGAACTTTGGGATAAGGTCAGATTTCTGGGATTTGGAGAGAGGAACCTTTCACTGTGTTCCTGTTGGTGACTTAAGTTATCTCAGGCCACAGCTTCATCAGTCTGAAGACACGCTTTGCCTTGGAGAGTCACAAGCTCTTAGATCCAGTGACAGTGGGATGGGAGTAGGAATGGCGCTGGCAGTTCCCCTGCGTTGGTATGGGTACTGTCTGAGTACGAGCTCCACAGAGACATCCCGAGCCGACTCCTCACTCCCACCTCTATTGCTGTAGGTGCTAAATGAAGATAAATATTCCTCCACCATAAAGGACAAGATCCTGACAATCGATGTGAGGCCTGGGTGGAGGCAGGGCACACGCATCACCTTTGAGAAGGAAGGGGACCAGGTGAGAGGGTGAGAAGCTGGCTGGGTTGAGTCTCCAGGCTCACATGGTGGGAGGGTAGGAGACCATGGTTTGTTTGTTTTGTTTTGTTTTTCCTGTCTCTACAAGTTCTGGTCTAGTAGAATGACGTGGTCTCTAGAGTTCCTTCCCAAGGACAGAACCTCAAAATGCTTCTGTGGATGCAGTTTGGGGTTATTATCATTTTACACAGTGGGAAAACTAGGGCTCCACATGGAAGGGACTTGCTCAAGATAAGAACACAAAAAAAGCACCAGATAGTGGTGGTACACACTGTTAATTCCATCATTCAGGAGGCAGAGGCAGGTAGATCTCTTTGAGTTCAAGGCCAGCCTGGTCTACTAAGTAAGTTCCAGGCAACCAGAGCTGCACAGAGAAACCCTGACTCAAAGGAAAGAAAAGAAAAAAGAACACAAAAGCTAAAAGAAGAGTTTGGGGAGGAGGTTCAATACCACCCAAGGATGGAGACCTGGATCTGATCCTCAGCACCAACGTTAGAGCCAGGCATTACTCCTGTAATCCCAGTGCTGGCAGACAGAGAGACAGAAGGGTCCTCAGCCTCCCCTCCAGTGTTCTTGGGTAGTAATCCCTAAGAAAGTCCAAGGAGAGAGGCTTCTCAGAAGCATTCCATTAATAATGATTTGAAATTAAAATATGTATCTGTGGGAAAACATTGAATTACTGTGCTAAGGATGCTGATTCCTTATGTGCTGAGATGAACTGAAATAATGGAGGGCTCAGAGCTGAAAGAGATTAATTCCCTTGCCTATACCCATTCTCTTTCTCACCTGTAGAATACCTGCTTCCAACAATCACCCTTCAACATGGCTCACTGGGAGTCGAAGCTACTCAGGAGGCTGAGGCAGGGGGATCACTTGAGTCTAGGAGTTCAAGTTCAGTCTTGACTTGGTGACTGTGTCAACTTGGGCTACAGAGCAAGACCCTGTCATAAGAAAGCAGGCAAACAACAAATACCCAGAGCCAACATCCCCTGCTCTGAGCATCATTTCCCAATCTCCCCATATGGCCCTAGAGTCTCCTCAGAGCCCAGCCTTTGGGCCTCCCTTTATCCTGGTCTTGAGCTTGCTGAGGAATAACTGTTGGGTTATTCCTCACACTGGGAGCTGCAGAAATAGCTTTCTTTCTGTCTGCAGAGGCCAGAAGAGAGGTTTTAGTTCAGGGTGCATCACTGAAGCAGAGAAATAATTTCTGAGTTACTAAGCTGCAGAGAAGTTGTTGGGTCAGCTCAGTGTCCAGCTGTCACACAAGGAAGTCCCTGCCCCATACTAAGTAGGTTTATATGGGCATGCTCAGTAGAGATGTACTTTGGGAATGGGGAGTGAAACAGGGTAGGCTTCTCTAAGAAGTGGCCCTAGGCCACCCTGAAAACTGGGCATAATTCTCCATTGCACAGGGTAAGACATGGAGGCAAGCAGATGCTGAAACTGGGCCAAATCATGCAAGCAATAAACCTGTTACCCCTTGGCTTTTCCTGCCCAGGGCCCCAACATTATCCCGGCTGATATTATCTTCATCGTAAAGGAGAAACTGCATCCTCGCTTCCGCAGGGAGCTTGATAACCTCTTTTTTGTGTATCCCATTCCTTTGGGCAAGGTGAGTGAGTACAGTGCAGAAGAAGAGCACGGAGACCCAGAATGAACCCCACTTGTAGCAGCTTAGGCTTCATCTCCACCAACCAACTTCTAGAAATCACAGGGTCTTGTGATTCCCACCACGTGTGTCTCTCTCCTTGGCACTGGGTGGATCTGTGGAATAGCTCCTCCTTGCCCCCTTCTTCAAGGTATCCAAGATATCTTGGCGCTATCCCCCACTGTCTCTTCAAGGTGCCCCTGTTGACTTGTTCTTTGCACTTCAGACTTCAGGGTGAGCACACCTGCCTGATTGAGGCACTTTCATACCTGTCCACCTCACCCTGGAGGCTCTTCAGTTGCTGTTACTGCTGTATGGGCCTCCTCCCACAGAACCTGCCATTACTGCCTCGCAAAACCCTTACACTCTGTTATCATCAACCCGACCTACCACACATCAAACTAGAAGTCAGGTCATGACTCATTCACCAGTAGTTCCTGAACAGCCTTTTGCCTCCCTAGTGTCTAGCTCAGGGTTGGAACCCAAGTAGGCTCCTGAATGCCTTTAAAACTAAACGGCTGTGGTGACATTCTGCATATCCACCTCTCATTCAAACGTCTCCAGGCTCTCACCTGCTGCACCGTGGAGGTGAAGACCCTAGATGACCGTCTGCTCAACATCCCCATCAATGACATCATCCAGTGAGTATATCCACCTGGTAACAAGAAAGGATAGACTGAGACTTGGAGGGTGGAACTGTGCAGGCTGCAGCCACAGGAGGGCTCCCTCAGGCTGAAACCCAAATCCACCTTTCTCTCTGAGCTGTAGAGCTGTGTTCACCATAAAGAAGGAATGCTTTTCTCTAATATGTATGAAGCCCCCGTAGAGGCCTGAGAACCCCAGTATCAGTCACTCTCTTGCCTCCATTCTCCTCCATTCTCATCAGAATATGCAGGAGTGGCCCCCAGTGTTTTTCCAAGAAAGGTCCCTGACAGGAAAGGTTTGATTCAGTTCCTGGGATGTGATATTTGGAACAAGCCAGTCTCTGCTCCCATCCATTCTGGCTGTAAGAGCTGTCCATCTACTAGGAAATTGTAATAACAGCCCATTCCTGTTGTCCTGTGACTTAAGGCAGTGTGGACCCGTTGGACACGCTCTCTCTCTGAGACTTCTATGCTTCTTTCCTCTCTCAGTCCTAAGTACTTCAAGATGGTGCCAGGTGAGGGTATGCCACTGCCTGAGGACCCTACCAAGAAGGGGGACCTCTTCATTTTCTTTGACATCCAATTCCCCACCCGCCTCACACCTCAGAAGAAGCAGATGCTGCGCCAGGCATTGCTGACCTAATTGTGGGGCACCTGGACAGGAGAGACTGGAGGATAGCTGGGCCTTACACACTCCACCAACACAGTGAAGATGGGGAAGTGTGAGACCTTAGGCCAATATAATAAAGATTTCTTTCCTATCCTCTATGACCTAAAGTGTGCTGGAGAGAAGCTTCCTGCTTTGCCTTCCTTTGGACCCCGAAAAGCTAGGCACCTGGGGCCCCATTTGGCTTCCTAGGCACGGACTATTCCCTGAGGGTTTAGAGACTCTTGCTTCTGTCTTGGTACATGGGGCAGGGCTATGTGACTGACCCTGTCTAAGGTCCCTCTGCTCTTGCCATTTCACAACATATATGTGTAAAAGGAAACTTCTAGGGACTGTGCTGCTTCGGGAAACAGGAAATACGAAGCACAGAAAGACGGCGCTTGTACCTGCACTCCAGTGTCTATGGCTGAGCTGCCACCAGAACCTTAGGCCAATCTGTATAGACTCACAGCTTCAGTTAAAGTCACACCCAGAACACAATGCCAGAAGAGCTCTGTCTGCCTCTGGCTCTGGTTCCGTGTCTATGAGATGGGTCTCAGGCTGCCTTTGGGCCAGTGTTCTGGGAGACATGGCACTTGGGCTCTGTCCAGGTCTGTCCCTGACTCTTGCATTGGTTACTAACTTGCTTAGTAGAGCTTACACCCTCCCTACAGGTGTGAGAACTGGGTCTTTGGTGTGAAAACTCTTGGTAGACTAATGGTTAGATTATAGAGAGGGTCACTCCAGGTGGCCTGAAGGAGATCTTGCTTCTGTGTACAGACAGGGCTGTGTGGCCCACACCAGAACCTTCAAAGTTTGTCAACTGTGTTTCTTCTCCATGCTGGTATTTGAGTTTAGGCTGTGATGAGGTCTAGGCAACAAGCAGATTCAATGGCTTCTGAGATGTGAGAAAAACAAACAAACAGATTATCCATATTGCTTAGAATCCTGCCATTCAAAGTGCCATATTAGCTTAAGGATTTGTCCTTTTGACTTTTCAAAAAAATGTATTTGTTTTTCAAGATACGGTTTCTCTGTGTAGCCCTGGCTGTCCTGGAACTCGGTAGACCTGCCTCTGCCGCCTGAGTATTAGGATTAAAAGTATAAACTACCACACCCAGTTTTTGTTCTTTTAAATTTTGAGGCAGGGTTTTCAGGTGGCTGAGGCTGGCCTTGAACCCCTGATCCTCCTGCCTCAGCATTCCACACACTGGATTATAGGCATGTGCCACCATGACCAACTGAAAGATTTTCTTTGTTGTTGTTCATTTTTAAAAGTGGGTGTTAAGCTCTTGGCAAGCATTTTGTTTTTGAGTATGTTCAATCTCATCCCTGCTGGCCCCAAACCCCTGATCTTAAGTTATCCCACTGCCTGCAGACATCTCTGATTCTTTTGTTTTTCAAGACAGGGTTTCTCTGTGTATCTTTGGGGCCTGTCCTGGAATTCATTCTGTAGACCAGGCTGGCCTTGAACTCAGAGATCCACC
>LOEQ01001200.1:92059-114432 GCA_001685075.1 Bramus lutescens
CTGTGGTGCTACCTGCCAGGATGCGGCTCCCGATGCCTGCATCTGTGGGCACACAAAGGGTCAGTGGTCAGCCAGGCCTGCACTCACGTACACCATACTCTTGCCAAACCACCATGCAACTAGACCACTCTTGCTCTATATAGTCCTCACAGGGGTATAACAAGGAGTAACACTAAATGGTAAATGCTCATTTAAGCTACTTTGCAGGCTTGGGAAATCAGTCAGTTCCATTTACCAAATGTGAAACCCAAGACCAAGAGAGGTGACTTCTAGTAGAACTGGACTTGAGACAGGTTCTCCGGGGAGCTCTACCTCTTCCTACAGTGTCATCCTGGGAAAAGCATCCTTGCTATAGGTGCTCAGTTTCCTCACATGTCAGGGGGCTGTGGTGACACATACGTAACATCAGCACTTGGGAGGCTGAGGCAAGTAGAGATGGCCTGACTCCAGGCCAGCCAGGACTGTATAGTAAGAGCCTGTCTTAATCCCCTACCCTCCAAGGAAAGCTTATTAAGGAGATAAAAGAATGCAGGCTATCAGGGCATAAGGGTGTGGTTGCTGTCTCTCCAGTGTGCCTTTGGCCCAGTCCTTCCCCTATTTCAAGCCTCAGGTGACCTAGGAGGTCACCTACTGCCGTGGTGGTTGTGAGGACTCTCATGGGCTCATACCCTGCTCATAGCCTAGACAACCTTGGTGGGGTCCCTTCCATTTCTCCACCTCTCTGATCCTCCCAGGGGTCTTGGGAAGCCTAAAGGAGCCATTCAGCTAAGCGAACTAAGGTCATAATTGGCTGAGTCCTAGATGCACACTCACGTTCTGAGCCCTTGGTGTAGAACTGCTTTACAGAGTCGTAGAGGCCAATGCGGACCGAAGCAAAGCTCATCTGCCGTTGCAGGCCGGCGACCAGCCCATTGTAGAGGCTACGTGGACCCTCGGTGCGCACCATGGTTAGGATGGTGCCCAGCACACCACGGTACTGGGCGTTGGCTGCAGTGTGCACTAGCCCTTGATTTTCTCCTTGGATCTGAAAGGCCAAGATGGAGTGACTATAAGCACTGGCGGATGGTTCTGCCGATCTCATGCCAGCTCTAGGATCCTCATCACCCCTGACTGGTCTGACCCAGGGAGGGAGCAGACGAGACAGCACCTGGAGCCGGACTTTGGCGGTGTCTAGAGGAAACGTGATGAGATCTGCAATGCAGGCAGCTGTCCCAGCTCCCAGGAACTTTACAGTGGCTGTCGGGGGCACGTCTGTGGCCCTGAAACCAACCATGATTCTGGTCTCCTTCTACCTCCCAGAAGATGGAGAAAAATCGGAGAAGTGGGAGCCTTCGATCAGCAAGATGAGACAGAGAAACTCTGCCGGACTCTAAGCCAAAAGAAGAGAAGACCTTGGGTAACAGCGTCCCCCAGCCTCCTTCCCTCTCACCGCCTACCTATCCCTGCCCACTTTCCCTATAGGTACCAAGGAGGTCTCAGGGGTTACAGGAGGAAAACCACGGGAGAGATCCAAGAGTAGTCAGGCAGGGTCTGGGAAGCAATTCCTGCAAGGAGCTGAGATTCTGTGAAGGGTTCCCTCTTATTTAGTAGGGACAATGGCTTCCCAGTCATTCTGAGACTGCCTCACAGCCACCAATGGGCTCCTGATCTGCTGGCACAGAGTGCAAAGAGAAGGCCCACATTCCTGTTCTGTGGGTCTATCCCAAGGGCTATAGAAGTAAAGGAAAGTTCTGCCAGAGCAGGACCTGGCAGGTCAAACCCTACAGGAGAGGTTCTGGCTGGTATGTAATTACTGAAGAGACATGTTAATTCCATCCTTGCTAGCCCCCACAGCTCAGGTCCTCTGCTTCCATGGGTGTAGGTTTACAGAGGTTCACCATCCACCTCTCCAGGTTTACTGGCAGGCACAGGGGAAAGATGGGAGACCTGGTCCCCACCAGGAGGCCTGTTTGTTTTCCTCCAGCGGGGGGCCATTCTCAGTTCTTTGTGGAGGTGCAGGTCACAGCTATGCAGAGGAGATACAGGAAACCAAAAGACCCATTTTGTTCTTCGAGTTGGAACACCACCCTTCTCACTGCCCCAGGAGGAAGTGAGCCCAGCACCCAGTGGGGGAGGGTGACCTGCTTTTTCTTCCCTAATTTCACTTCTCTGATTTCATCAGCACAACTGCTCTGAGCTCAGCTTGATTGGCTGCCTGTGTTGCTAGGGCTCAGGAGGAAAGCCCTAGCTGGGGGAGGGAGGATGTGGTTGGTGGTAGTCACCTGTGAACACAGACAACCATGGAAACAAAACAGCTGGGACAAACAGGGCCATCAGAGCAACTCACCATGACAACAGGTTCTCTTTGAGTCTCCGGCCCCCTGGATTTCAGTGAGACTAAGAACTAAATGGCAAACTGTAAGGGTGCAGGTGCTCCAAGACTCCAGCAGACACCTCCTTCTAGGTTGCGGTCCACACTCCTGAGAGCAGACCATGAGGCAACTGCCCTCCCTAGCTCCTTGTTAGAGGAGAACTCAGAGCCATGTCCGCAGGCTCCACAGCTGCTCAGTTTGTTCTGTTCTACACTGTAATGCCTCAGTTTTCTCAGTCCCAGGCTCTGATGGGCCTCTTCACAACAGAAGCCCTTTCACACCAATTCAACAGTTCTGAGATGCTTTGAGCACACCTCTTCTCCAGGCGTTAGTGGCATGATGCATGCATGAGTTCACTGCATGCATGTCTGCCTGATCTGGAGCTAAATGGTAGCATAGTGGGAAACCCAGAAAGATGAAGTCTCAGTTGCTGTCCAGACCAAAAACATGTGGCTCAGCTGCCATTATGAATGCTGTTTCGGGTTTTCCAAAGGTCAGGCCCTTGAGGGTTGGGTATAGAGGCAATGATCACCTGTACTAAAGCTATTGCTACAACTAAAACCCAGGCCTAGAAAGTTAATTGTGCTAGGCATGGTGGTACATGCCATTAGTTTTTGGACTTGGGAGGCAGAGGCAGGTGGATCTCTGAGTTCAAGGCCAGCCTGGCCTACATAGGGCAATCAAAGATGTGTGGTGAGACCCTGATGACCACCCACAAAAAAAACAAAACAAAACAAAAAACCATTTGATAGGACCAGACAAGTAAAACTGTGGGTAGTAAAAAGCTAATTTCATTTACAGGGATGGTCAAAGAAGGGAGTTCAGATCAGCAAGTTGGGTAAAGGTGCTTGCCACTGAGTCTGAGGAACTAAGATTGATCCCTAGGGCCCATATGGTAGACATTGTCTTCTGACGTCCATCTACCTGCCTGGCACCCACATGCCTTCACACACACACACACACACACACACACGGACAAAATACAACAAATACAGAACCAGACGCCCAATAAACTCCGGCCCTCTCTGCTGCTGACTGTCAAGTCCGGTCCTGCTTGGGTTAGGCTTTTCCTTTATTTACCGCAGACCACCATCTTTAAGGGCCAGAAGGCGACCAGGGTGGAGAGAGTGCGTACTGAACTGTGAAGAGTCACTTGCCAGAGTGGAGGAGGGTAATTTTGATGACCTGTTGACTACAGTCCTGGACTACAGACCTGAGAGAGGACAGTGGGCTTCCTTAGCCTGGCTCTTACCCGGCACGGAGCTTTGAGGTCTCACACTGAGGCCTCCAGGATCAAGCTTCTTTAAAGGTGTCCCTTTCTTCAAAAGTGCCAGTGGCTATCATGGCCTGATCCCCTCGATTTTCCATAGAAAGTGGCTGGGAGACGAAACACTTAAAGATCATACTATGTGTCCTGTGGTTGAGAGGAAAGAAGCCAAGTTTAGAACGGGTTGTTCTCTTTGCAGGAACACAGCCTACAAAGGAAGGGTCACCTGCCACACAAGCCCTTTCAGACAGCCTGCTGGGAGGGACCCTGGGCCTGTTTCACTCAGGGTAGCCACGTCTCCCACACTCTCGCTGAGTTCCAAACTTCTTTCCCACACAGTTGTGTAGATAGGCAGCCCGGCTGTGCTGGGATACAGTCACTTGACTGTTGAGTGGAGCATTGTGTCTCTGTGTGCGACCATGATAAGCAAGCTCACTCAGTCCCTCTGTGTGTCCCCTACTCCCACCTCGGGTCTCAGGCAGATTGGAGAGTCTCACAGTGTCCAGTTAATTTCTAGGCCTCCTCCAGGCACAAACAACCCCAGAAACCAGAACAGGTTTGATGACACATGGCACAGAGCAGTTTGATGACAGTCATTCTGGTCACCGCTGACGTGGAAGTCCCCTCCCCAACCCCCACTAAGGCAGGCTGTGTGCATCGTGGCCAAGGGGAAGGAGTGGACGGATAAAGGCTAACCTACAACCAAATGGACGCCAGAGACACAGAACCAAGGGACTTGGTAAAGGAAAGAGACAGAAAGGAACAAGAGAGGGCAAACCAGGCCTCCAGGGAAGGGAAAAGAAAGAGCAAAGAAAGATGGAGTGGGAGGGAGCAGGTGCGGCCGGCGCAGGGCTGGGGCCACGCTCACCGGACCGCAGGAGAACACGCTAGTGAGGGCGGCGGTGTCCGACGACCGGCAAGTGATGNGGGCGTGGTCGGGGCGGAGCCAAGCTGCGGTCGTACGGGCGGCTGGTGTCGCCCTTATTTCCGCGAGGGCAGATAATCTTCCCAGAGGGTCCCGGCCTCTGGTCTCTGACTCTGTCCCACTGTGAGGACAGCCAGACGGACTGGACCCCGCTCTGGCTCGCGACCCCACGCCCTGCAAGCCACCTGCGGACCAGGCGCGGCGGCGAGGTGAGGCTGACGTTCCCGCCTTCTGCCGCTCCCTTGGGGACCCGGGTGCCCAGGCCGGCGCCCCGCAAGGGAGAAGGCAGGGCAGAGCCCAGCCTGCTGCAGTCCCAGCCCGGGAAAGACTCAGCAGGTGGATCGGACCTCAGCTAGATAATGTCCGCGCAGGGGTGACAACCATAAAAATAATACTTGAGCCCCGTGTCCAGACTAACGGGCATTGTGGGAGGAAGCAGATCTCAATTTATCTTTGGACTGTGTCTCTGCTTTGGTACGCGCCAGCGTTTCTTCTTTTGTTTTTATTCGTGTCTGCCCCAAAAATTTGCTTCAAAGAAGTTAGATCAGGGCGTGGAACTCTTTTTTCTTGCCAAGGAGTCAGGTGCCCTAAGAGCAGGAAGCCGGAACCAAAGGCCTGAATATTCTGTAACAGAGGCTCAAGTAGGTTTGGTTTGCTATGGAAAGTGCAGTGGGAGGAGAGGATTGAGTGAACCCTTGTAGAAAGCAATTGCCATGCACCAGGTAGGTGCGGACACCTCATTTAACCCTTCCAGGTTGTAGTTAACCTTTATTTTCCAGAGCAGGAAACTGTAGCAGGCCTCCGACCTTTGTAAGCCCTTAGACCTTAGCACAACTGACTCCATGATGGAAGTACCATTCAGGCTGTAAAACTCAACATACAGACAGCACCATCTGCCAAAATGAAAATAAAGGCCTAATCCATCAAAGCCCACAGTTCTTCAAAAGTCTCTAAATGCGCTAACCTTGCCTTTTGGCTTCTGTCATTCAGCTTCTAGCTAGTTTTGTAAACTGAAGTATGCCAACTCCGAACCATTTTTGAGTTTAAAAGCTCACCCAGAGAACGGTTCTGTGCTGCACTGGGATAGCTATCCAGTGTAATAAAGCTGGGTAGTAATCGGTATGAACCATCTTCTCCAGTGGATACTCCACAACAAAACCAAATCCAGAGAGATTAAATAATTTTCGTAATTCCTTATAGTGGCACACTCTAGGTTAAACTCTAGCCACTTGGGAAACAGGTATATAATGTGCTCCCCCCCTCAATAAGCAGGAATTATTGCTATTGCAGAGACGCTGAGGGGGCTTGAGCTGGGAGGGGCTGGATAACTACTACTGCAGGAAGTAGATGCCAGGGGATAAGGCAGACAATGGTGGCTGGATTCACCTGGCTGGAGACACCTGGGTGTTCAGCTTTTGCCTTGGGTTCTGACTCCAGCTGTGGTGAAGAGACGGCCAGTGTTCTTGGTGAATCTGTGGTGGAGAGGGAGATCCAGATGGATCCAAAAGCCTGCATACCAAGGTCTTGTTCTGCTAGTTAGAAAGAGAGAATTTCAATGCCAAAGATACCCTACTGCCCTTCGGATGGATTCCGAGATTATCTCTCCTTTTTTTTTTCTTTTGTAAAACTCAAGAGATTGTCAAAAGCACACAAATGACAGAGAAAATTGAAAATATCAGGTAATAAACATCAGCATGAGAAAGTCAAACATTTCCAACGTATCTGGTAATTCTTGTGAAAAACATTGAGTGGATGCTGTCAATTCCTCTCAACATTATCTGATTCTTTTTCTCCTTCTCCACCACAGCCTGGCAATTGTACTTAAGTCAAGAAAACTTGGTGTATACATAAAGTTGCAAAACAAAACAAACAAAAAACATCTGTTAAAACCATGTCTCAATATGTAGCCCATGATGTTCCTTAATTTATAGTCATGTTGCCTCAGCCTCCCAAATGCTGCCATCACATCTTGTTTAAAGTTTAATTAATTTTTCTTCCTTATTCTAAGACAGGGTCTTGCTGTGTAGCCCTAACTGGCCTGGTACTGGCCATGTAGTCCAGGTTAGCCATGAACTTGAGGCAAACATCTTGCCTTGGCTTCCCCATTGCTGGGATTATAAGCATATGCCTCCAGTCTGGCAAAAGTTGGTTTGTTTATAAACTACTAGCTGGGCAGTGGTGGTACACACAACTTTAATTCCAGCACTTGGAGGCAAATGCAGACGGATCTCTGAGTATGAGGCCAGCCTGGTCTATAGAGAGAGTTCGAGGACAGCCAGGGATGCACAGGGAGACCCTGTCTTGAACAAAAATTAATAACAAAATACATTAGATAATGATGCTAATCTTAAAATATGTCTGCTAGTTTTTGAAGTTTTAAATCTTTGGGAAATAAAATAGAACTCTGATTTCCAGGTTTCACGCTGGATAACGATACACAGAGGAACCCTATTCAGATGGACTGGATTCAAAGAGGAAAAGAGCCATGGCAACAAGCAGGAAGCAACTTAGCTTTGTTTTTGGAGGTTTTTAATTTTTAAAAATTACATTATATGTGGTATGCCTGCCAAAGTCAAAGCGGGCCGTAAGTGCATGTATCTGCTAAGCCGTCTTGTCAACTCCAACATGTAACTTTATTTAGATCTCTACTGCCAGTTGCAGGGTCTAAATCAAGGAAGCCTCCCTCCACAGTATAGGAGACTCAGGGAAAAAACTGAGTTGTTCTTACTTGTGAAGTTATATTTTTATTATGACATGGACATGGAATTCTGCTTCTCAAAATCTCTTTGTACTCCATACTTGTCCTTTGCCAGTGTTTTGAAATGTATGAGTTGTTTAGGAAGCTGCTAAGATACTAAAATTAGAGTTTGACAATTGTTGATGAAAGATTTCCTATCAAAGAGTTGAGCCAAATGGCAAAGCAGCTTGTGGGGACTCACACTTTTGGTCAAGCATTTGAGAGGCTGAGGCAAGAAGGTTATACAAAGACTCCGTTTCTGTCTGTCTGTCTGTCTACTTATCTATCACCTATCTGTCTGTCTGTCTGTCTNNATCTATCTATCTATCTATCTATCTATCTATCTATCTATCTATCTATCTACATCTCTCCTTCCTTGGTGCCATGTGCCTCTGCATCACCACCGGCCTCCAGAACACCTGGGCCAAGTGAGTGAGTGGAAGCCTATGAAACACCTTCTCATAAGGTTGATTTATTCCGGGCATTTTGGGACAGTGTTGGAAAGATGACTAATAACACTAGTCGTTAAGGAAATCTAAACCAAAACCATGATGGGGTGCTACCTCATACTTATCAAGATGGCTATTATTTCAAACCCCAAAAAGTAATAAGCACTTATTAGAATAAGGAGAAAATGGAGCCCTTGTGAGCAAGTAGGAGACAGTCATGGGGGGGAGGTGTTCTCCATCTTTAAATTTTTTTTTTTTCGTTTTTGAGACAGGTTCTGACTTCATAGCCCTGACTGGCCTAGAACTTGATATGTAGACCAGGTGGCCTCAGACTCAAAGATCTCCCTGTCCCTGCCTCCCGAGTGCAGTAAGGCATGTACTACCCTGTTTGTCTGTCTTATTTTGAGACAGGGTCTCACTGATTTGACTAGTCAGTCTGGTCATTGAAGACCAGGCATCCTCTTGTGTCTGCCTCCTCGGCATTGAAATTATGCAATTGCAGAAGTGCAGGAGATTCAAACTCAGGTCTCCATGATTTTGACACAGAGCACTTTACTGACTGAGCCATCTCATCACCACGTACTTCTTTTAGAGACAGGGTTTTACATAGCCTGGGTTTGACTGGAACTAAGAAGCAAAGACTGTAGTTGAGCCACCAGTTTGGTTCTCTTCTTCTAATGGCTGAAGCTATTGGGGGCAGGCATTCAGTTACTTGATCAATAGCTGCCAAACCCTTCTCCTATGTTGTCTGTAGTGTGGTAGTGACCTCGGAGCAAACCCCACGTCTTTCCCAAAGAAGGCAGAGATCAGAGCCCAGTTGGAATTATTCTGCTGTTCCCAAGTCCAGTAGACATGTGAGCCATGTTGCTATTACTCTTGAAGTAAGCAGGTGGTAATGATGTGTGTAGGGTATGTGTGTGTGTGTGAGACACAAATGCTTTGACCCAGTCATTTTTGTGGAGACTGTAGGAGCTGTCAGTTGTACAAATACTTCTCCCAGGACTCCCCCAGATGTTGTCATGGGAACCTTGGCTGCTTTTAATATCCCATAGCTAACCAGAAAGACCTTGATTCATCTTCAAATGCCCCATTGTTTATATACACAATAGAGCCTAACTTCCAGTGTGTGTGTGTGCCTGGATGCGTGTTTGTGCATGTGGGGTGGAGGGATGGGTGGGTGGGGTAGCAATAAGATATAAAGGAGAAACCGGACCATGACAGGAGAAAAGGTTTAAGGAAGGGATGTGGGGAGATGGGCAATCGAATCAGGTGACGTGGTGGTGGTAAAGGAGCCCGAGCAGAGTATAGGGAAAACACGGAGAGAAGAGCAGGGGAGGAGGAGCAAACAAACCAAGTGTATGTGAAAGATCCCAGCACAGAGGAAGGTGGCCCTCTGTGAGAATGTGTGTGTGTGTGTGTGTGTGTGTGTGTGTGTCTGTGTGTGCTGTGCCAGAGGAGGACAGGAGGTATCAGTTCCCTTGGACCCGGAGTTACAGGCATTTATGAGCTGCCTTCCATGTGAGTGTTAGGAACTCTGGTCCTCTGCAAGAGCAACTTGTGCTCTTAATTGCTGAGCCATCTTTCTGATCTCCTTCCCTGCAAGGTGTTTCTATTGGGGCAGGGGGGTCACTGACACTTCTCCGGGAGGACACCGAGAAGCAAAGGCTCTCTGTGGCTAGGTGGCTAGTTCAGTGAGGGAGGATGAGGCTTGGAGATTGATTCTGCTCTTTCTTTTTCTTTTCCAGACCAGGTCTCACAGGTCTCAGGGTGACCTTGAACTCCTGATCCACATCTTCCTCTACCTCTTGTGTGCTGGGATCACAGGAGAGTGTCACCACGTCTGGTTTATGTGGTGCTGAGGGTCACACTCTGGGATGTGCATGCTAGGAAAGTGCAGGTGAGTCCATCTCCAGCCTGGAGCCCTTTCTGACTTCCATCAGAGCCAACCAAGCTCCAGAGAAGCAAGATGAGACATTATATATCACATGTGTGACAGTGTAAGACACAGCTTGAAAGATGTGCACTGTCTCAGTTACTTTTCTATGGCTGTGATAAAACACCATGACCAAGGCAGTTGCTTAGAGAAGGAAGTTTTATTTGGGGCTGACAGTTCCAGAGAGAAAGCGTCTGTCTTGGCAAGGAGGTCTGACAGCAGGCACAGTGGCTGGAGNGGAGTAGCCACTGAGAACTCACATGTCAAACCAAAAACAGGAAATAGAAAAACTATTTGAGAGTCCAAATCTTTGGACTCTCAAAGCCAGTCCCCATTGACACACTTCTTCCAGCAAGGACCCATCTTCTAAACTTTCACAAACAGCCACTAACAACTGGGGACCAAGTATTCAAATACCTGAGGCATCTTGGGGACATCTCCTCCAAACCGCCATGTGCAGTTAAACTTTCTTTCTACTTATTCCTTTGTTTGTTGTGTTTGCACATGTGTACATTCACATGCATGTATGAGTGCTCGTGTGGTGGTCAGATGACAACTTGCAAGAGTGAGTTCTCTCCTTCCACCATGTGGATCCTATGGATTGAACCCACTAAGCCGTTTTTGTTGCCAGATGCGCAGTCTTAAGCTTGGAAATTGGTCTTGTACTCAGCCCTCCCTTTTGTAGATGGAAGGCCGAAGGCCTATCAGGTACAGCATTGTCTCTGCAGGCAAAGGCAGTGAGAGAGAAGAAGGAAGACTAGGAGGGTGGAATTGGGTCTGTTGCCACCCTGACAAGCAGGACTTGAGAAAATCTGTCAGAGAGAGAAGGCCAGAAAGCAGTCATTCTTATTTTCCTTAAGGTGGGAATTGTTTTTATTGAGGCATAACAATTTTATAAAGATTCTGGGTCCTGCTGCTTTGGACTAATGGACGGGCAGCGCCTCTTCCCCTGACCCACAGTCCTTTGAGGTCACCAGATAGCAAGTTTCCATGGCTTCAGTCATTTGTGGTCCTTACCATGCTGGTGTGGATGGCCTTACCACAACAAGTGCATTTTCCTCAGGCTTCCTCTCTGGATAAAACCTCTCCTAAACCATTGTCTTCACTTTACATCTGCAGGCAGACATTGTTTACATAAAGTGCTTCCATACCCTGCTTCTCTCTTGATCCTCCCAACACCCTGAGGTAGACAGGGAGGGTCTGTGATCCACCATACATCCTCAGTCCTCTAGTGTCCTGGGTGGGCCCAGTCAGCCTTGTTTTATGGGCTCAATGTTTTCTTCTTCCTTTCTCATTTCCCTCAGCATCCTACTGGAGTCCACTTTGCAGATTCAGTACAGAAGGGCAGATGTCCCTGGGTGACTGCAAAGGCTGCAGTCACAGCTTTGTAGTGAAGTGCAACTATCCCTGGGGTATCCAGTGAGCTGATCTTCCCAAAGCTTGCAACCTTTCCTGTTTTTTTATTTATCGTCTAATTTTACATTTCAGGGAAGCTGGCAAATCTTCCTTTTGTCCAAAGGAATCTGATGTTCTTTGTTTTCTCTTGCCTAAATGTTAGGCATCAAACCGGAAGGGTTTTAAAAATTAATATAATTTAATTCCCATCAGGTCAGTGAAAAACAAAGGTGTTTTAGGACAAAACACAGAAGGCTAAAACTTGCCTTCTCTTTTAGTTCAGTTTCTCAAGTCAGCAAGGAGCACAGAGTTCTGTGTGGGCCAGGATCCCCTGAGTCTGCTGGGCCAACCAGGCAGAGGGCTGCGGTTTGATTCTATTCTAGGTAGCCTCTTATGAGGAAAGCAACAAGTAGCCCACTTGCCTTGTTCAAAATGGAGATTCTCGCAATACCTGAACTTTCATCAAGGCCCGTTTCAGCTGCTCATAGGTTACAAACATCATCACATTCCAGGCTCCCAAACGCAGAAAGGAGGGCGTAAATCTGAGGAGAGAAACAACTACCACGTGAAGAGGATCGGGCTAGGAGGCTCAGGCACACCTACCTGTTCTGTCTCCATGCTATCTGAAGGCTGCTTGTCACAATTCTTTTCTGAGATCCGTTTCGGCTTTGATGTCACTGCTGAGGGGATTTAGGCAGGAGTTGGAATCAGAAAAGGAACAATAGCTATCTTTAAGGCAGGTTACCGTGTTTGGAAGTTAATTCTCAGAGGTCTGTGGGCTCACTCTGCTGGCTGCTGGCCCTTTGTTAGAAACTGAGGCCAGAGAGGCTGAAGACCTCAAACCACAAAGTTGTTAAGTAGCACTGTAGGGTTGAGGCACACTGTCTGATCCAACTGACCCTGAAGCTAGGGGCTTTAGGCTCATTTACATCCAGATTTCCACCCAGACAAAGCCCAGGATAGGACATCAAGAAATGGATGTGGGGCAGGGTGGAGGGACCATGGCACCAGAAATCAGCTCGTCTCCAGAAAGCTCTGCTCAGCCACTACCTGTGGGAGAGGTCCATCTGACCCTGCTTCTCAGAGGCCAAGTCACTGTCCAATTGCTCCCTCTTGGTCCCCTTGGGTTCTGCAGGATCAAGTTACCATGCCCTGGGGCTGCCAGGCCCTCTTCTGTCCCTTTAAACACATTGCTGTCCCCTCTGTTTGGATTGTCTTTCCAGTCTGAAGGGCTGCTCTTCATGCTATAGGATTCATTTGGGCATGGAAGCCAAGTGCTATGGCATTTCCTTTGTCGGGGAGGGTATGGGAAGGCTTTACTATGTAGTTCTGGCTGGACTTGAACTCAAGGCAAGCCCTGCTTTAACCATTGTACCCAGTTTGTCATGGTTGTTCTTGAACCTTCATAAGGATTATAGCACTGTGGCAATATTATCCACACACCAGAGTCAAGCCAAACCTGGGCTAAAATCCAAGCTGTTCCAAATTCAGGTGCCTTGTCTTGGAAGTAAGGACAGTAAAGCTGGGTATGCCATCGCCTTGTCTATGATCTGAGGGAGGCATAGGGCAGATCCTGGCACACACACAATGTTCAATAAATGTTTGTCAAGTGAAAGAATAAACTGAGTCACTAGCTGAAAACACTCAGGAGAACAGTGTCAGGTAACAGGTTGAGTACGCCATTCCAGACATGAGAACCTCTGTGGCTTCTGCTGGTCTGCTGCGTTCAACTAAACATCACACACCAGAAAATACTAGCTGAAGGCAACAATGTGGGTGCCAAGCAAAGACCTTACCAGTGGGATAGGGTGTGGCCTTGGTGTTGGGGCTCTGCCATTTTGTGATCTTGGGCAGCTTACCATTTTGAAGCACACTGTGGGTACCACTACCCAGTTCAGAGGGCTGTAGCAATACCCTACATAAAGTACCTCATACGAGGCTCAATGTAGGGACTTGGCTTTCAGGATGATGATGAGCAACCCACACTACTGAACACTTGCTCTGTATTTGGATTTTCAGATGATAAAAATGGATGAGTCACTAGCCTCAACTCCAAGGAGCTCATGCACCAGCATGAAGATGAATTTAATTTTGTAGGAGGTGAAATTACAGGACAAGTAGATCAAATAGTACTACTGAGGTTCAGGGAGAGGAGGGAAACACGTGTGAGGGAAGAGGCAGCATTTGGATGAGTAGGCAAGGGTGGCTGAGATTAGATTATACAGTCATTGAGGAAGGCATCCCCATGGGCTAAGGTGCTGTGCATACGGATGCACACCCTTGGACTGAGTTTGAACTCTGGAACCCATGTAAAGGTCGAAGGAGGGCACCAACTTCACGACACACACACACACCACACATAACATGATTATGGTGATAATGATAATCCTTCCATACAGGCACAGGAAGCCTGAGTGTTGGCGTGGAAGAATGGCACTCATGTTGCCATGAGTGTGGTGGTGAATGGTCAGGGCAGCAGGGGTGGAAGATCTCCCCTGCCCAAAGTATTCGGAGACAATAATTTTATCTAGTCATGGCCTACTTTTTCTTAGGCTTCTGGGATAAGAAGACCCCAAAAACCAGGTGCGGTGGTATAACTCCTGCACCAGGTGTGTGTGCAGGGTTCAGAGGTGGAGCCAGGGGAATGGAATGTCAAGGTCATTGTTGGCTAAGTAGCAAGTTCTAGGCTGGTCTGGAATTCTTGAGACCCAGTCAGAGGAAAAAAAGCGAGAAAAGGACAAAGAAGGGAAGACAGGAGAGAGAGGAAGAGAGAGAGCCCAAGTTTTTTGGAAAGAGTGGAGGCAGAAGGTGGCAGCTTACCCTTTGTAGAAGGCTGTGGGGCCCTCCTGCGCCACCATCTTCAGCATACAGTGTAGCGGGCTGCGGTACCTGCCTGGGGGAGCATTCATGTATCTGGTCTTTACCACATCCACTGGGGAGGCCACCACTGTGGCACAAAAGCCAGCTCCAAAGGCAGACACAAAGTGACAGGGGAAGTTGTCTGTAGAAGGGGAGGGAAGAACAAATTCCAGGAATGGAGTAGGTGTGTAAGCTTTGCAGAGGTAGCCATCATACACTCCAGTGCAACCTTGACCTCGAGCACAGTACTCAACGCTCTTGGTTAGTCTTCAGAAGCTAGAACCTAGCATCTCTCATTTCTGAGTAAGTAAGCTGTGTAGTTTTTTTTTCTTCTAGGAAATTGAAGTCAGAGAAGGCAAGTGACTGTCACAAATACACTGAGTATGGTGCTGGCCCTGAAACCCAGGGCTCTGGCCTCTAGCCTAGGCCTCTTTCCTCATTACAATGCTGAACAGGGTACTGCTCCTTGCTCTGTTTTTCTGGATCCCTGATGCCTCTTGAGTGGTACCCACTCCTGTCTCCCTACCCACTCTCACCAGTGAACAGGTGAGAGTCCAGCAGCTTCTCCTTGATGATGTCATAGGTCACCATCTCAGCACAGTTGACAATGGCGTTTCTCGTGATGTTGGGCCAAGTCCCTGTTAGGAAGGCAGGGAGGACTGATGAATGCAATGCTCCAGCTTGGGTACTGAGCTCTATAGCAGTGGACTTGGCCAGAGGACCACACCTCAGCCAAGTAGATCCCACTTTCCTTCTGTGGTTATTAGCTATCAAACTCCCGTACCTTCACAAACAGATGCCCATTGCTTGGCTGCATTTGAGCATAATTTGCACTCTGTCAACATTTCAACATGCCTCCAGGAGACACAGAGCAGTCAGGAAAGGAAATTTTTCATGGTAGAGGGGGGCTGAGTCCCTAAGACAGTGACAGAATGTATGGCAGGACCCTGGGAGGCAAGTTTCACCCAGGAGAGGACAGGCTTGGCCTGAGTGGGACACCAGCAAGAGAGTCCTACTCTTAAACACCACAGGGTCATTTTTCTCCCGCAAAGATTCATGGGAATGGTGGTCCAAGCGCAGGAGGGATTCTGGTATTTGCCAAGGGCTAAACACAGGGGACTCTACAGTCTTCATTCCCAAGGAAGTCCTCTCACTCGTCTCACTGCAACTGGCTCCACAGCTATGCTCCTCCATGCTTCTGTTTCTGCTCTGTCCTCTGAAAGCTTTCCCCTTCTGTCCCTACATTTTGGCCTTTGAGACCAAGTGATTTTTGGATCCAGCCTCTCCCACCTCTGACCTGCCTCCTGGCCCCCTGCCTGTGATGTAAGCTGCACCTTAGCCTCCTTAGTTCCTCTGCAGTAAACCCAGGAGGAGGGGACACCCTGTGTTCATTTCTGTCTCTCTCAGGCTGACCTACTCAGGGGAGGACTGGTAAAGTGAACAATATTTGAGGTCCTGTGGCAGGTGGGGTATTGTATTTGGATGTTCTTTGGGAGAACCATGCTTTGAGAGTTCCTGCTTGCCGGGTTCCCTGTCTCAGGCCTCAGGATAGGAAAGCTCTGCCCAAGGGTATCATGTTTACCTTTCCACAGGCCCCTGACTCCTTCCTCCCTGGCAATGGTTCTGTAAGCATCCATAGTCCCTCTGTATTTCCTCTTGTCTCCAGTTCCCAGGCGTATCATGGCTTGAAATCGGACCTTCACCACATCTGTAGGCTGGGCACAGGTCACTGCCATGGCTCCCGTGGTGCAGCCTGCTAAAATCCTGATGGTGATGCTGGAGTCTGGAGATGGCAGAGAGAACCGTGAGTCCTTAACACCATCAAAATCTTGCCAGTGTCTATCACCAGTTTCCCCGTGTCCAGCTCTCCTTGTCCTTGACCCACAGGCCAGCTGAGCTCCCACGCACCCCTGGGTGTCCCTGGTGCTGGCACTCACGGTCCTCTCCTTTGGGAGTGTAGAACTGTTTGACGGAGTCATAGAGGCCAATTCGAATGGAGGCAAAGCTCATCTGACGATGCAGGCCAGCAACCAACCCGCTGTAGGGGCTGCGGGGACCCTCAGTACGCAACATGGTCAGGATGGTACCCAGCACGCCGCGGTACTGTACACTCTGCGCCCCTGGGTTCTCCCCCTGGATCTGAGGGACAAGTGCAGGGCCTGAGGAGCTGATGGGTGACTGGGGAAGGAGGGGCTGTGTGTGCAGGACCCCTGCAGGGTCTGAGAACTAACGTAATTACCACACCAGGGTCAAAATGGCTGAGTGTGCAGCATGGCGCAGTTCACAAAGCCGCTCTCATTGATGTGTCTCCTTGGCACACTGGAGCGCTTGGTTTGCCTTCCATCTTATACTAGATGGATAGTGGCTCACCCAAGCCCACACCGTTACTGCCTTACTTTTATTTTACCCTTTACGGTTTACAAAGCAGGGGTAGGTAAGCTGTAAAGAGCCACATCATATCTAGGTATTTGGACTATTTTGGTCCTGACCAAAGCAGTGTGTGGAGTGGCCTTTCCCCAACTCTGTGTGAGGAAGTTGGCACCTGGGCTGATGCTGCCCAGAAGCAGCCCCTCCTTCCTCATAAATCACAACCAGTGGCCAAAGGCACCCACCTGCAGGCGGACCTTGGCAGTGTCCAGGGGGAAGGTGAGGAGGTCAGCAAAACAGGCTGCCGTGCCAGCCCCTAGGAACTTCACAACTGTTGTGGGAGGCATTTCTGAAGGCTGAAGCCCAACCATGGTCTTGAGTGGCTGGGCCTGGTTCCTTTGGTGCCTATGGAGGTTCAAGGAGCAAAGTTGCCTGGCAATCCTTCAGTTCCCGGAGGCAGCTGCAGGAGATAAAGCAGAGAACACAGGGAGTCTGGGCTGTCTGGCTCTGTCCTGCTCCCAGGGATCTCACAACACCCTGAAGGGGCTTTTCAAAGTGAGAAGACTGGGTACTGCCACACTTAAGCTGCCTGAACTTGGCCCATAAATATCCCGTCTTTCACACCAAACAATCCCTGTCACAGAGGACTAAGGGGAGAGCAGACAGGGCCATTGGTATCATCACTGAATGGCTTAGGAAACTGAGGTCTGGCAGGCAGCATGCCTGGTTCTGACTCCACAGGCTCCGTGTTCTCACAGTGTCTTGCTGCTTCCTCACTGGTCAAGTTTTCTGAGGTGTATCATGCCTCTTTCCCAAACAGGACAAACATTACTTACAACTGGAGATAGTCATTCATCCTGGACTAAGCCATTTCTGCCCGAAAGGACGACTTAACCCTCCCACCCCCTTAGTAGGTATTGAACTTAGGGCCTAGTGTAAGGTGAACCCTCTACCAATGAAATGCCTCCCTAGCACTCTCCTGTTATTTTTTAATTATTTATATTTTATGTATGACTGCTCTGTATATATACCTGCAGGCTAGAAGAGGACATCAGATCCTATTACAGATGGTTGTGAACTACCATGCAGGTGCTGGGAATTGAACTCAGGACCTCTGCTGAGCCATGTCTGTTATGGTTTTCGTCTCTTTAAGAGACAAGCCATGCTCCCAGTGACCCTTGCCCTCCTCTCGCCATCTTAGATTCTCACTGTCCCCCTTGGCGCGTGTGCCTCTCTCTCCCGCTTCCCTTCTCTGTCTCTCTCCTTCTTTCCCCACTCTTTCTCTCCTCTAAGTAATAAATATNGACTAGCTGCCCTGCGGGCCCGCTGCCTACTGCCACTGGGGACCTTACAGCATTTTTAAAAAAGCATAAAAATGTCTCCAGCCCTCATATGTATGTATGTATGTATGTATGTACATACATATGTATTTAAGGCAAAAGTTTCACCTAATCTCCCAGGCCAGTCTCGAATCTGAGATCATACAGCTTCAGGTTCTCAAATGCTGGGATTCTATCCCTGCGCTGCCGTGTTTGGCCTGGATATACCTCTCTCTATAAAAGAATCCTCCTCTGTTTTTGTTGCTCCCCTCTATAGGGTTTCCTGACTGGTCTGTTGGTGGAACTGGGCCTCAGGTACTTGCTGTTGAGCCCTCTCTTTTCCAGTGGCTGAAGGTAGTGGTCTCACACCACTTGAGCTGCATTCGTTTGGAATACAGTTCTCTCAGACATCTGCAGACTGCCTCTTCACTTCCTTCACACTTCTCCTAAGATGTCACCTCTAAAGAGGACCTTTCCTGAACTAAAATGCTAACTCAGTATCACTTTCAACCATCTCATGGCACCAGTCATCCTTCCCCTTCATCTACTGCTGTACCATTCCCCTCGGATGCACCGTCTCCAGAACAGCGGCCTCGCCTATCTAGGGGCACTGTATTTGTTGAGAAAACAGATGGCGACATTATTGGGAGCTCCCCTTTCATATCTGTCCAATACCATCCTCACCTCATGTCCTTGAGCGACTCCAGGGATTCAGCTGGTAAAGGCCAGCACACATAAAGGGACCCACCCATAGGGCTTGGTTTCCTGGAATAAAACCCATGCCTGTGAGCTGCCTATGGAGCATCGTCAGCAGACTTTAAGGGCTGGTTTAGACAGTGCCCACAAATAACTGTAGTGCACGCTGAACTGTGGTCAGTATAGATGGGGAGGAGCTGTCAAGGAGGGTCTCATAGGAGGAAGATTGTCCTTTTGCTTGTAAGGGGTACAGGAGGATTAATGTAGGCCAGGCTTGAAAAGGGCTTTTGGAAGCTGCAAAAATGAAAAGGATGGTCTAGGAGAGGCCTGAACCTGTAGGGCAGTGGCTCTCATACTTCTTAATGCTATGACCCTTTCATACAGTTCCTCAAGCTGTGGTACCCCCAACCATAAGTTTATTTTGTTGCTACTTCATAAGTGCAATTTTACTACCGTTATGAATTATAAATACCTGATATGCAGGGTATCTGATATGGGGTGGGGGTTGAGACCCATAGATTGAGAATCATTGCCCTAGGGGAAGCTCAGAGCAGGAGGAGCTGACTGCTGGGCTGTGGGGGCCCTGCAGTGGGAGCTTTCCACATGTCATCTCCCTCGATTTACAGCTCCTGTTAGGAAGGGCAGCAGAGGCCTGGAGACATTAGCTTGCTCAGTGTACAAAGCTCCTGGTGTCTATTTCAGGTTCAAAATCACTTTGGAAAAAGCAGGGCAGTACTTAAATCCGGTTTACAGATGAGAAAATAGAGGCTTTAAGATGGAAAGAGGTTGACTGACCGCTGGTCACAGAACTCCAATCTAATTATTCTGATAGCCAAGCCATCAGTTGTCATCACTATCCATGGTCTGGCCAACATGGTCATCTGTCTTTGGTTGAGCATTCAAAGCAGTTACTGAGGGCTTCATAAAACCAAATATACATGTCTGGAGAAGGCTGGGTGAATACCGAGGTCCACTAATCAGATGAAAGTCATGGGCCCAGAGAGGCTAAAGTCTATGTGGGTGGGTACAGTCAGACCTTGGCTCTCCAGGCTCTTGTTTCAGCCCATCTTCTTGTCTGTCTGAGTTGTAAATTGAGATAAGCCCAAGGAGGGGGTTCTTTGGAGAGTGAGGCCTGAGGCCTGGGCCCTTGAAGCCAACTTGGCTGGGAACCAGCAGTGAAGGCGTATTAAGGAAACACCATCCACTTGCTCAGGCCTCATTCCCCTTTGCCCTACAGAAGGGCAGGCAGGCCTGGCTCCTTCTCAGCAGGGAGGTACTGAATTCCCTGCCCAGGCCTGGCATGTACTGTGGGAGCAGCTGACTCTCCTGATGGCATCTGGTGGCCTCTTCTTCGCCCCCAGCCTTGGATTCGCCTGGAGAGCTAGGCTGCTGGGTGACTTGCAATCACGAATCTGAGGCTCACACAGAGGTGGGGAGGCCCCTGGGATGAGCCTGTCCCGGGACCACTCAGGTGCTGGCAGAAAAAAAACCCCTGGTTCTGCTCTGCTTCGTAGAGAAACACCAAGGTGAGTCAGGCAAAGGACTCGTGTATGGTCACTGTCACACCGTGAGTGACTCCAGGGCACTTTCTGCTGGAGGGAACAGCAGGTGGTGCTGGTGCTGAGCCAGGTCCTGCAAAGACTACTTAATGGAGTTTTCTCCTTCCTGAGGCCAGGTGTGCCTCTGGAGTTTTTGCTTCCCTGTCAACCAGGGCTTCCCTTCTCAACTCACTTTGATCTCTGCTGCTTTTGACCCTGCTGTCTTGTAGCACTGCCTCGCTATCTGTTTTCTAGGTCCACAGGAGCCTCCAAAGCAGGGAAAAGATCAACTTTCCTCCTTCTCTGTGAAGACAGTCCAAGGAGGGCCAGCTGCCCAAAAATCATTCTTACCAAAATGAGGAGACAGGAAATGAGGTCACAGATGACCTCAGGGCCCTTTGGTAGAGGGCTGCAAATGCCAAGGTTAGGCTCAGTCTAGTGGAGAATGAGGAGGGGCTGGGTGGTTGGAGCATGCAGCTGCAGGCATCAAAGACAGACCAGTGAGGATGTTGTTGGAAAGCTGCTCACAAGAGACTAAAACCTGAATTTGGTCAAAAGCTTGCAATTGGGTGCACCAAGTCTTTGAAGAAGTATCCCTGAGCCATGCATCAGAAATAGAAAGGATGGGCAGACATTCTTGAGTACGTGGGCAAGGTTAGAAAGGCAGACACAGTAGGACCCTCCCTGAGGTCAGAGCTCCCCAATCTCCTCCTTATTGTGACTCAGCTGTTATTTGAAAATCCTGGTGGGTAGCAGACCTTTGCAACCATCTGGAGGTGCAAGTTCTGAGCAATCCTTATCCTGTGGCTCTGCTAGGGAACACAAAGCATGGGATGCTCTAGTCTACAGGGCCCATTTATGTTTGCTGAGTGCGTCCTGCGTTCAGCTCAACCTGTTCTCTCCGGTAAAGCATTTGCATCTGCACTGAGGACGCCAGCAGGCAGAGTGAGCACAGGCTTTAGACATGTCTGCCACACCTGGACCAGAGATGCCCTCATCATCTCTACCTAGAAAGGGCCCCAGGACAAGTGTTTGAGAGGGCTTTGTCCTCTGGGTGGGAATCCTGGGTCAAAGGAGGACACTGCCCATCTGTGATCTGTAAAATTCTAAGAGAGGGGCCAGTAGCATAAAGGGGAGTCCTGGGGAGTCACACAGATATGGGAGCTTCCCTAGGGTTGCATGTTCTTCATCTTGATCAGGTGGTGCTAGACTGAATCACTCCTGGCTGTGAGCTTCTATGGAAGGGAGAGCAGGCAGAGGGGGCAAGGGGAGCTGAGGCAAGGTACGGGGTCTCACCTATGAGTCTAGCCAAGGTAGGGTAGTGCAGGGGCTCCCTGGGGCTCCATTCCAGTGGTGGCAGCAGGATCCGATGGCCCCTCCTCACCATTCACTGTTGTCTCTGTTGCCTCTGGCTCGGTACTGGTCTTAGGCACCAGCTGACCTGAAACCTAATTCTGAGAAGCTAGTTGACAGCCCGATCACTTGACAAGAGGCGGGCTGCTGTGCGGCAGGGCGGGGAGGGGACCAGGGAGTTCCAGATCTGGTTTAGCTTCCTGGACCTGGGGTTCTTTAACATGGCTCTTTTGGGTTTTTAAGAGGAGTGCTACCTTGGTGATCAGGGGATATGGGGTGTGGTGTGCGCATTGTCACCTTTGAGAGCCCAAAGGTTCTCAAAGAACCCAGGGGGTCTCTGGGGTCTCTTCTTCCCAACAGCAATGATGATAAGCACCCTTCCTTGGTGCCCGTCAGGTGCTTGGTATTTTAGACACATCATTTCTATTTCCCTTACCCCCAAAGAAACAATTATTATCGGGATTCTAAACTTAAAAACAATAGCATGCAATTTGTCCACTTAGAGTACACAATTCAAACACTTTTTTGTAGAGTCAGGTTGAGCAACTACTATAATCTAGTTCAGAACATTCTCATTACAGCTCAAAAATACGAGTCACCCCTTCCTCCCCGCACCCCAGCTTCAGGCAACCACTCACTCATCTTTCTGTTTCTTAATCTGCTTGCCCTAAATGTTTTGTTTGAGTAGGATCATAGAGTATGTATGGCTTCTCGAGGCTGGCTACTTTCACTTGCACAGTGGTGTTACACACCGAAGCGTGTTATCAGTACTTCACTCCTTCACTGTGTGTAGAACCCTCATGAGTCAATGCTTACTTTACACAGAAAACTGAACCTCAAGGACAGTGGCTTCCCAAGTACACAGCTAGGATACTGCCCTAAAACATACAACACACATTGGGTCTATCTGCTGTAACCACTGTTCTCCAGGACATGCCGTCTGCAGGCACTGAGGTTGGACATAGCTGACACAGAAGGGAGACAAAAAGGAGAGGGGGCAGGAGAAGATAGGTAGGGAAGAGAAGATAGAGGCCATTTTGAAGCTCGAGCACAGAGCCCTGGTCCCAGGGTGAGTAGTGTGCCATCTAGTGTTTATCTTTTATCTTGGTCCATGCCCTGCCCTTATGCTTGCGGGCTCTGTTTGAAACTATTACTCTGGAGTTGGGCAGGACTGAGAGCTATAT
>LOEQ01001200.1:123368-145011 GCA_001685075.1 Bramus lutescens
TTTTTGAGACAGGGTTTCTCTGTGTAGCTTTGGCTGTCCCAGAACTGACTCTGTAGAGCAGGCTGGCCTCAAACTCAGAGATCTGCCTGCTTCTGCCTCTTGAGTGCTGAGATAAAGGTGTGCACCATCTGTGCCCAGAGAGAGGGAGATCTTAAAGGCCACATAACTCTCAAGAGAACATTAACAGAGGCATCTATGTTTCATCAGAAACAACTGAAGACTAAATATGGGGATTTTATTTTTTGCCCAGAGTCTCAGAGGTTATCTTGAACTTCTGATTTTGCTGTCTCTGCCTCCCAAGTGCTTGGATTACAGGCCTGTACCACCATGTCCAGTTTAGGTGGTGCTGGGGCTTGAACTAGGTAAGCACTCTGACAGCTGTTGTACACCCTAGTGAGGCATCTCTAAAATGCTAAAAGAAACAATAGTCTAAGTTGGAATTCCATAGCCAATGACAATCAGTTTCAAAATAAAGCTACGTCAGAGTTCTGGTTACCAGCAGATCCATATGGTGTGAAACTTCAGAGGAAGTTCTTCAGGCTGCAGGGAAACTACCCCAGCAAGAACCAGGATATGACACTCGTAAGGCAGAGGGAGGTGGATCTCTGTGAGATCAAGGCCAGCCTGGTCTACAGAGCTAGTTCCAGGATAGCTAGGGCTGTTACACAGAGAAATGCTGTCTGGGAAAACAAAACAAATAAACAGGATGTGAGAGAATGCAGTGCACGAGCATAAAAATATGTGGGTAAATAGCAAACACTATTATTATTTTTGTCTAAATTTCTTCAAAGTGAGGACCTGTGTCTTTGTGTGCCAGAGGTTGAGGCAGGGC
The DNA here is from genome assembly GCA_001685075.1 of Bramus lutescens. Classification (NCBI taxonomy): domain Eukaryota; kingdom Metazoa; phylum Chordata; class Mammalia; order Rodentia; family Cricetidae; genus Bramus; species Bramus lutescens. Next base: position 124,201 of record LOEQ01001200.1, read on the forward strand.
ATCTTCCTCTATTGTGTGTGTGTTTGCAGGTGCCTGTGTCTTTTGAGGCAGTGCATCTTCCTCTATTGTGTGTGTGTGTGTGTGTGTGTGTGTGTGTTTGCAGGTGCCTGTGTCTTTGTGTGCTGGAGGTTGAGGAAGGGCATCTTCCTCTATTGGCCTCTATTCTATTTTTTGTGACAGAGCCTCTCCCTGAGCCTGGAACTGTGCTTGGCTAGACCAGCAAGCCCCTAACAGCCTCCTGTTTCCTCCCTCCAATGTTCACCACCACAGCTTTCGTGTGGTGCTGGGGATCTTAACTAAGTTCTCAGGCTTGTGTAGCAGGCACTCTCTCATCGAGGCTCTTTTAAGACTTTCAGAAACTCCAATTTTGAGATGATTATGGCATCCCTGCCCAAATGTATTTCTCAATTAACTCTAAAGTAAACATAATGGAAATTATTTCAGTGCTTTTAAAAAATGAATTTGAAAACACACATTTCTCTGAACTTTGGTACCTGTATTATTAGTGTCAACGACGTAACAGCGATGCAAAGAATGACAGTATTTATTTGGGACTAAGCAGGAAGCACTGCAATGTGGAAAATTCATGCCACGAACCATGGCATGCCCCAAGGGAATGGGTGGAGGGAAGTATTAGGTTCAGAGCAGGCTCCCCATAATGGCAGTGTCATTGACAATGCCATAAATGATATCACGGGCTCAGCTCAGAGGACTCTAACCTGGGAAACAGAAGGATTGCTAGTGGATAAACAAACCCTAAAATCAGCATTCCTCAGAAACTTGTGAAGTGGGTTTCTTCAGAAAAAGCTACAGCCAAGTACTTCTGGGCAATAGGGCATCTAGTTCCCTATTAACACATAGCAAAGTCCTACACACAGCTTCCAGGCTCTTCTAGACAGCAGCCCCTCCCCCCCAACTCTAACTCCTAGGCTGTTCCTGCTTACATGCTCCCTCCCTTTGCAAACATAGCTCCTTAAAACTGACAAGGCTTTCCCTGTTTTTTTGCTAGTCTGTTCTGTCCCGAGAGACAGCTTTGGCAGTTTGAATAAACCTTTCTTTTCACCTGTGGAGCTGTCCAGTTTGGTGGTTTCAATGTACAATCGCTTACAGGGGACTTCTAAAGGCCACAAAGAAGACATAAGTTCATTCAAAACAACAATTCTGGCTACAAGGACTACTAACAAAAGGCTGTCCAAGGACAGCACCAGTCCAAGGCTGAGTCAACAGTGCTAGGCAGACAGCCCACAGGAGTGCCTTCCGTGGAAGGCTGCAGGGCCTTTGTTATCATTTGTGATAGTTCTTGATACCAGGCACACAAGCATAAGGTCTCCTTCTTTATAATTTTCCATTTTATTATTAATGTTGCCGGAGTAAGACATGGCAACTCTGTTTTGGTTTTGTTTAAGTTTCATACTAGTACCTTAAACACACGGGCAATCTGACTTTCAGTACCAGCAGTCTTCCAGCCCAAATCTACCTCCTGGGGTTCCTGATCTGAGACCTTCCAGTGCTGAAACTGGGCAAACTGTGATGACACTGGTTATCCTAACTGGGGCCACGACTGAAGTCCTAAGTAGAGAAGTGGCCCCAAGGGCAGCAGGCAGTGGAGTTCCACTATGAGCAGTCAGGGAACTGTATGTAGCTCATCTTCCTGAAACCCAATGTGCCCTTTAAGGGACAGGAGATTCTCATCTCTTCTTTCTCTCACGCTGTCTCAAAGATCAAGACAGTCTGTCCCCGCAGGGAGGAAGCCATCACAGAGGCACAAACACACAAACAGTGGCTTGCAGAAGTCTTCCTGTGCTGCATGACTCACTGACTCTTCACCCACTTGGCCCAGAGGGCGGCAGGGAGCATTCAAGTGTGCCTACTAATTCTCACCCCCACCCTGCTAACCACTCACTATTAGCTCCATGTTACTTAGAACAAAACTGAGACCCAGAGAGTTCAAGCCACAGGCCCCAGATCCTTTGGTTACTCACGAGAAGCAGGTCCAGTGTTGTTCCATGAATGTCATGCTCCAAGCTGGTGCTCAGTGCCTGGACACAGCCCCCAAAGCCTAGTGCAGATGCTTTGGCCATGTGTGTGAAATGTCAGAAGAGGTGCAGAGGAAGGAGGTGAGCCAGGGTAGGAATCTGGACCACAACAGCCCACAGGTTCCTTGAGAGAAAACATTTCTGCCCCTGGAGGGAATCTATTAAGATACACAGGACCTCAGATTGAGCTGTCTGACAAACAGATGTCTGTCTGACAAACAGACCAAGAATAGAACTCTGCCACTGGGCTCTCAGGACCAGTCAGAACTGACTCTATCCCTTATTAACATGGCCTCTAGGGAGGCATGTGGAATGTTTACATCATTAACTGCTAAATAAAGTCTAATTAAACCAAGGCAGATGAGCTAGGAAAACATTTTCACGTGCTGGGTGTGGTGGTACACTGTAATTTCAGTACCTGCACATGCACACACACGAAACAAAAGCAGCAGTGTCAGGATTTCAGGTGGAAAGAAGGCAGGTTGGAGACACAGATTCACTTGACTCCCTAAAATTTCCAGTTCTGTGACAAGAGACTCAGTCTTTATCCATTAGTTTCTTCCTGTATAGACATTCTAATGCCTTGCAGATGTGAGCAGGCATTGTCATGGTTTGGATATTAAGTGTTCCTTCAAAAGTCTCATGTAGTGAAGGTTGGATCTCTAGCAGGTGGCACTGTTTTAGGAGATTGTGGGAGTTTCTGGAGGAGCCAGGCTGGAGGTTGATGAGCCTCTGGTGGTTATAGTCTGCTCAATGTTCCTTCTCTGTTTACTTCCTGTCTGTCTTGAGGTGGGTAGCTTCTGCCACAACCAGTGCAGCCAAGGACTACAAACAAGAGATCTCTGAAGCAAGCCTTTCTCCTTTATGTTGCTCTGTCTGATAGCCTGCCACAGTGCCAACTCTGATGTACTCATTTACTAAGGGGGATAATCTGGCTACCCCATCTAGTTGCTGAAACAGTCTAAGGGGGATAATCTGGCTATCCCATCCAGTTGCTGAAGGGTCTGACTGTAGGGTACTTAGAACAAAGTCCAAGTCCAAGAAATATTGAAGGGGCTTTTGCCACATTGAACAAACAAGCATATTTTTCTTATAACTTATATTTGTCTCTGAAAAAATGTTCTGAAAGTTCTAGGGAGGTTGCTTTGTGCTCCAACCAGATCCTGGCTCCTTTCTCCCCTATTATGTGTCTCCGCCTCTCCCCACAAATGTGGCATTCTATGTATTTGTTAAAATATAAATTAGGTCACATTCTCCCAGAAGGAATCCAAGGAGGGAAAGCCGTCAGGTGGCTCTGGGGACATGGCAAGGTAGCCCAGGGCAGGGTGGTCCTTGGACCACTCCTCCTTTCTTTTTTAAAAAAAGATGAAGTTTCTGTTTCACCAAAGGCTGGAGTCACAGGCCTCTGACACCATACCTGGCTGGCTTTTTGTTAGTTTGTTTAGGACCTGTATTACACAAAGCCTGATAATTTATCTATATAATCCCTATCTATGGATTATACATATATACATATATACACATATATATTCAGAATATTATCATTATTAATTTTGCAATGAAGATCAGGCACTATGTCAGAACAGAATAGTGGAGAACAGAAATCTGGACATGTGACCCAGCTGCCTGGGATGAATGATGAAGAGTTATGAAGGTGTTTTGTAAGTAGCAACTAGGCACATTGCTTTTATTACTCTGCTCTTCATCTGGATCTGACTGGACTGTCCCATCCCCTAGGGATGGAGCTCGTATTTGTGGGGACACAGCTTCTTCAGGGAGATGACCCAGGGCAGCTCTGGGTGTTATATGCATTTAGGGAAGAGACGCTGACTGGACAGGAGAAGAGACCAGAGGATGCCCTTACCTGGTCAGCCATAGCTGGTGGTGGCAGAGCTGGAGAGTGGGAGATCATGCGCAGAGAGGCCTCCAGTTGTTGGGGAGGCAAAAAGAAGTTGGGCACCACAATAGGCTCTGGGCTGCAATGGTAGTAAAGGGACAGAAGTGCTGAGATGTTCGCCCCTGAACCAGACCTCAACCACACCGTGATTCGTGTTTTCCTCACCTTATTCCTCCCGTCCACGAATCCTTAGCAGAAGTGGTCCCCTCGCTGGAAGACCTTGCTCTCTCCTAACGTCCTTCCCTCCTTCCCTTCCCTCTTTCTCTACTCTACATCCCAACTGTCCCCAGGAAGACCTTTCCTAGTCTCAGCCACATGGTCCCTCCTTCTCTGCTCCCGAAAGTAGTGACACAGAAGAATGCTCGATTATTATAAGACTTTTTTTTTTCCAAATTACTATTGTATATGTATGGGAGTTTTCTCTGCGTGTCTGTCTGTGTACCACATGCAGGCCTAGTGCTTAAGGAGGCTGGAAGAGGGCACCAGAGTTCATAGAACTGGAGTTACAGTTGTGAGTCAATGTGAATGCTGTGAATTGAACCTGTTCTTCTGGAAGATCAGCCAGGGCTTAGTTACTGAGCATCTCTCCAGTCTGTATTTAGTTCAGTATTCTTCAAGTTTCTCAACACAATTTCCTTTGGTTCCCCAGTACCTGCCTAGGGCTTGCAGGAGGCTAGAATGGTAGCAAGGGATGAACACTGCTGGTTAAAAGTGATGTTCAGACATAGGGAGGGTGGCAAGGTGGCCCTAGGGCAATGCCCTTGGCCAGGATGGATGTGACTGGTACTGGGGGAGACCTGTCTACTGGCTGTTCTTTGAACACATTAAAAAAGCCAGAACTGGGGGGTGGGAGGCGTGGCATACCTGCAGATGAGACCTATAAAGGTGTGAGCTGTAGTTCAGACTTCTCTGTACCCTCATAAGTTGCTGTTAGAAGCATACTGCTCTACAAAAATCTGTTGAATCACAGCACTGACTCAGACTGCCTTACTTTTGAGGGAGACAGGATTGTTGTGGTGCATTTTTTTTAGGGTTTCTGTTTAAACAGCTAAGTATGGCTCTGACTTAATTTATTTACCTAGCTTTCCATTTTATTGGTTTTCTTTTATGATAGAGTAGCCTCCGAGAGGGTAGAGGATGTCATTTTCACAGTCCTATTCCTATTACCTAGCATAGTACCTGGGACAGAATAAATGCCCAGTGAATGTCTCCTGAATGGACCAAGTGCGCCCACATAAACAACCCTCTGATTTTCCTAGATAGGTGAGGTCTCAAAGGAGTCGAACCCTTTGACCCAGGCTCTCCGGAGCTGGGCCTGTTTGCTGCTGCTGCTCTTGCTACTTTTAGCCACAGTCAGCTGAGGTTATGGGGAAGGAGCAGCATTCCTGGGAGATGTCGGCTGGACCCTAACATAGCTTAGCTTTTCACCTTCTGCTTGCTCTTGTCTACTCATTCCTCAGTTTATGAGAGTGTACAAGGGTCTCACATTTAGAAAAAGACTAACATTGTGCCCATCCCACCCCATCATGAACGCCCTTCTAAGTTATCTCAGCTGACAATCAGGAGGATTAAGAGCTTACACAGGAAACATGCTTAGGATGGCACTTTTCATCATAAACCTGCACTCTTGTTGCCGCAGTGCGGAGGGAGCAGGTGCCCACTGTAGCTGTCCTGGCCACTAATTCCCTCTGCCACTGACATGGGTCCCCTCCCACCATTGCATGGTCCTTCCTACCACAGGACCCATCCTCACTTCTGACCAGGATATCAAACTACAGCCTCTCCTTGCCAGCCATCTCCTCAGTGCCTCCCAGCCCTCATGAACCTGTTTGCATGCCACCTGTGGTGGTTTGAAAGAAATGGTCCCCAAAGGGAGTGGCACTATTAGGAGGTGTGGCCTTGCTAGAGGAAGTGTGTCACCCTTGGGGCAGGCTTTGAGGTCTCAAAGTTAGGCCCAGTGTCACAGTTCACTTCCTGTTGCCTGTGAATCAAGATGTAGAACTCTAAGCCCTTTCTCCAGCACCAGGTCTGTCTCTGTGCACACTGCCTGCAATGATGGTAATAGACTAAACCTCTAAAACGGTAAGCTGTTTAAAGGAACGGTAAAGTGTTCCTTTAAAAGAGTTGCTGTAGTCATGGTGTCTCTTCACAGCAGTAGAAACCCTAATTAAGACAGCACGCACAGAGTCTCATACCTCTACTTTTGTCTTCATGTTTGAGATGCTCACTTGATCCTCTGTCTGTAATCAAGGACTGTATTTCCTCCTGGATATCCCTAGGCATTTGCCCAACATGAAAATATCTTTCTCCAAGACCACCTCTACGTGCTTCCCTATCTAGTAAAGACAATGCTAACTTACAACCTGTGACAGAAACATCAATCATGCTTCAGATTTTCTTCATCCCCACCCTTCTGCTTGATCTTGTATCTTGTTTCCTCTTCCGACATTCTATGCTTTCGACCAGATGGTCTCCATCTCTTGTTGGTACAGTGTCCTGAGTAGTCTGTTGATGTTTGCTTGCTTTCTTCTTTTCTGAGACATTATCTTTCCCAGGCCTTGAACGCCTCCCCTGCCTGCTCTGCCCCAGCCTCTGACTGCTGGCATCACAGCAGCCTACCACACCAGCAGGCCCATTCCTCACTTCTCTTTTTGTACTTCTGAGCAGCCTAAAGCAGCCTCTCTTTTTGCTTCTGTGTCTCACCAAAGCACTTGGAACATGCCTGTACCTGACTTTCATCAGGCAATGGAAGTGGAGTTTAGTAAAGGCACTCAGTGTATGGTCTGGCAAGAATGGAAGGTCAAGCAGCCTGAGGGGCTGGGCACACATGGCAGCTCTTTCCCTGACAACCATCCGACCATAACTACACTGACCATGACAGCAGCAATGTCAGGAGCACTGCTCAATGTAAGCCTGGGGAGCAGCTGTACCCAGAAGTGGCCTGTTGGGAGGGTCTAGTCCCTAGCCATAGACTTTTCCTGATCCCTATAACCTTTAAGATTTTCTCTGACCTGTATCATGAACGGCCTATGTGTGGGGCTCAGGGTATGGCTCAGTTGGTACTCGCCATGCAGGACCCAAGTTTGGATCCCCAGCACCCATATAAAAAGTCAGGTATGGTGGCATATGCTTGTAATCCTAGTGCTAGTAAGATCCCTGGAGCACAGTAGCCATCAGCTAGTTTTGCTGAATTGGTGAATTCCAGATTCAGTGAGAGACCTTGTCTCAAAAAATAAGGTAAAGAAAAATGGAGATTGTTCTGGCCTCTCCATGCACTAGCATACACACAATGATCATATATGTACATATGCATATACATGGGCACATACATATGAATATACCACATGCACACAAATTAACGGTTTATACAAATATTTCTACTCATCTGATTTTATCTGTTTTATATAAATGTGAGAGTTCAGTTTAATCTATATTTACTGATTTCTACTCTGCAATGCTAAGTGAGGGTGAGCATGGGGAAGATAAGGACACTGACCTGAGGCTTGTAAGTGTGGTCAGGTAGAGATCATGTCTCCTCCCATTTGATCTGAGAACAGGCTCAGAAAGGCTAAACCTGAGTTCATACCAGTAATAAGAAGTGAAGTCTGGAGGGTCAAAGTCAGGCCCCCCGATTTCTAGGATGGGAAGACTTCTTATCATAAAGCAGCCTACTTCATTGGCCAGCATGGCTCATAAGATCAGTCAGATAGAAGCAAACATGAAGGCTATAGATGGTGCTAAGTGGTTTACTTTCCCTATGAAAAGGAGGGACGAGGGAGCATAAAGTACCACATCTTTCCATCAGAAATGACATTCTGGAAGCCTGGGCAAGTCTACCTCAATGACACGTACTGCTTAGTTCTGTCACCATTTTCTTTTTTTTTTCTTTCTTTCCTCCCCCCTTTCCCTTTAGATAGGGTTTCTCTGTGTATCCCTGCCTGTCCTAAAACTCACTCTGTAGATCAGGTTGGCCTTGAACTTAGAGATCCGCCTGCCTCTGATCCTGAGTGCTGGGATTATCAGCACCATCACCTGGCTTACTTTTTTTTTTTTAAGTTAATTCTTGGGGGCTGGAAAAATGCTTCAGTGGTTAAGAGCACTGGTTGCTAGTTTAGAGGACCTAGGTTGTATTCCCAGCATTCACATGGCTGTTCACAATGGTAAACTCCAGTTCTAGGGGATCCAGCACCCTCTTCTGGCCTCCATGTGTACTGCATGCACATGGTACACAGACATGTACTCAAGCAAAATAACCCCCCCCACACACAAAATACCCATACATATGAAATGAATCTAAAAAAAGTCACTGAGTCTGTTTCCTCACATGTAGAGTAGAAGACACTCATCTAAAATACTTGTGGTGACAAACTGACCAAGTTCCTAGCATACAGTAAATGCTAATCAATAGCAATACCCTACTTTCTGTGGTTCTGCAGATAGGACCCAAGGTCAGGCAAGGGTTCTACCACAGGACTACAGCCCTGGCTCCAGCCTCCCTTGCCTTCAGGTAGGAAACTGCACAGTGTATAAACTGAAGCTGTCAGAAGTTTACTGTGAATGTGCTACCAACAACCAAGCTCCATCAGTGCTTTACACTGAAGGGGCTGGTATCAATGGGAGATTTTTTTGTTTTGTTTTTGGACAAGGTCTTGCTCTGTAGCCTAGACTGATCTAGAGCTCCCAGTTCTCCTACCCGCGCCCTCAGAGCTGAGATTAAAGGCATGGGCCACCAAGCCTGGCTTCAGTGGTGGGTGGTGGACTTTTAACACTAGTCACACAGGTTAGCCTTCTGAAGGAAGAGCCTTCCCATGTCCTACACCCTCCAGTGCATCATTCCACAAGGGTCACTGGTCATGCTCTCTTAGCCTGGCACCAGCATCCAAAGTGCCCAGGGATGGATGGCCTAAGTACCCACTTGTGGGAAACACCAAAGGATACAGGAGATTCTGCCTTGTGGACACCTCTGGTCCAGTTGCTGCCTGCTTCTGCCTCACAGCAGGAAAGTCTGTGGGTGGTTCCTTGTGGTTTTCCCTTTTGCTTTGGGAGGGCAGGTGTAGAGGACTCTCCGAAGAGTCACTGAACTCACTGGAGATGGCTTCACTCTCAGCCAGGATCTCTGGCATGGGCCTCTTGTCCTGATTTATATGTGGTGAGCTCCATCCAACAGAATCATTGCTCTCTTGGGCCTCTGAGAGTGTTAGGCCTGGGACAAGCTGAGGCTTGGCTGAGGCAGACTCTTCAACTGTGGCCTTACAGGCTCCACCCTCGCTAGGCCTTTGGCTAGGGGGGTCTTGTATAGATTGGGGGCTGACTACCTTTTGTGGGCTGGACATCAAGCTACTTCTGACCTTAAGTTCCTCTCTAGGGAAAGGTCCTTCCCTCGGTATCTCACTGGGTCGAGGGCTGAAGACCTCACTCATATCTGACACGAAACTGGACCAGGGACTAGTTTTGTCGGTCACTGTGGTGATTTCATTTAGGGTCCTGGGCTCAATGATGTCTTCCTCATAGTCTTCTTCACTGAGGTCTGAGTCCACCTCAGTGTCCTCACCGCTGTGCACCCTTGTGACAGGTAGGGTATGCTCTACTGACTCATGGAGCACTCCTCCTCCCTCTGAAGTCTCTTCAAGAACAGGGGCAGGCAGGGAATTTGTGCTTGTCTCTCCAACTCCTGCCACTGGCTCCTCTGGAGTGGTGCTTCGTCCTTGCATGGCCTTTGTGTCTTCAGCATCTGGGAGGGTGGTGACTGCTCTGCTTCTACTCCTGGTTTGGCAAGAAGTCAAAGCTGCTTGTGAGTCTCTGGTGATCATCTGCAGATCTGAACAGAAACAGACAGCAGTCTTACTATGTGCAGGCTACAGACCGCGCAGCCATCCCGGCCACTATCTTCAAAAGCGTCATTGTGATCAGACTTTAGACAAACCTCACAACAGTTAATTCACCCAGGAGTCAGTGAAACTATGTTCACAGCAGTATGATTTCTAGTACTTTATTCTACTATTAGAGGCTGAGATCTAATCTATTTGTAGCTGTGGAGACACCTGTGGAGTGCTCATGCTCAGATCTGTCGGGAGCTGAGGTCCTGATGGGCATGCTCATGCTTCCGTCTACTTCTGTAATCACCTACATTAAAACCAAAACGAGAATCCACTCATTTACCCATTTGATGACAATTATTAAAACTACCTATTTTACTTGGAAAATAAAAGCAAGGAAATCTTATTGATGCACAACAAAAGAAAAGAACAGAAGCAGCAGGGCATTGGGAAGAGCACAGTCAAGTTTGTAATCAGGAGCAAATTGTCCCTTCTGGGCCTGTTTTCTTCAAATGTGACCAATACCAGCCACTTCACAGGCTTGATACTCTATGAGAAAAACGGGTATACCTTGCATGGTGCATGTACAGACACTTGATAAGGAGAAAGTAGCAGTCAACTCAAATTTTTGGGTAAAATGAGGTAGAGAAGTTAATAAATAAGTTGGCATAATGGTACATGCCTTTGGCTTTAGCTATTCTGAAAGTCAAGGCAACAGGATTGCTTTAGAATAGGAGTTTTGAACAAGCCTGGGCAACATACCAAGATCTCAAATAAGGAATAGCAAAATAACAAAGACAGTAAATGGCATGTTCTTTTAGAGTAAGAGTCAGAAGCTAGTAGTGGATTTGATTTCCAGGGCTAAGGGCTATACCTGCTCACTGCTAGAGGGTACACTGATAGGAAGGGCTTGTTAGTATGGCCACAAGGTTCAGACATCAGGAGAGTATGTCTATGTGAGTGCACCTCTAAACAAAGCAGACTTTTTTTGGCCCTAGTCTTTTGGTCTTAATTACTGCCTTGGAGCAATTCCCTTTTTATAAACCAGTTTATCTCCCAATGCCTATTACATCTTCTCCAGGAAGTCTACCCAGGTGCACCAGCTAAAGGGCTTTATTCTGGCCATGTTCCATAAGGAAGCACTAGAACACATGAGAACACACTAGCCAGGTAAAGCTGTTTCCCACATCAGCGTGTGAGTGGCCCACACATATGGTTCATGTTGTCTCTAGGACCACACAGATGTAGCATGAATGAGATCTCATCTGTGACTCCCTCATACCCACCAGTCTAGGACCCCTCAGAAAAGAGCACTGAAGCATTGTGGTCACAGAGCAGGCTTTTGTTACTTCTGGACTCTTTCCCTGATGTAGAGAATCCACAGTCTGTGAGAAAATACATTCTTATCCTGTTATTTCCTTGCCAACAACTCCCTTTTCTTCTTCTTTTCTGTCTGAGGCACTAGGATGGAGTCTATCTAGGGCTTTGCATATATTTGGGCACTGGCTTGCATCCTTATTTTCTCTCTGGGTAAGCATTAAACCTCTAAATTTAACTTCAAGGCCAGCTTTAATCCTTCTATTCTTTTTCTATACCCCTGTAAGGAGATTCCCCTATCTGTAGCCACTTGTATCCTGATAAGGTCTCTTATCATCTTAACTTGTTTCATCTTAACTCTCTTTCTTGGGAGAAGCATCTTTGGCTCACAACAGAGTATAAGTTTGTGTCTGGTCTGTCTGATGGTGACGAAGACACTAAAGGGCACACAGTCTTTCAGGACCTGAAGGTTTTACCCTTCCATACCTCTCAACACCGATTTGGAGGAAGGATAAGAATTGCTCTAAGGGACCTTCTGGAATGGTAAACCATAGACAGACCTTTACATGCAGATCTTTTACAGTGATTTTTTTTTCTTTTCGAGACAGGGTTTTGTCTGTGTAGCTCTAGAGCCTGTTCTGGAACTCGCTCTGTAGACCAGGCTGGCCTTGAACTCACAGAGATCACCTGCCTCTGCCTCCGAGTGCTGGGATTAAAGGGGCGTGTCACCACAGCCTGCAAGAAGATTATTGTGAATCTGAGGCCAGCCTCAACTACACAGCGAGATCCTGCCTCAAAGCCAGCTAACCAACCAAACAACCAACCAAACAAACAAACAAAAAACCCTTGCACACTTCTGGACTCTGGGAATAGCTAAGGTTTTCCCCTGAAAGATAGTGGTGCAGACAAGTTCAAGAACAGCTAGGGATCCACCACATCATCTAATCCATGACTGTCACTTTTGGTTAGTAGAATGAAAGGTCAAGAAAGGAAAGAGCATGCCCAGTGTCAATAGCAAGTTGATGCCAGATGCCATGATCTGGGTCTTTTGCCTCTCATCCCGGTGCTCTTTCCATTGCTACATGCTCCTGTTCACACCACTATCCTTTCCTTAAAAAGGAAAATGGCAAAGGAAGAAAAAAGATGTGAAAATTGTTTGCATTTGTGATGGAGGCCTATCTGAGGGTAGATACTCAGGTGGCCTCTGACTGGGCACCCAGTGACCAAAGTTGTAGCAGAAACAGCTCTGAATAATACCTGAGATTAGGGAACTGACTTGCAACACCAGGTTACTGGATTTCTCCAGGATGCACTGGTTCTCGGGGTCTCGGCTGCTGGCTCCTGGGCTCTCCTGGCTCTTTGAGAGAGCAGGAGAACTGGGAGAGCTGAATGGCAGGAAAGGCTTGTTGAGCTTTTGGGTGAAGTACTTCTGGATCTCATCAAGCTCACTCAGATTCTTCCTGGGGAAGAAGGGGAAGGTGACAAAGAGGCCACTCTGTGATTACAGTAATCTTCGTGACAGGAGGCAGGACTTCAATATTGCTCACTTGGCTTAGTGCTACAGAGAGCCTACTGTCCTCTTCAACCCACGGTTACCCTTCACCTTCCACTGCCAGAGATAATTTTCTCCCCTGCCCCCGTCTGACTAATAATGGTTCCTCTTCTGCTATCTAGCAAAAACCACAACTTTCTCATCTGTTTCCCTTGTATTTCTCAATCACTGTGACTCAGTGATGATTCCTTACATCTACCATATCCATGCACAGCACAGTGCCTGGCACAGAACAACTGACTACTGAGGAAGTTAACATAGCTGAGAGACTTAAAAATAACCCTGTTTTCATTCTCACTGCTCTCCATTGAAGAATCACATTGACCTCTGGAAATTCTCAGCCAACCACTTGAAACGAGTAATGGTTACTTTGCAAAAAACAATTTCAGGTTCAGAGAATGTAAGTGATTTGTCTAGGATAAGAAGCAGTGTGTGGCTATTCAGATTCTGGGACTCCAAGATAATTCGAGGACATCAGATGAGCTCTGTTCCAAACTCACACTTCTGCAGATTATAAAACCTGAGATCACGCCACTTTCTACTTTGTCTCTTCTTTCCTTTCATCTCTTAAGGTTGCTGCTCATGACTTTTCAAAGTCTACTATCTGAAATCACTGGGTCTCCTGCCCCCTAAATGCCTCCACTCTCAGCCTCCACTTTCAGTCTTGTTATTTTTCATTATTTGGTATTTATTAATTTCCTCTGATTAGGCCATAAGTATCCTGGAACAGACAGTCTGGGAAGCATGTCTACTGCCCTGATACGCCCAGGAGCATTCCCAAAGCCCAGACTGAGTAACGTCCAAGAGAAGGAGAGAACAGGGCTCATCTTTGTTCTAACACTAGAGGATTCAGTTTATCAAATGGCGGCAGTGTCACCAAGTCACGTAGGTGTCTACGTCCTGCCGATGAATGCCTACAGAAGGAAAATGCAAGCATGAGCACACTTGGCACAGTGCTAGGAAATCTGCAATTCCAGGGGTTCCATCAGAGGTTCTGGCACAGAATCAGGGCCTACACACTTGCTGACACCATATTGTATCTTCTCACCAGGAACACAGGTGTATCAGTACTTGCTCTACAGGTCACACATGGCTCCCCAGTCGCCAAGAACCTTCATGAGCTAACTCCTAAAGAATTGCCCTGCTCCTGCACTTAAACTTTATTCAATTAAATTATTCAATTTAGTGTGTGTGTGTGTGTGTGTGTGTGTGTGTGTGTGTGTGTACTGAAGACAACTCTAGGGAGTTGTTTCTCTTCTGTTGCTGTATGAGATATCCTGGGACTGAACTCAGGATCTGAGGCCTCTACCCACTGAGCCATCTTGCTGGCTGACATCTTGCATCTTTAGCTCGTGTTTTTTTCAACTGTGCAAGTCAGTATTTCCCTAATCTTGATATACTCTATGCCTCTGGGGTTTGGAGATAATCTTTCTGCACAGAATAGACTTCACATTTATTAGCCTCTTCTTTCAAAGCCCACATGTGCTGTCTTTAACTCTTTCCATGTTCACCTTTCTAGATTACTCATTCCTCTGTCTTCTCTGGGACGGGAACCACATCCCTCACCACCTCTGACTGTAGTTATCTGGCCATGGCTAGTTCCTGCACTGGGGCCCTGTGCTTCTCCCCCCTGCAGGTCCTCACCTGAGAGAAGTCAGAATGGAGGTGTGGGAGGACAAAGGCACTGTGGTCAGCTTCTCATCACCTGCCGAGGCTGCCTCCCTATGCTGCAGGGATTCGTGGAATCGACGAATGTTCTGCACATGCTCCTCATGACGTGCCGCCTGGCTTCTCATGGCACCATTTCTGTCGGGGAAATTGGGAGTGAAGTAAATTCCTAACCAAGGAGAGAACTCCTAGTGTGGCAACTGAGTCATTTTCATGAAAGGACACCGCAGACCAGTCCCCAGCACAGCAACCACTTCTGGCTTGCTCACTCTTCCTTGGGTCACTCAGGTTTTCCAAATAAACTCACTTTCAGTCCTACCCACTCCACTATACTTGTTCTCCACATTAGAGTCCAGGTGCCTGTTCTAAAACACAGACCTGAAATAAGAGAAACAACAACACAGTCGAAGCCTTCATCACAATGGCAGTTGTAGGGTTTGTCCGGGTTTAATCTACTCACATTACCATTCATTTCTACCTCTGCCTCTTTTACTCTTTAGAACGAATCTTTTCATTCTGAAGCATGGTATTCAAGAATGTGACTGTGACAATCTTCTTTCTCTTTTAATAAGGCAGCCTTATTGCGATGTAGTTCATACAGCATTCAGTTAACCCAATTAAAATATACAACCCAGTGATTTTTTTAGTATATTCAGAGTTATCTATTCCTTTTCAAAAATCAGTTTTAGAACATTTTATCACCCCCACATCTGTTAGCAATCATTTCATTTCTTTCTGAAACCCTGAAGCTGAGGTAACTACTCATTTACCTTCTGTCTTTATCATTTGTCTACTCATATTTCATACAAATGGGATCATACAACATACTTTTAAGTCTCTTTTATGTTATAATATATGGTACACACATTAAGATATAAAATAAATTTAAGTCAGTACTTTTTCTTTTAATTAAAATTTCCATTTGTATTCACAATTTAAAAAAGCATTATTTACTTGCTTATTTTTTCGTATGTACATGTATGCTTGAGTGTGGAGTGTGTCTGATCCCTTGGAGCTGGAGTTACAGGCAACTGTGAGCCGCCTGCTGCGGATGCTGGAACTGACCTCAGGTCCCTGGGGGAGCAGCCCTTCACTGCTGACACATCTCTCCAGTCCCTATATTTCAACTTTGTTTTGCAAAGTAGTTAGACAACTTTACAGTCTCTCTCTCCAACACGCTCTTCCTAACACTTGTGGTATTGTCTTTTTAAATAGTTATTGCCGTGAGTATGAAGCTACATCTCATTTTGGTTTTGATTTGCATCTGCTCAGTGGCCATTTGCACATCTTCTTTGCAGAACTTTCTATCCAGCTACTTTGTCTGTTTTAAAATGTGTTCCTCTGCCAGAGTTGGGGAGTTAAATCCAGACACAAGTGCTTCTCATATAGAAGCACATCAAATGGGATATCTGCTCATATTACTGCCAGAGCTGTTTACAGTCAGTCACAAATCCCTATTAGAGCTAGGTTTGAATCATTCTTCTACAGGCTTTCTTTTTGCTTTCTATTTTTAGATTTTCTTCAAAAAGTATTATTTTATTTGTATGTGTGTGTGAAAGTATATCATGTACGTGGTACCTGTGGAGCTCAGAAGAGGGTGTTGGATTCTTTGGAAGTGGACTTACAAGTGGCCACAAGCCCCAAGATGTGGGTGCTGGGAACTGAACTTGTGCCCTTAAGAATCATTCTGAACTGCCGAGCATCTTCCCCACCTCCCCTTTATATTCCTTCTTCCTTTCTTTCTGTTTTTTTTTGAGACAGGGTTTCTCTGTGTAACAGCCCTAGCTGTCCTGGAACTCGCTATATAGACCAGGCTGGCCTCGTACTCACAGAGATCCACCTGCCTCTGCCTCCTGAGTGCTGGGATTAAAGGCGTGCGCCATCATCACTCAGCCCCTTTTACTTTTCTGATGATATCATTTACAGCATTCATGTTCTTACTTTGTTCTGTGTATGACACTGGGAGGGCTTGACTGGCCTGTGCTGGGAATCAAGCTGCTCAGTACCGCTCAGAACCTGCTCTTTCCTCACTGAACAGCTTTGGCACACTTGCTAAAGTTCAGTTGACATATTTTACCTTTGGATTATTTTATTTCATTGATTTGTATTTCTAGCTTGTGTTTTACTTACTGTAGCTTTATAGAAATGGAACCTTGGTTCTTTTTAAAAGATTGTTTTATCTATTCTGCATTTCTCAAATTTCTATATGAATTTTAGAATAAACTTATTCATTTATAGATGGAAGCTAACAGGGATTTTGATAGGTATTATGTTGAACCTATAGAATAATTTTGGAAGTACAACTTAAAAATGCTAAATTCATGAATATGAACATGTGACATCATCCCATTTACTTAGATCTTTACCATCTTTCAACAATATACTGATAGTATTTTGGGTTAGAGTATGGATACACCAGTATGGCTTTTCTGATTTAACTGGGGCACTTTTATTTGGATAAAAAGCAAACCACTAAATTCTTAGCTTTAAAGTTAAATAGTGGTCACTCAGAAACAAGCCCCTCAGCCATGTTTTATTGATGGGCTATGGCTAAAGCAACACGTTGAGCCTAGAACACTGAACATAGGAATTGAAACATAAAACTTCTACATGTGGAGCCTACAACACTGAACGTAACACAAAGCTTCTATACAGAGAATTATCTTCACAGGTGACCAAGGGAAAAAACTAGAAAGCACTAAATAGACCATGGAGGGGAAAGCAGCTGGGAGTGTCTGTCTATCTGTCTGTCTACCTAGTAATAGCCACCGCAGGGGCAGCTGCATAAAAGCAGATTCTTGTTTAGGACAGGGTTCCACTCTGCAGGGACTGGCCTGGAGCTCCTTATGTAGACCAGGCTGGCCTTGAACTCACAGAGATCTGCCTGCCTCTGCCTCCTGTATGCTGAGATTAAAAGCATGTACATGTGTCCTGTAAGAGAATATTTTTCATCTTTTTGCTGCAGTGGTGAGGAAGATGTGGGAAAAACCTCTGCCGGAGGGCACCAAGGTCTGAAAGGGAGAGGCAGAAGGAACAAATTTACTTTTGGTTCTGTTCTCTAACAGAATGGGACATACTCTAGACCAGAAATCCAAACATACTGTTCATGGCTAGCTTAGTGAACATAATGAGTCAACCATGTGTATGGTTTTGGATTTTTTAAAATTTATTTTTACATTTTAGACAGAGTCTTATGTAGCCTAGCTTGCCTTCAAAGTCACAATGAGGAGGAGGATGGCCTGGATACTCTGACCCTCCTGCCTCTACATCCCAAGTGCTGAGATCACAAGTATGCACCACTACCACAGCTGGTTTATGTGGTGCACACTAGGCAAGCATTCTACCAACTGAACTACACCCCACACCCCTGCCCTTGAAACAAGTGTTTTAAACAAAACCCAATACAGTTGTTTTTTTCTTTGGTGGGGAGGTAATATAATTTTCATAAAAGGTTAGAGGGATCTCAGGACAAGAGTGCTCCTTCTCTCAATAGCAGTAAAAATACTCTAGTTTCTATCTTACACAGTTGTTTCCAGAGATCTTGAAAATTAGTTTGTCTGTGTATGAATTTTTTTCCCTGTCTTTGGTTTCTTTCTCTAGTAAAGGAGACAAGAAAGTTTGCATGCATCCTTTAAATTATCTCTTACCATCAACAATTACCTTGAAGAAGAGGAGAAATCAACCTCCTTTGGAGAAGTGTGGGCAAGTTGGCCTTGGGTGTGCCTTGCAATGGGCCCAGGGAATGTGTCACATAGAGAAGAGGCAGGGAATGGAAAGGGGCTGAACAATGGTATCTGCAGCAGCAATGAGAAAAATGGTGCACTGGTTACCACTAATACCTTCGGAGCAAAGCTGTACATAAATTTGTAAATTCACTTGGTATAACTTACTCTCTCTGTGCTCAACAGTTATGAGCAATATACACTGCCTCATTTAAGCTTAATCATCACCGTATGAAATAGGTAGGTACTTTATAGACCATGCCCTCAGGCTGTCTTTCAGTTGCTGTTCTCATATTTATGTTCTTGCTCTTTTAGGTACTAGATAGGACATGATTTTATAGTCATACATAAGGATAAGGCTGTGATACTCTCATCCCGACAACTAGAAGTGACCAGAAGACTTCTTACAAAGGGACCACTGAACTCTTGGTCACTCCCTCATGAAGTCACTCATTCATTACTGACTGATTCCTTGTTGTGCCAGGCAAATATGAGAGGTGAAGAAAATCTATTACGGCAATAGAGTTCCCCTCTCTGGAACAGTCTGAACCCCCCCTTTTTTTTACACCCCCACCCGAAGCCAGGAAGTTGTTGTCTATACAAAACGCGGGCTTTTAAGCTGGAAGTAGCAAAAAGTATAAAGGATCTTCTTACAGTAGAACCTGCAATTAGGTGCGAACAAGGAAACCTACCAGTGATCCTGGGGCCATTGTCCCTCGTCTCGCTTGTCTTTCTTCTTTTAAATGCATCAGACTCTCCAAAGGGGAAACGGCAACTTTGATTTGCCCTTGGCACTCTCCACTGAAGTCTGTAATATTGTACCAGCCACAGATAAACTGAAAGCCAGACAATAGTGGGGAGAGGTCCACCGAGGCAAAGCCAACTACCCTCTCCTCATCTGTGGGGAAGGAGAAGAAGAGGGTAATGTGGCCATGTCTTCCTCCTGTTGATATTCTGTTAGGAAGCCCTTTCCTGTTCTGTGGTTATCCCCGACCCCATTTTCTTTTTTGAGCAAGGTTCAAATACCCCAGGCTGATCCTGAACTTGCTATGTAGTCAGAGCAAGTTGAACTTCTGATCTTTCTGCCTCCATCTCCTGAGTGCTAGGGATATACACATGCATGAGAATTACAGTTGTGTCACTATGCTGTGTTTATGTGACACTGGGGATCGAACATAGATTTCACACGTGCTAGGCAAGCATCTACAAACTGAGCTATGTCTGGCCCCTGTTTTGGTGCATCAGAGAAGAGCTGTGTTTTGTATTCTTCATATAAGTAACTAGAAAAAATTCTAAACCTATATGCTACTTTTCTATAGACTTTGCATGCCTCTGTGATTTTTCTCCTGGGTGCTGTGTGTACGTGCACATGCACACACACCTATACAGGAGAGAGTATATTTGAAATTATGTGATTTTGAGAATTTTTACTTTTTAATTTATAGTTGCCTATATTTCCTAAGATGTACATATGTATTATAGTTAAATAAGAACAAAGTAAATCAGACCCTGACTCAAAACGAGCAAAAAATCCATAGTAGCTACATAAAAATAGGTTCAAGTACCAAGTTGTTAGCACTCCCTCTTAGGAAGGCTTTTAAAATAAGGAAGGATAAGCTGTTACTAGGCTTTGTATATTACTGGTCTTGCTTGACAAGCTAGAACCAACAGAAGGCCTAATATTATATAAAGTGGAGGGAAACTGCTTGTATGTGTCCTGCACATTATGGTTAAAGACAGAACTGGAAAGGCTCAAATGTTGGATTCCTACAGTATACAGATAGTCCAAAAAATATGACTCCTAAGTACTTAAATTCCATAAGAGTATAATGGAGCCTTCTGTATGATTCTCCTCTAACTGATACCTATGTTCTCAGGGTCATCAGTACCATGGCTTTGCTTATCTGGAAAAGATGATCACAAGAATAGCACTCATACCTCCTTTATGCCACACTTTAAAAACCAAGGTTTGATGTGGGTCCAGAAGCAGCTCTTTTGATAACCTGTGAGGAAAAATCATCAATCACCATGAGTTAACTATAGGAACCTTTCACAGTATGGAATTTAGTATGGAACATCAGATTACAGGCGTTTTCTTTAGACATTCTCAAGAGGAAATCCAAGAAATGTTAGAAGAAGCAAAGAAAATTTTGTAAGGAGAAATTATGTCTTAAAATCCAGACTGGCATTCATTCAGTGGGTGTGAGACAATCTGATAGATCAACTGGATGGGAAATTTGGCCACAATATAAACTGATGTGGAATTCCCCTCTGTATGCTACGAATACCATTGATTAATAATCTGTCTTGAGTCTATAGCAGAGCAGGGCAGAACAGAGATAGGTGGGGAAAACTAAACTGAATGCTGGGAGAAAGAAGGCAGAGTCAGAGAGAAGCCATGTAGCCACACCGGAGACAGATACTGGAACTTTACCAGGTAAGCCACAGCCTTGTGGTGATACACAGATTAATGGACTTGGGTTAATTTAAGGTATGAGTTACCCATAAATGTACTTACGCTGTTGGCCAAACAATATTGCAAATAATATAGTTTATGTGTGATTGTTTCAGGAGTCTGGGCAGCTGGGAAATGAAAAGCAGCTTCCAACAACAGATTGACAAGCAGCCTCTAACAACAAGAAACCTTGAAGTTGATGAAAGGTAAACATTTCTAATACTTAAAAAAGCTTGTTAAATAAACCTGAATATAAATGATGATTTTCTGGCCATTTGAACTTCTTCTGTTGAGAATTCTCTGTTCAGTTCAGTGCCCCATTTTTTAATTGGGTTAATTAACATTTTA
>LOEQ01001200.1:154831-164928 GCA_001685075.1 Bramus lutescens
TTAGATTGGGTCATCTGTCCAAAACAGATTAGAACCTCAGGCCTATAACCCCAGCACCTGGGAAGCTGAAGGAGGACTGTGAGTTCAAGGCCAGTTTGAGATACATCACAAATTCTGCTCCAACAGAGGATCTATCTTAAAACCTTGTTTCTAAAACACCAAGCAAGCAAGCAAACAAAAAACCCCCACCCAAACCAAAACCACATACCAACAGCAAAAGTAAAACAAAACAAACCCCCAAGGATCAGAGGAGCAGAAGCCAAGCCTTCATTTCTTTAACTCTACAGAGCAGGGAAATAACCAACTTTACAGGAGTGTTAAACTGAGTCAAGTCTGAACAGAAGCTAGTCAGGGGCTGCTGTGAGCTCAGCAGGTAAGAGTGTTTGCCAGGCTCACAAGAGACCCCGAGTTTGATCCCCAACACCACATGAACAAGATGTGGTGGCCCTTGGCTACACAGTGAATTTAAGGTGATGTTGGGCTATGTGACACATAAGACGCAACAACGAAAAAGAACTTAGTTGGCTACCTTCAATTCATGCCACATCATAGTCACTACACCCACTTTTCTAGAATGCAAAGCTCTATGACTTCTCTATCCAAAGCCCACCGTGATGACCTTTCACAGTTCTTAGAAGACAGACCAATTCCTTCTACTTTGATGAGACTAGTTCTCCTGACCACTGCTCTGATCGCAGTGCTTTGTAACCTGTGTTCCCTGAGACCTGGCTGGTCCAGGTTACTGACAACATCTGCAATATACCTAACTGCTTCACACCTCTGTATCTTTAGAAAATCTTTCTTAGCTGGGCATGCTGGCACATGCCTTTAATCCCAGCACTCTGGAGGCAGAGGTAGGTGAATCTTTCTGAGTTTGAGGCCAGCCTGGTCTACATAGGGAATTCCAGGACAGTCAGGGCTATATGTACAGAGATCTTGTCTCAAACAAAAGCACTGTTCTTTTCCCCTTCCCCTGGCTTACTCCTAAATCCTAAATCATTTTGGCTCAGATTCTGTCCTTTGATCAACTTTAAGGACCACGAACCCTCACAGTCCCACCAAAACACTGAGAACACCCTCTTTTTAGTTCTTATACTTCAGGTTTATTGTTTACGGTTGTAGTCTTTATTAGAATATAAGCATAAGTAGGCTAGGAACTAATTCTTACTCATATTTGAGTTCTCAGGGCTAATATATATGCAATAAGCACCAATGAATGCTTGAAACAAAAGGACACAGTGCATTCCATTTGTAAAATGTAACTTTTCCTCTCTGCCTTACGAACCAGTTCAGAACCATGCAGTTCTCTTTACAGTTCCAACATGTGCTCACCAGGGAGGATGAATATTCTGAGAATCCTTGGCAGGTATTCTTTCCAATTAGGAGCTAAACCATCACCCTTAATGATCACACAGGCTCTTCTTACACATGTGTTAAATGTAGTCACTGAGATTCACTCAACCTCATTCTACACATGTTAACTGAGTGCTTATGATAATATAGGTACTATAGTATATGTTCAGATCTGATGAACTTACGCTGAGAGAAGGTACCCAAACAAAGAGTTAGCCCTGAATGTTCACTCACCACTGACAGTTAGTGTCCTTGGTGATTTTTCCCCAAGTCTGGACAGGTCTACATAGGCTGAGCCGATCCAGCTGTCAGTCTGGTGTGGCCTCTCTAAATTGTCATTGCCATAAGCTCGCCACACTTGGATCTCTAACTTTTCTTCCCTGAAGTACCAAAGCAGTGACTGGCTCCGAGTGACTTCTGCTTTTTTGGATGCCTTGAAAGTGATCAGGACCTGGTTTCTGTTTGTAGATTCCTTAGGCTTCCGGAGAGGGGTCCAAAAGGCTTCTTGAGTGTACAGTTTGTAGCGAAGGTAGCAATATGTATTCTTATGAATGTTCTTGTGGCCAGCGAGCAGCACACAGTGGACAGGAAGCCAGAGTCGTGGGGTGGAGATGGTGACAGTGGCTGGCACCTCTTCTTCCATCTTGACAAGATTCTTCAGGCTGTTGTTAAAGGTCCAGCCCAACAGCTCACCAGCTTCCAACACCCGCTCTCTATCTCCAGGATGCGTGAAGGAAACAGAAAGCTCCAGGCCTCCTACAATCTTCTGCAGATACTCCAGGTCCTGAGGCAGGCCTTCATCTTCTGGCAAAATGACAGGATACCATCCTGTGATCCCTTATTGGGAAAAGGAAAAGACTTTTAATCCTTGTCTTCAAAGAGAAAACACACATCCTCTTTATAATTCAAATTCCCCCATTACCCCAGCCCAATGCTGAATAGAAAACATACCCACATGAGTTGGGAGCCAGTCTTTCTCTCAGTACTGAGAGGCAATGCGATCAGATAGGAAGGATAAGGCAGGGATTGGAAGATCTGAGTTCTTTCTTTGATTGAGACCCCAAACTAATGGTTCAGTCTGCATAAATCATTAATCTCTCTTCTCATTTCTATATGGTACACATGGGTAAATTCACACTGATCTTATTTACCGAAGTTGTTATAATTGCTGAATGAAACAATGGTTAAAGTGCTATAGAAAAATGAAATGTTATCATGGCATTGCTAATGCAAAGGAAAAGGAATGGAACAGAAGGTCAAGTGTTCTGGGGTCTAGTTCCTGAACAAATAGCTGTATGTATTCGTCCATGCCTTTATATGGCTATCTTCATTTCATTTGTAGTGGAGGACAGGAGAGTGAAAATACCCAGTGAATGCTGACTACATTTCAATTTCTGCTACTCAACAGCTGTGTGGTTTTGGCAAATCAACTTCTTTGAGTCTTTTGTTTGTCAAATGCATCCTGCTAGAGGTTTGTTGTGAGGCTCAAATAAACCTGAGGAAATATGTCACAACATGCTATATATGCAGAGGTACGGCCACTGTCGCCATCACCAGCACCATCTTTCCTAGAGTAGGGTGAGTTTGACCTCGGCAGTGGAAGGGACAGACCTTCCAATGCCTGAGAGAACTCTGAGGAACCTGGGTGCATTCACAGCATGTCTCTGGAGGCAGGTTTCCTTGTGTATTTTGCATGGGAGGTGGACAGGATTACCTCATCAAGGCAGTATCAGCATGTGATTTCTCAGGATCCTTACCAGATCTCTTGACCAGTAGGTCTTTTGTTGGAACTTTTACTACTCCAAGAAGATAATCCTTGCACGACTGGATACTGGCTATATCACTGACTGTTAAGTGAAGCAAAAATGAATAATTATTGGTGGGCTACTGAGGCCTGTTTACAGTTTGCTCCTAGAACACTTCATTTCTACACACGAATCAGTGCTGAACTGATACATCAGAGATTATTCTGCTTACATCCTAGTCAGAGTCTGAACGTCCTTCAGACATTTTACTCAAACTTTCCTTCTGCAGGCATACAGGAAAGGTATGCAAACCTCAGTGAGCACATGTCTACTCTTTACTTAGATTCACCCATCAACATCTGAACACAATTGCTGTTTCTTTCTACATTCTTGTGTACATATGTCACATGCTTATTTTCACTATGCCCTTTAGAAGTTGTAAATATTATGGCTGGGCGGTGGTGCACACCTTTAATCCCAGCACTCGGGAGGCAGAGGGAGGGGGAATCCCTGTGAGTTTGAGGCCAGCCTGGTCTATAGAGTGAGTTCCAGGACAGAAAGGGATATTAAACTGAGAAAACTGTCTCAAAAAACAACCAACCAAAAAACAAACAAAGAAAGATTATGACCCCACTTTTCAGTTTTTCAGGGCATCGCCTAGGAAGGAACACGCCATCCACAGCAGGGCCTCAGTGCTTACCTGACTTGGTATTTTCATGATAGATTGCAAAAATAATTTCTGCATATTCCAATAGCTCTGCCAGGAAACAGGCTTCTCCACTACAGTGCCGAGTCACCAGGTTACAGGGGAATTCAATGTGATGGGAGAACTCAGGGCAGAAGGAACAGGCCACAGGGCGGGTTCGGCGCTGCTCCCCCTTGGGCAGGAAGGAGATGTGCGTGGCGACAGAAGCATTGACTCCGACGGTGGCACTAAACTGTACAGCAGGCTCCTGCTCGGCCAAAGCCCTGCAGGAGGCAAGAGAGGAGTGAGAAGGAGACACTACAACATTATTAGAAATCAGCTTGCACACCCAGGAAATAGCTCTACTACTTTCACAAGATCCGAGCATGCTTAACAACACTTGTGTATCTAGGCCATTCCACAATGAGCTTTCATAGTAACCTTGGTATGATGGGATATTCGCATGAAGTGGCCCTAAAGAGGAGTATACACTGAGGAGGTTCATGGGGTAACAATGTGGACATTGGAAAAAATACTAAAACTTGTCATCATAGATACTAAAATTTCCTTATATTTAATAATGTATTTAGCATATCAATACAGAAGTACCTAAAGATAATTTATACATAAATAAACATACCCTAACTTGAAAATACGCTAACTTTCAAATTTAAATGCTCAATTAAAATTGCTTAGACCACGGCTACTGATACTGGGAAATTCAAAAGTTTTAATGTAAGAAGTAACCTGATTAAAAACTGCCCTGAGGGGCTGGGATAAGGTTACTCTGTCACCACGATAAAGTGAGAAAAAAAAAACTAGACTTCTCTGTAATCTTATCTAAGAACACACCAAAGGCAAGATCACTCTGTAAACCTAACACTCCTGGCTCACACTGCCTAAAATGGATGTCCCTTGTAACTTAACAAGCTCAAATGTGACTCTATTCTTGCCTTCCCTCCTTCTAGATAAAATGAAGAAAACCAGTGCAGCAAAGTCTTGCTCCTTTGAGCCCTTTCCAAGATCAGCAAATCCCAGCTGGATGGTATGCATCCTTAGTGGCATCTTCTCAAGTAAGATGCCTTCTGCTTCTCCATGGGGATTACTTTCTGACATTGTGATGAGCAGTAGACCCAACTTTGGAATATTCATTTACACTGGGTGAATATGTCACTGTGATATATTTTATATTTTTTATATATATATAAAACTTGACTGGCAAATAGATGGACAAGTAGAGGTTAGGTGGGACTGGCAGACAAAAGGACAAAAGGAGAGCATGAAGAAGAGGAAGAGTCTTGGGAGTCTTAAGATGTAGAGGAAGCAGAATAAATAGAAAGAAAGAGGACATCAGTAGGGGAAATGTGCTTAATGTGTTCAGAAGCAAGAAACAGACCAGTGGCTGGAGCTTCGGAGGAAGCAGAGGTTACAAAGATAACAGATGTGGGCCCTTACAAAACTGCAAGAACTGTGGCTATTTTTTTAATAGACATATGGTCAAGGCTGGAGTTAGTTTGAACAGGTCATCGGTCACTATGCTGAGAATAGACGCGGGCGCAGAGCATAACCATGGCAAGAGGGGCTAAGGAGGCCAGAACACAAAGTTGTTACAAAGTGAAGAAATGGATTTGCAATCAGTACCAAGAGTCTTCATGCAATTTCCTGAAATTCTGAAATGCTTTCTTAACAGAAAGTCATAGTGAAATGAAAATTTTTCATGAGACAGTCATCCACATGGGAGCATCATACTGGACAGACTGCACCACAGAGAGGTTTAAGAAGCACTTTTCTAAGGTGGACTTACTTGGCTGCTGCCTGCAGACCACAGGCTCTGATAATCTGGACTGAGATGGAGACAGTTTGGGCAGGAAGAACTCCCTCTGTTGTTCTTGGGCTACGTCGGTACCTCAAACCCACATCCAGCAAACCTGATGAATGAGAGCAGGAAGAAAAAAACTACCAGGCTGGCTAGAAGGATTTCTGTTCTCCTAAACCATTAGCTCCTAGCTGGGAGGCAGAAGGACGATGACCACAATCACAGTGAGTGACAGAAGAGATCTGTCCATGTTGTATACTGTACTTCACGAAATCATACACCATCTTTTTTTTTTTTAAAGTCTTCCATGCTAGAGCCTCATTCCAGAGATAGTTTCAAAAAAGAACTCAACAAGTTGAATCATGGGGCTCAGGAGGAACAACTTAATCTTAATAAGGCAAGATAAAACCTTTGGTTTTAGCAGATACTCTTTAACAAGTATCACACAGTAACTTGACTTAGAAAGTTAATTCTGATAATTTTGCAGTTTGAATTGCCTTTCTGGAAACCATCATTTTGTAATACTATTTAAATGCCAAATTCTTGTTAAGCTCTTTCAAGTTTTATCGGTATGTCTGTCTGTCTGTGGTAGGAGTCAGAGGACAACGTGTGGGAGCTGGCTTTCTCCTTTCATCACGTGGGTCCTGGGACTGACTAGGTTATCAGAGTTGGCAGCAGGGACTGAGTCATCCTGCTGGCCTTAATTTAATGTTAATCTTCTCCTGTGGCTGGAGACATGGTTCAAAAATAAGAGCATTTGTTGTTCTTGCAGAGGGCCTGCTTTCAGTTCTTAGATCTATGTGGAGGCTTCAAACTGCCTATAATTCTAGTTTCAAAGGATCTGACGTCCTCTTCTGACCTCTGAGGGTACTTCATGCATTAGGTTCACATACATATGGACAGGCAAATACCCATACACATAAAATAAAATAATTTTAACTTCCACATATGTTCCATGGCAGGTGTGCCCTCTGCACATATGTATGTACACATACACCAAAAAAAGTTTTTTAATCTCCCTTAGAGTCAATTTCCAATCCAAGCTACTCACATCCAGAGTCCCATTTCTGCTCATGTTGGTTTAGAATAATTTTCTAGGGTACCTATAAATTACTTAGCATTTATGCTATGAGGGCTTTTTAAATGCTTAAGTGTTCATGGTAAAATGAGACAAGCATCATGTATACAGAGTCCACAGAACTATGAGTTTTCTAAAATTACATGCAAAATTTGCAATATATATTCTACACTCATCTTTCTGAGAGGGTGAAACTCACAGCTCTCATCAGAGATTCAAAAATGTAAAGACCCCAAGTGAAGAATAATTAATTCAACAAGAAAAAGGATATTTATATACAATGACTTTGAAGTGTCTTCAATTACCTGATGACTGGTTCTTCAATTCTTTACTGTTCTCAAATCTGGGGGTTAATGGAAGATTAAAGTTCTGCATTCCCACACCTTCACGGTGCTGCATGGTTACCATGGCACAGATCCTTGATAATGGCAAGGTTCCTTTGGCAACCATCTGGTCCCTTACATAAGGATAATAGTATCTGAAAACCACAAAAGCACAAAATGCCAGCTGGAATAATCAGGTGGATGAATAGCGCAGCCTGCTCCAGTGATTCAGTTTTCAGGAGCTAGTTACCTTTGGAACCCAGCTGTTTAGACTGGTGGTGTACAGTGGTGGCTGGACTGGCAGGATATATTGCCTATTACACGGAAACAACCCTACCCTCAGCTCAGGATGACCTACAGCTTTCTGCATGAGGATCTGCATGTGCCTTGGGTCCTCTCAAAACGTCCACCCTAAAGCAGCACAGGTGGCTCTAGGAGAGACAGTCTCCCTCTTCCCCATGAGTCACTTGTGTTTCTAGGCCTATGACAGTCTATTTGCACTAGGATGAGAACCTGCTAGAACCCATTCTATTTTCTTTTCATGTCAAACTAATCCATTCTTAGATCATAACACTGTACCATCAGAGCTAGGTGGTTTTAAAGATCTATTTTTTCCTGATTGCAGAAAGTATTTCTGTCATGTGACAGTACTGTTTATGATCCTATTTTTCCTTCCTTTACATTTCATGTAGTCTCTTAATCATTTTAGTAGGTTTCCTAGAGGTGTAGATGTGCGGGCAAGGTTGACATCTACAATCAGGCCAGCATTCTTTCTGGAAATCTACCAGTGATTGTAACATTAAGTGGATTCACGTTTTGTGAAGACTATTTTTCTAATGGTGGGAAGAAGTGAGTTTAGAAGTGGGGAGAACAGTTGGAAGGTTGTTACAGTAGTTAGGCCTCATATAATAAAGACCTGAAGTAAACCAAATGGTAAGAGAATACCAAAAATGGTGAATGCACTGCATAAAGGACAGTAGGGAATAACACTAATGCAATTTTACTCCTTGCTCAGGAGAGCCTAACATATAAATCCCAGATACAAACTACTGTCAAATACAAAGAACACAAAGCAAGGAAGGGCATCCTACTTAGCTTCTTATAACAGTTCCACCTGACCAAGGACAGGGCATTTCCTTCCTAAGCAAGGGGACTGGGTTGTCCATACTGTACCTGCACCAGACTTCAAACTGGACTCCACCTCCAGGCACAAGCCCCTGGGAGGAGAAAGCACTTAGCAGGAGCCTTTGCACTGGAACTTCAGTTGGCAACAGGAGAGAGTGATGGTGCTCGCTATTAAAGATGGGATCTGGGACACACAGTGTGGTTGAAGTTCTAAAGGGCTTCAGAGTAATTCCTTTGGAAAATAAAAGCAGTTGAGAATATCTAACACAGAAACAGCTGTATTTGCAGCACATTGACTTACAGACATCACATTTAATTTTATCCTCATGATAGTTCTGTGAGAACAGATGAGGACATGGACACCTTGTAGGTATTAAAGATAGTAGCTTCCAGATTTGCTACAACCTGCACCTTCGAGCTGGGTTACTCCTGGCATTTCTGTGGTTATGGTACAGTAAGTACCATGGTAATACTGAACAGATCCCTTTTCTGGTGAACAGTATATGAATATTCAAGATTTCCATGCCCTTTCAAACAGTTACTAGTCTCTTAAACAATTATACCTGTCTCTATGAGTAAGAGTTTTCATGAAGGTTTAGATTTGCATTCTTTAAAAGACTGATGATGCCAAATGTCTGGCTATAATTTGTCTCAAGTTTCAAGTGCTGGAGACTCAGTCCCTAGTGAGGTGGTGGAACCTTTAGGAGGCAGGATTTGGAGAGAAGTGCTTTGGCCATGGATGGTACTTCTCTTAGGAGGGTTAATGCTAGTCTTCTGGACTAGGTTCTTCCAAGAATAAGTTTGTATAAAGTAATGCCATTCCATGGGCTTGGCCCTTCTAGCCTTCTGATTTGGCTTATCCATCATTCTGACACAGCCAAGTGGGTCCTCAGTAGAGGCCAAATCAATGTCACCTCCAAAATGGAGCTAAATTGATCTTGTTTATTTTCTGAAAGTCCCAGCCTCAGACATTTTGTTCTATCACTAGAAGAGACTAGTAGAGTATTTTTTATTTTTGTTTTGTTTTGTGGTAAAGGAGTTAATCCTAGGACTTTATATATGCTAGGTCTAATACAACTGGTGAGCTACAACATCAGATTGTTTATTTTGAGACAGTCTCACACCAAGTTGTCCAGATTGACCATGAACATGATCCTTCTGCCTCAGTTTTACTTATTTTTGAACTAGGGCTCAAGTAGCATAGGCTTATCCTCAAACTTGCTATGCAGTCAAGGATGACCTTGATCTTCTGATCCCCCTGCTTCAACCTCCCAAATGCTGGGGTTCCAGGTGAGCATCACCATGTCTGACTTATGTCGTGCTGAGGCTCAAACTCAGGGCTCTGTACATGCTAGGCAGGCACTCTACCAACTGAGCTACATTCCGAGTCCTGATTTTTAAAAAAAGTTTTTAAGAGTTTATAATATATTCTGTACGTAAGTCCCTTCGTTGAACACTAAAGTAATACTGAATCTGCTAGTCAGACATGCAGAATGATGAACATTGCTTCCTATCAAATGAGAACAAACAAGGCAAAACCCTGAATTCTTGTGTTAGTTCTTGGAGATGATCAGAAGCTGGAGATAGAAAGGGTAGGGCAGTACAGTCAAAGACACTCTGGTTCTTGGTCTAGATCTTTTTTTCTCCCCTTTCATTCTTTGTTTCATGAGATGGGATCTCATAAGGTATCCCAGGCTGGCCTTAAACTCTCAATCCTCCTGACTCAGACTCCCAAGTGCTGAGATTAACAGGTGTGTACCACCATGCTTGACCAGTGTTGGAATAGTATATTTGGCACTTGTTAATGAGTTGGTTCCATGCAAGTTGCTTAATGCTTCTGAAGATTGTTTTCTCTTTTGCAGAAGAACAGAATAGAATCTACCAAGGAAAGTAGTTTGGCTGGGTGGTGGTGGCATATGCCTTTAATCCCAGCACTCAGGAGGCAGAGGCAAATGGATCTCTGTGAGTTTGA
>LOEQ01001200.1:164975-177561 GCA_001685075.1 Bramus lutescens
TTCCAGGACAGGCTTCAAAGCTACAGAGAAACCCTGTCTCGAAAAACCAACCAAACAAATAAATAAAATAGTAGTTTGTAGGGTTTAAGATTATGATCTATATGAGATGGTTATGTGGACATTTTTTCTCAGGAACAATAGTCCAACATCTTCAATTCCCTAAAATATTCATATTGACTTTACAAAGCATGACTACTACAAAATATCAACACACATGTACACGTACACACACACACACGAGTAAGCATGTAAATAAGGACTAATATGTAAATGACTGGTAGATTTAGGCAAAGGATACACAGAAATTCTTTGTACTATTTTTAAATCTAAATCATATCAAAATAAAAAGATTATATGAATCCATGTTTTGTTATTTGTTTATACAATAGAAGTACCGAAACAATGGTCAGAAGACACCTGGAAGACACTTTGCTTGAGAAACCTTGTTTCCAAAACCAGAGATTAGGGAAACCCTGGCATATTTTCTAACTCAAAACAAACAACAAAGTGCACCAAGAAAAAGTAAAGTGCATGAATGTTACTCCATGTTATTAATGTATATGAAAACATACTATGAATACCATGACCATGTCAAAAAAAGAGTAGTCAGTTAAAAAGCAAAATGAAAATTTAGGCCATATGTTATGTTACATGTCCATATAACTTTATCCCTAGGTATGATTGGGAAAAACTAACAAGACAGACAACTCTACTCAGGAAAAACACAGTTCTTAAGTACGTTCAATGAAAGAGACAAGCATGATTGAGAAGTTGTGGTCTCCCAGCCTACCATTTTCAAGGAAGTAAGGTCCTTGGAGCACACTGGGTTGGGAGTCTTGGAATGGAAAGTGGTATTGGATGTAACAATCTGCTTCTCCCCAGACTGTTGTCTGAAGGGGCACGAGCCCTTTGACCATCAGCACATGGAACTCAAAATGGTGCTCCATCAGTTGGTTTCCTTGGCCTTCTGGCTACGAAATGAAACAGGTACTGGTGAGCTTTAAAGACGAGCCTGTTTAGAATACCCTTGCTTGCCTATGAAGAAACCTAACAGAAATCTATGTATAGCTCCCATGACTGTTCAGTGTAAGCAGAACAAGCAGGATTTACCCTACACTGTAAGACTGAGTCATGTTGGGAAGTCCATAAATAAGATTCAGTGCATGAGTGAAACAGGAGGATGGTCTCACTCTCAACAAACGATGAAAATGAAGGTGATAAAATTCAGCATCTGTTGTTGATAAAAGCTCTCAGAACATAGGATAAGGCATTACTTTCTTAATAGGGAAAAGAATATGTGTTTGAAGCACCAGATATTATTACTTCTAAATAAGTTGGGGATAATGCTGAGACTTGGGGAGGTAGTGAACACATGGTTGCTAAGGGTATTATTTCATAACCACTACTGGTGTGCTTATTGAGTGTTTACCATGAGCCAGGTACTCTATCCACACTTCCCTTGTATTAGCTGGTTAACATGCGTGATTGTTAACTACAGCCCAGGCTCACAAGCTCCCTGACCCTGCAGCCAGTGTTCTTTAGCTCTACCTTACACAGTCTCAGCAGACACTAGCAACCAGTTAACAAAATTTTTCAAAGGATGAATTCAGGGTTCAGCTAAGTGTGGGACCTACTGGTTTTAAATAACACCTAACTACAAATCCAATAAATCTAGAGAAGATTGTATTAAGTATTTGTTTTGAAACCCAAAAACATATGTAAGCAATACTGGTTCAAAAAGCTACCTTTGGGAAATAGAAAACTTGTAATTTGATCCCTGGAAGAAAAAAAAGTGGCAGAGAAGCACTCTTAAGAGTCCTGGCAGCTGTTAAATTTGGACATATGGCACTAGAGCAACTTAACAATTGATCCTGCAGATGGAGAACTGGATGAAAGACAGTGTAAGAGGGAAACAGATGTGTAGACATTCAGCCATAAAGGCAAAAAAATCTCCCAGGGATTTCTTCTGTGGATGTACCCTAAGAATCATGTTCTAACTTTCAGTATGAATTTAATAATTTCTGAGTCTATATTGAAAGCTGAGGAACACCACCACCTGAAAAGACTTGAGGATACTGTAGATTATTCTTTATCTGTGCTTTTCATGTAATTTTCAGTTAGAAACTTATGACTCCTAAAAATTAATAGTGACTTTGATTCTGTTTCACCACCTACTAAAAAAAAGTCAAAACTCACAGTACGCAGATATTATAAAACTAAACATGGAAATGTAGAACATTATACCTTCTCAATTGTGCAGCAATGTATAAAATAAATTACTGCTTGGTTATTAGTGAAAAACAAGGCATTTCACTGTTACTACACTGACTTCATCAATACACAGCGAATTTAGTCTTTTACTTGGGTGTCTCTCTCTCTCTCTCTCTCTCTCTCTCTCTCTCATAAGACAATTTAGCACATTGGAGGATTAATACCTGGTTGTCCAAACAGTTCTTTTTTTTTTTTTTTGTGGTACTGAGACCAAAACCAGAGTCTTTTACACATTAGGTAAGTTATCAAAGATTTATTTGTTTATATTTTATGTGTATGTTTGTGTATCTAAGTATATGTATGTACACTACATATCTACAGGGTGTTGGATCCCCTAGAAATGGAGTTATGAGAGTAATGAGCTATCTGATATACATGCTAGGAACTGAACCTGGGACTTCTGCAAGAGCAGCAAATGCTCTTAACCACTGAGCAATCTCTCTGGTTCCAAAAGTCTTCAGTGTGTGTGCCTATGTGTGTGTGTGTGTGTTCATGCAGCCCAGGTTGGCCTTGAACTTACTACATAGCCAAGGATATCTCTGAGAGTTTGAGTCTCCTGCCTTTACCTTCCAAGTGCTGGGATGATGGATACTTGGCTTTGTGCAGTCCTGGTGACAAAACACAGGGGTTCATGAAGCTAGGCAAGCACTCTACCAATTGAGCTATACACTCAGCATACTAGGTTAGTTCTTTATCAATGAACAGTATTTCTAATCCTAGGTTTTGTTTATAAATTCAATGAGCTAAGGGTGATATAAAGACCATTTAAAATATAAGAGAAGAATACCAATGACTCTTCTGATATAAAACAAGCACTTGTGGGGCTGAGGAAAGGGCTTAATGTGGTGGGCTGTGGTTGTAATCCAAGTGCTAAAGAGGCAGAGAGGGCTGTAATGATGGGTCAGTAGTTAGGAGCAGTAGATGCTTTTCCAGAGTTTTATCTGCACACCCTTACAACAGCTCACAACATCTGTAACTCCAGTTCAAGTCCAATGCCCTTTTCTGGCATCAGGCACAAACACATGGTACATAGATGTATATGTATATACAATTGAAACATCTTACATATAAGGTGAAAATATTATTAAAAAATTAAGATAGAGAGCAATAGAGAACAGTCAATGCTAGCCTCTGGCCTCCACCTGCACACACATGTGCACATACCAAATACATATATATACCACACACACACACACATACATCTGAAAGGAGGGCTCCTGAAGAATGACACCTGAGTTTAAGTACTGGCACTTACACACATGCACTTACACAAATAATGTGAGCATGCACGCACACACATACCTTCCCCATACAAAATTAAGTAAAAGTAAATATAAAGCAAGTGCAAGTTATACTGTTTACTGGAGCCTTTCACTGGGTAACGGTTTCACTAAAATGTGTAAGAGAAAATGAGACAGTTTTCTGTGAACCATAATGTTAGGTCATTACCATAGGAACGGATGCTACAGGTGGCTGGTCCAGGAAATGGGCTGGCCTAGGGCTGAAGGGAGGGAGTGTTCCTTCTTCATTCTTTAATCTTTGTAGCATCATTATCTGATCTGAAGAACCCATGGCTAAAAAGACTCGAAGGCTCCCATTTTGGTGGCCTGAGAACACATCAATCACAGGCATATAGCTGTCAACAGCAACAACTGGGTACCTGGCATCAAGCAGCAGGCGAGAAATCTTGGGATCTCTAGGGAGTAAGACATTGTGAATGAACAAATAGCAACTATCAGACATGTCAGACTTGCTTAATTGGCTCATTTTCTCAGTTTGTCAGAAATGGATTGATAACCAGAAAAATAAATTAGTGCTTTTAAAAATATTCTGTTAGTAACCAAATTAAAATTACAAGGCAGGAAAATTCAGTCTGCAGTAAGTACAGGGCTACGAATGAGTCCCAAGTCCACCGTCTGCAATGGAACAGCACTTCAGAGGGAACTTGCTGAATTTCATTATTTTATACAGTCCATGTGGTCAACTAAGAAAGGTAGATCTCACAGTCTGAAAGGTAAGATCTGGATAACAGTACCAATGATATCTACTAATCATTAACCACACAGAAGCATTAAGTATTTCATATTGTTTTTAACCCACTTACACTGCAAAAGTTGGTATTAACCATTATTGACAGGTAAGAAAATCTTATTCAAAAGGTTAAGTAACTTAGCTAAGACTACACAGCCAGCAGGGATTCCAGTTGAACTGGGATTCAACTATTGACTCTTCTGATTATTTTTTAGTTTTAACTAATTTATGTATGTGCACGTGTAGCTTGGGAACATGCACATATGTCTGCATGTGTACATGGAACCTGGAGATTGTTGTCAAGTTTTTCCTTGATTGATATGATTTTGAGATAAGGTCGCTTACTGAACCTGAAGCATCAATCTGGCAAAGACTGGCTAGCCAGAAAGCTCCAGGATTCCCCTAAGTCTACCCACACAGTGCTGGGTTTACAGATGCATGCAATGGTACTGGGAATGGAATTCAGGTCCTCATGCTTTTGTAGCAAGCACTGTGCCAGCTGAGTTACCTCCCAAGCCCCTTATTTATCATCAATCACACTGTTCTACCACTAAGTTATACCTCCAGTCCTGAACTATCTGATTCTAAACCCAAAATAATTTTCTTTTACCAGGCTGGCTCTTGGTGCTGTCACTTACTTGCTATATAGGCTTAAATCACCAATTTAACTTTTTACAGCCCAATTTCTTATTTGTAAAATATAGGCTATGAGACTTCTATAAAAGAATTGTTAGGACTAAACTGAGACAACTCATATAAAGTCAACTAAGGTACTTGGTACACAGTAAATGCTCAGTGATTGGTAGCTACTACTGTTCTGTACTTGATCAGCAAAGGACAGGATCTACTGGGATAAGAAGGGAAGTGAAAGGAGGATAACAGATCAGATGGATTTCACAACTAAAAAGAGATGATGTGTGTGGGTGTGATGTGTGGTGTGTGTGATGTATGTAGTGTGTGTGTGTGTGTGTGTGTGTATTAGCAGTGGTGGTAGTGAGCTGAAAGGCTAGAACAGATATTGACACCATGGTTTCAACAGTATTCCTCAGCCTTGTTATGTTCAAAGTTACCATCATAAATACTTCCTATCTATTTCTGCAAGGCAAACGCAGCATTTTCTCACTAGATCCTCACGACTGCTCCACAAGTGAGAAAGTGGACCCAGTATCATCCTCATTTTAGAGATGAGGGAAAAGAAGCCAGAGACAATGAACTCTCAAAGTTACAGGACAACTTTCTTCATTTGTAAAATAAGGACCATAATACTTCATGAGGTTACACTGAAGCTCGAGTGAGATAATGCATATAAAAGTGTTGACTGTAAAATTTACAACAGAGCCATGCTTAGTGCTAAAGCAATTAAAAATCTGCCCTTTGAATCAAACAGAAAAGGAACTTTGTAGATTAGAAGTAACCAAGTTAATCAGGGTTTTACTAGTTATTAAAAAGATGTACAGACAGTTAGCAAATCTCAACTTGTTAACTTGTTACAGAAATCTTGAGAACAGTTGCTATGAAGCACATTGACATATCATGATAGAGAAGTCAACCATTAGCTGGAAGGCTAACTCTGGCAGTAGAGCTTTTGAGTAGAGTGGACCCAAGGGCCAGGCTATCGAGTTATAAGCCTGGTTCTATTCTTACAATGTATGCAACACATAATTAACTCCTCTGAATTTCTAGTCACTCTTCTACACATGCATCAGAGGTTGCTATGAAGTCAAATGCTTTAAAGTCCTAAGGCTCTTAACAAACTCCTGAAACAGAGAGAAGTAGGATCTGTGTGTCAACTTTACAAAAGAACTAAGCATAAAGTTTGTGAACATTAAAAAGGCCTTTGGGAGATTCTACTCAAGCTTGTATACTCAAAGAATTCATCTTTAGTCTATATGAAGTTAGAGATGAAGAATAAAGAGTACTCCTATTTACTTGAATGACATGTAAAACTGATGGAGAGGGAGTTTCACCAGCCCGAGCAGCTTGTCCTGTCCTGGGCTCCGCACCTTGTTCCAAGTTTCAATTATCATCACATTGTTCTTAAGTCTTTCCAGGTATCTGGAAGACAGTGAAACCGGAATCACCTGGGGAGAACAATCAGGAAGAAATTTCCATCACTGAAACAATTAATTAGTACTTTTACTCAACAAGTGTTGACTGAAAGCCCATGTGCACACACAGTACTATGCTGAAGATATTAAAATACAATCCAGTCTGTATCCTCACAGAAACACAGTCTACTGTAAGAGACTAACACACAAAAGACAGCTACCAACCAGTAGGAGTTCTCTCTGATGACAGGGTCCATGAAGAGACACAGAGCAAGTTGACAGGCATGTCAAATATGGTGCCTACCAAACTCACCCAACCTTTCCTCAGGTAAAGCGATCACTTTTAAATCCTGCTGGAAGACATGTTATTTTTAATTAAGTGTATGTGTGTATTGTCGGTGTTTGGATATATGCACAGAGGCTGGAGGCCTGGAAGTTATAGGCTATTGTGAGCTGCCTGATGTGGGTGCCGGGAACCAAACTCAGATCCTCTGTAAGAAAACTGCACGTTCTTATCAAGAGTCATCTCTCCAGCCTGGAGAAAGAGCTTTGAACCCTTTATCAAAGGGTTGCCAATCCAGTGCCTAGACAACACTTAATAAAACAAATAAAAAACCAAAAACCTCCTCTGTTTGACATGTGTCATAACAAATAGCAAAGCCAGCTATTCATCTGGATTTTTCATTTAAAATTATTCTAGATAAAGCTAGCCGGTAGTTGAACTACGGATTAACAGTTAAGAGTAGCTCCATTAAATTAATAGTAGTGGCAAGAGGCCAATTTGAAGGACCCCAAGTGGTAGGACATCTTTGAATTCTTATTTGCACATTCTTACAGAATATCTGGTATAGGCTAGGCAACGCTAGTGTAAAGGTGCAATAGACACACCCAGGTGCTGATGTCCAGCCAACAATCAGAGAGGTGACCCTGGAGGGAAATGTCTGACTTATACAGAAGTATCGATTTGGAAGTTACCTTCACATAATGAAGATGAAGCTGTGGGAATCCATAAGTCCACAGGAGAACAGAGAGACTAGAATTCTAATTGTGGGAGCCTAACAGTTAAAGCTAGAGAAGAAGAAAAGGGGGTGTGCTGCAGCCTCTACCTTTTCCCAATGGAGGGCTGCTTGCCAAACGTACTCAACCCTTTCCAAGATAAGCTAGGTTTTCTCTTGGTCTTAAGACTGAAAGCGATCAGTTGTTAAGTCAGGAAAAATACTAGAGTGGCTTGCTGTGGGTGTAGCTCAGTGGTATAGGACTTGCCTAACACACACAAGGTCTTAGGTTCAATCATCAGTGTCATAAAAAAAAGGCATCAGCACTAAAGAACTAAATTCTACAGAAGAATCAAGAGATGGATATTAAAATAGAGAATAAATGAGAGGAAATACATAACTAAAAAACTGAAGAACTTAGGGACATGAGAAAGCTGGGGAGTTGAGGACTTTAATCTGATACTTTTAAAAGCAGAAAGAAAGATAATCTAGAACTTGGGCAAACAGAGACAACAGAAACAAGTAAAGATCAAAACTTTGGGCAACATCACTCCTACAACAACATAGCACGCCAGACAGCTACCAAAGCTTCTTCCAGTATGCAGAGTATACTTAAGATACATCTGTCTCCTGTTCCCACAAACCACAAATGGACAGGATACATACAAAGCTACCTGAGAAAAATTAAAGATAGGCTGTGCCGTGCCCCATGAGACGGCAGACGTGGTGACTTCCTCTGTGCAGAAGAGCTTACACTTTAAGTACACATTGCACGGTGGTGGTTTCTCCGACTCTCCAGAAACAAAGCCTTTCCCATCTGGCACCATCAACAGCACATGTAATAGTAAGGCACTTTCTTTGCTTGACCCATTGGTTTGATGTACTAAACTGTGATGTGGCACAGTCATGACGTCTGGAGAATTTGAGGATACAGGGTTTGCTGACTTCGGGCTGGGGAGCACTAAATTTTGTGTTTTCCTTGCAGTTTCCTCATGAATTTGATTTGAGTTCTGTGGGTTTTGGGTGCAGGTCGCATCCTGGAGTGTTTTTCGTGCCATATCTGGACTTGTAGCAGCAGAAAGTGGAGTATGTTGGGTGCTGATGCTTAGCTTAGCACTGACACCAGTGAAATCCTTGTTGCCTAAAACAAGCTCCATGGTGACCTAGAAGACAAAAGGAGAAGAGTCAGTGAGAATGTCTCGTAGAACTAGAATCAGAATTCTGGAGCTGACAGCAAACTTAAGAATACATTCATCCATCCTCAAATACTAACAGACATACATATACGTCAACCTCCTAGACTAAGAGGAGCCAGACAGATTATTTACCAATATATGATGACCTGTAAAATCATTTCGTGAGAGAAAATAAGGAAATGCTAAGAAAAGGATGGAGATACGTATAACTGACACAGACCCCAGCTGAAGAAGCTCCTATTGGCCAAGTCAGAATTAGTAACAGCAACAGATCATATAACCTAGTGAATAGGTAAGAATCTGTCAGCTCACACTAATGCAAAATTAACCTGGTAAGGGATAGTAACTCCTCTTTACCATTATACAGAATAATGTCAATCAATAAATGCTCAGAGAGCTGGATAGCTCTGTGGTAGAGTAAGTAAGTACACAATGGGCATAAAGCTCTAAGTTTCANGGATAAAAATAAAAATATAAAGCACAAGAACACGAAGCCAGAAATCACCATTTTAAGCCAGGTGTTGTGGCACACCCTTTTAGCACTAGCACTTGAGAAGCAGAGGCAGGCAGACCCCTTGTGAGTTCAAGGTCAGCCAGGCCTATATAGTGAGACCCTATCTCAAAAACAACAACAGAAAAGAAACTGCCATTTTATAATTATCTTAAAACCATGATTGAGGCTGAGTTAATTAGAGCACACCTGTCATTCCTGGACTTGGGGAGACTGCAGTAAAGGATCAAGAATTTCAGACTACATAATGAAGGCCTCTTTCAAAAAATGAAACAAAATAAAAAAATACTTAGGTAAACCAGTAGAGGGGAAGTCTACAGAATAAATAACTGGCTTATCTTAAAAATTACTAAAATACTAAAATACGAAGGGCTAAAGAACTCTTTCAGTTTAAAGGGAATTGGAAAGAAATAAAAACATTAGAAAAACTACTATAAAGGAAAAAAGTATTGACACAAATGGTAAAATTAGTATAGATTGTAGACAGAATATATCACTCATGTTAAGTTGATTTTTTTAAACTCAAGTACTATGTATGATATGATATTCTTTTCAGGAAATACATGGAATCCACATGAAGGGACTTAGATAGGAATAGGTTTGATGTAACTTATTCTCAAATAGTACAGAAAACGTTCATGTGTGTACATTTACACCACATATTTATGCAGAGGGCAAAGAGAAAGTGGGTGGGGGAGTGAGTTCCAAGCCAGCTACAATGAGACCCTGCCTCAATNAAAAAAAAAAAAGCAAGCAGAGGCAGCAGGATAAGAAATGATTGGGACCAACAGAAGTGGTCACTAATCAATAGAAGAATGAATTGCATATTGCTTTTCTCTGCAATTTGTTTTCCATAACCAAGCTCTTTCTCTTTGTCAAGTGTCAATCTTGTCTAGTACTTTTCAGTCCCACCATGTACAGCAATGGTTCTCAACCTTGCCTTTAACACAGTTCCTCATGGTGTGGTGGCCTACACCATAAATTATTTTCAATGCTACTTCATAACTGTAATTTTGCTACTGTGATGAACTGTAATGTAAATATCTGATATGCAGGATATATATATGATCTGTGACCCCTGTGAAGGGGTCATGACCCACAGGTTGAGAATCACTGGTGTAGGGCAAGAACAGAAACAATTTCAAGCTCATTGATCCGATTTATTATCCTTTGAAGACGTCAAACTTTGTATTCAAGAATGGACCAAGCAGGTGAAAAATAAAACTTGGATGAGGATGATTAGTTTCAGGTCAACCTGAGCTACATGGGGAGCACTGTTTCAAAAACAAGGTGGGTTTGGGAACAGTGGCATGAACCAGCGTGGCACTTCAATGATTCATGTCCAACCTTTCACCAACACCACAGGGGGTTGTCACCTATAGGATCATGACTGAGAATCATGCAGATGAGTAATAGACACAATACAAAAGCAAACAACAGACAAACAAACAGAGCCTCCCATGTTTAAGTTTACTAATGTTTTAAGTAAGTTTACCATATGTTTTAAGGAAGTTTATCGTTTTGTGTTGGATCATGTACCTGTTGGGCATGGGCTAGACATGCCTGTATTGGATTTGACTGACTTGGCTACTGGCAGTGAGGCATGAAGAAGGTAATACACTGAAGCCTTGGTCTTTATCCTTTGGGCCATTAGGAACAAAGAGAATATTTTAGGGCATGAGTATGGAAATTTCAAAATCTGAAAAACTAGAGTTGGGAATGGTGGTCAGTGTTTAGGAGGCCAACAGGCAGGAGGACTCAGGTTTGAATGGAAGCTTGTACTACATAGTGAGCTCCAGGCCAGCCTGGGCTACATAGTGAAAGTTTGTCTCAAAAACCAAACCAGAACACCTAATGTGATACCATACAAAGCTGTATGGAATTCACATATTCAAAACCTGCTACCCGAGACATCTTGAAACTGCTAACAATGGGCAAGTACCCTTTCTCACGCCAGCAGGCACACCAGAAATCTGGTCTAAGCCATCACCCAGCATCTTCTCAGAGCCAATGTTTCAGTGTTTCATTTACCTGTCACTTCCTACATAGCAATATTTTAAATGAAAATAAGATGTCACTCTAATGTTTTGGCATCTTTTCCTGGAATCACAACGCCAAAATTTAAACACTGCCTTGACCTAAAAGGATCTGAATTTCACTCTTACCAGTGTGTATAACTCTATTTTCTACCACTTGACTCTTACTTGCTATCCCACGGGAACAATCCTTAGGGCTTTTATATGTGCTTTTACTTTCTTCTCTTTTTCTTCAGCTATCACCTCAGACATCGGCTCCTCAGAGAGGGCTCGT
The DNA here is from genome assembly GCA_001685075.1 of Bramus lutescens. NCBI lineage: Eukaryota > Metazoa > Chordata > Mammalia > Rodentia > Cricetidae > Bramus > Bramus lutescens. The sequence continues at coordinate 176,338 of LOEQ01001200.1, forward strand.
CTGCCCATCTCCTGCTTCCTCCCAGGCATTACTGTAGTACTTACTGCCTTCCAGGCACTCTTGCTCTTCAACAGAAGCTTCCCAACTGCAGAGCCCTTCCTTTCCCTGTTTGTATGTAGCTATATTATACTCAGGAGATTGCCATGTCTTTCTGAATGTACACCCACGTACCTGGAGAGGGCCAAGCGCAGACGAGCCATGTTCCTGCTGCACTGGAAGCTGGTTACTGAAAGAAAGCAGCTCCGACTGAATGACAGCTCGCAAAGGAAGAGATGCAGATCCAACGGCTTCTGGCTGATAGAATAAGGAAAGAAAAAGCTTAAGAAGGAGCCATGGGGGACTTTAACTGAAGTGACAGCCTATGGTGGCTTGTGAGAGAATAGTGCTTTATGAAGTACAAAGCTCCACTATGATGTGACCAATAATGCTACCATACTGCTGTGGGACAATGGTCTTTTATCCTATCACTTGTATTATTTTTCATTAAAACACTGAAACCGGTCATCGGTCCGTCCTTCATATCCGCCCTGTTGGTCCCTCCAAGTAGAGGCAGGGCAATGAGTACAGGAGAATTCTGGAAAAAGCAAAGCTCAGTCTGCAGACACAGAAGAAGCCAGACACAGAGCAAGTAAGATGTGACAGCCTCGCTGAAAAAGGTACCAAGCCATGTGGCTAACACAGGCAAGAATTAAGGGCCAATATAAGTTATAAGAGTTAATAAGAAGCCTGAGCTAATAGGCCAATCAGTTTATAATTAATGTAGACCTCTGTGTGATTCTTTGGGACTTAACGGCTGTGGGACTGGGCAGGACAGAAACCTCAGTCAATACCATATCCTGCTAGGTTTTAATTTCCCTTTTGGATTTTATAAATTTCCCCCTAGAAAATACAGATTACAGAGGATTTTATAAGCCACAAAAAGCATCGTTCTCTATTAAAATTTAGTTTTTCTACAGTAAGATTCTTTGACTAATGTTGTAAGACTGAGGAAGTCACACGTGATATGTTATTGAGACAACAAAGCTGTCATATGAACAAGCTGGAAAATAAACTATCAACATGTCTTCATACAGGCGATTTGGCAGTTACTATGAACAGCATTGTATTTTTTGCTCCAGTGATTCCATTTCTGGAATTTACACTAGAAAAATAACAACATAGGCTGATCCAGAATTTCCTGAGAAACCGCCACACTGATTTCCAAAGTGGTTGTACAAGTTTGCA
>LOEQ01001200.1:181575-220385 GCA_001685075.1 Bramus lutescens
CTAATGGGCCAGGCAGTGTTTAAATGAATACAGTTTCCGTGTAATTATTTTGGGGGTAAGCTAGCGGGCATCTGGGCGGGAACGCAGCCCGCTGCTCCTTTTACAGCAATACAATTAGTGTTTGATATGATCAAAATGAGGGCCCACTCTTCAAAGCAGCTGCTGGGCGAGCAGACGGCTCAGACGGTAAAAGCATGTGCTGTCAAGCCTGACAACCTGAGCTCCCTTCCTGGAGCCCACACCAGAAGGAGAGAATCGACTCCTGAAAGTTGCACTGGATTTCCATTCCTGCTGCTGCCTCTCACTTCCACCTTCCCATACAAAATTAAATTTCCAAAAAATGTAATTAAAAAAAGCATCTATAATATTAGGCTACAGTAACATGTTTTTGGTGTTTGAATATTTACAACAAAAAGAAAATAAAAGATAATATCAAAAGTACATGCAACAAAAGAAAAAATTAGCCGGGCGGTGGTGGTGTACACCTTTAGTCCCAGCAGAAGCAGGCAGATCTCTGTGAGTTCAAGGACAGCCTGGTCTACAAGAGCTAGTTCCAGGATAGGCCCCAAAAGCTACAGAGAAACCCTGTCCCAAAAAAACCAAAAAAACCCAAAATAAAACAAAACAAAAAAAAAAAAGAAAAATTAGATAAAATCAACTACATAAAAAAAATTTTACACTTGTGCTGACTAGTTTTATGTCAACTTAACATAAGTTATAGTCACTGGACAGGAGGGACCCTTAACTGAGAAAGTGACTGAGTATTTCAGGGCTGTAGGCAAGCCTGTAAGTCGTTTCTTAATTAGTGATTGATGGGGCTAACCCACTCCATTGTAGGTGGGTTCCCTCCTGGGCAGGTGGTCCTGAGCTCTATAAAAAGGCAGGCTGGGCAAGCCATGGGGAGCAAGCCACCTCTACATGAGCTACTGCCTCCAGGTTCCTGCCCTGACTTCCTTTGACGATGGACTAAGATGTGGACATATAAGCCGAATAAACCCTTTTCCCCCAACTTCTTTTGGTCAAGGTGTTTTATCACAGCAGTAGTAACCCTAAGACATTACTATAAACAGTGCCTTCTACAGCTAGGCATGTGGCACACTTCTGAAATCCCAGCCCTTGGGAAGCAATGGCAGGATGACTTAAAGTTTCAGGTCAGTCTAGTCTACACAGTGAGACCATTTTAAAAAGCAAAAACCAAGCCATGGGTGGTGGCACACACTTCTAATTCTAGCAGTCTGGTCAGAGGCAGTGATCAGCAGAAAACTAGCTCACTTTTTACCTCCATCTGCGACTTTACTGGAGGCAAGTCGCACGACCTCAGTGATCAAAGCCGTCTTTCCCAGTCCACTTCTGGAAAAGCCCACAGGAAAGTGATACTCCACAAAAAAAGTGCTGGAAGGAAGAAAAACTGATTAAAAACAAACAAAATAAGGGCTAGAAAGGTGGCTCAGCAGTTAAGAGAACTTATTGCTCTTGCAGTGGACCCAGCTTAGGTTCCCAGCACCCACAGGAGTCCAGTGCCAGGGAATCCAGTGCTCTCCTCCCTTCTGACCTCCCTGAGCACCACGTACACATGTGGTACACATACAGGCAAAGCACCCATATACATAAAAAGGAGAAAAATCTAAAACCAAACCAAACAAAAAGTAGATTTGTTTTCTGCCTCTCTATCTTTGAAGTTCCTCAGAGGTCACTTAGAGCTCACTCTTCAAGTCTTTGACCATCTGCCAGGTGGGATGGAGCTTGTTTCTGAGAGCACCCACAGTACTTCCAATTTAAATGATCTCGCTGGCCCCTGAGGTGTTATGCTACAGATAACCATCTTAGGTGCCTGTCTCTTTTTCTGTAACTGTAAGGGCTGAAAAAACGCCATCTACCCCAGCTTTCTTTACTCTAAATTTACCCTCGTTCTTGGAAACTTCTAATCAATTTATTGATTGAAATGTACATGAAAAGAAATCATAAAGTTACACCCTTCCTATTATCAGCCACACTTTCCCCAAGAACCATATAGCCTTCTTATTTAGATATACCGCTTTTTTGCTGCTGCTGTTGCTGCTGCTGGCTTTGGTGGTTTCCAGGCAAAGCTTTTTCTGTTTGGTGTCACATGGGGACTATCTGGAGGGACGCCCATTGTTTCAATGATGATTCGGACGGAATGTATTCTACCCAGAAGTGCCAGTCTATCCACACTTAGTGACGTCGCTGGGGTATGTCCTGGAATTCTTGAGAGCACTTGTTCGTCAACCACACTTCTGTAAATTCACAGACAGGTAGGCATGAGTTAGAGACCCACTGGGAACAATCCAGTTGCACAGGAGGAAAGAGGTCAAGCAGTGAGTATTTCTTTCCAAAGATAAGTAGGAACAGCTCTATGTTTTACTTTGAGACAATGTCTCACTATGTAGTCCAAGCTGGCCAGAACACCAAGTCCCCCATTCTCCTGCTTCTAACTTCCATGCTGGGATTGGAAATAGCATTTATGATCAGATCTGGTTCTCATCTAAAATTATGTAAAATATTCTTTAACTGTAAGATTTATATCCATACAAGTATAGGAATGGGTGTTACAGAATTAGATTTTTCTAGAAGGGAAGTGTAACTTCTAGTTTACCCACTATCCTAATCTCATTACCATTGTCATTTTGTGTGTTCTTCACATTTTCTATACAGGTATGATCACAGCAGACATATCATCACTCATTATTCTGCTTTCTTCATAACTCATCTTGTCAAGCATCACCTTTTATTTTTATTTATTTATTTATTTTTAACTTTTTGAGACAGGGTTTCTCTATGTAGTTCTGGGTGTCCTAGGACTCAATATGTAGACCTGGTTGGCTTTGAACTCACAGAAATCCACCTATCTCTGCCTGCTGAGCTGTGCATTTTAGGGTTGAAATCCTTCAATGAGCTGCCATAACTTAAGCACTTCTGCAGGCTTGGCCAAATCCAGGCTATTTCCCTTGCGACAATGCTCCTGCTCCGCTTTAGCCTGCATTCAGCATTCATGAGGCTCACCTGTTTTTCTTGACAGCTGCCATCTTCTTCAACTTGTGCTCACGTGACCCTACCACCTTCGATCTGCCAGAGGCGTTTGGCTGGTTCATTGTTTTAGAAGGTTCCATGCTCTCATCTTCACTGAGGAAGTCACTGGCGCTGACTTCAGATTTCTAGGGGAAGATAAACAGAAGGCATGGCATTGAAAGATGCTAACTTCAGGGGAAGCAGTTTCACTGTTTCTCCCAAAGCAAGCAGCAATTTCTCTTCAAAAACACCATTCTGTTGAAGAGATAAATGGCAGCAGGGATATATTCCATCTTGATCCTGGCTATACAAGAACAATCTGCATTTAAAAGATAAGCTCTAAGTCCATTCAGAGTAAACAAGAAGACAGGAAAGTGCTCAAGGAGATCACTGCACTGCACGGCTGTGTTCAGCACTGTGCTAGGAGCTGCACATGTAGCTAAGTATGCAGCATGTTCCTACCAGGTGCCTTGTCTTGTCTTTACAGGTAGAAAACACCAGGAAGTCTGTTTGTGATTCCCAGCTAGAAGGGGGAACCTACATTTTGATTTCCATGATTTTTGAAGTCTGTCTTTCTACCATAGTTTGAGGCCGAATGGTTGTTACAATGTCACCTAGCTGGGTGCAAAGACTGTCTTTGCCCCCATTATCCATGCTCTAAATTATTCATTCTGTTTTTAAATTTGCTTTTCAAAATTAATGACTATTTCACAAATTGCCTTCAAAAAGAAATCAGCGGAAAAACCCCCTTAATTTTATTTTCGAGAAAAGGCATCTACTGTAACTGATTAAATTGGCCTCTTGTATTACAAAATGCAAAATAAACAGAGGAGGTGGCATTATGACTATTTGGCTTCCGACTGTAAAGGGCACACAGTATCTAACACACAATGTGTTACTCAAGTCTGTCTCCTCCCATTTCCATCTTCAGCATTTTTTAAGGCACATAGTTTGTTTACTCAAAGATCAAAGTAGAAAGCTTTTTGATCATAGGTTTTCCTTTGATGGCAGCTTTTCAAAATAAATACAGAAGCCTGGCATAGTGAGACGCCTTTAATTCTAGCACTTGGGAGGCAAAGGTAGGTGGATCTCAAGGCCAGGCTGGTCTATATAGTGAGTTCCAGGCCAGCTAGGGATACACAATGGGATTCTGACTCAAAACAAAGCAAACATTATAATAAAAATGGTCAGATAAAAGACAACCAAAATCTGGTGTGGGAAGTCCTTCTGTCTATGTGTTGCTTTTATTGGTTAATGAATAAATCTGTTTTGGCCAGAGGCTTAGCAGAACAGAGCTAAGTGGGGGGCAGGGCCACGCCTCTGCAGCCTACCAAAACTTTGTTGGTAGGTCATGACCTCGTGGTGATGCATAGATTAATGGAGATAGGTTAGTTTAGAATATAAGAATAGCTAGCAATATGCTTAAGTTATTGGCCAAACAGTATTATAAATAATACAGTTTCTTTGTGATTATTTCAGGAGTCTGGGAAGCCAGGAAATGAACAAGCAGCTCCTAACAACACAAAATCTAAGTAGATTTATAGGTTAAAATAAATTAGGGCAAATACAAATTGGGTTGTTAAATTGGGCTTGGAATTCCAGGAATCCAAACCAAAGAGCAATAATAATGCTGCATGCATTTCTAAGTGGTGATGATTTACTACTCAATATCAGAATGTCAAACATTGTCTTTGGAGCAGAACATGAACATGTTAAACCCCTGATCTTCTTGATGATTCACGATCAACTGGTTCACTGTCTGCATCAACACTTTCTGAAGTCATTCTGCTCACATAGCATGGGGGGACTATTTAGTGCCCTTTGAACATTCATTTATTCGTTGTCTTTGCTGTATGGTTAATAGCAATGGTACACATGCCTGTTTATGAAGAACTGCACCAGAGACGCACAATAAAGGTTATGTATAAGACATTCTTCTTGGGAGAGTCAGGATGGTTTCCTCATAGAGGGCCGTTTGAAGAATGCAGTTTACTAGATGGCTAAAAACAGTTCTACATTCACACAGGAGGATCAGAAGGAGGAAGAAAGGAGGTACAAGAGCAGCTGAGGTGTTTGAGGAGGAGCTGGGATGCCAGCGTGGAGACGCCAGTGAGTAAAGGCCAAACAGGAAGATAAGCGAGGGAAGCCGGGTGGAGTTTCAAAGCCATGCTTAGAGCTTTAAAGAAAGGGACAGCAAAAGAACACAGGTATGCTGCCAGAAGGTCCGGGCAAGGGTTCCAGTTCTGCCACTCAACAGCTTACAATGTTTTTACTTTTAAAGCTGAGCCTGACTATGCAGCCTTGAATTTGCTTTTTAACCAGGCAGGCCTAGAACCCTGGATCCTGCTGCAGACTCCCAAGTGCTGGGATTACAGGTGTGTATCACCACAGGCCAGCTTCCTTGTATTTAACTTCTAAGTATTTAAATTCCTTGTATTTAACTATTTAAGCTGTTTTTTCATGGTATGTAGGACAGAGAAAATACTGTTTCATGGGTCTAGTAAAAGAATTAAACTGAAGTAATGAATTGAAAACATTTGGCACAGTTCATGATTAATGGAAGAACAATGTGTAAAGGCCTTAGCACATAGGATACTGTTTAAGTGTGAAGTAAAGAGACCCTTTCTTCTTTATCCCACATGTAACACAGTTACCAGTGATGACTGCTGAGGCAGGAAGTCCTGGGATCCTAACAGCTAGACTCTTTCAAATTCAAGCTCTCTTTTTCTTGATGCTACATCCACCTTTTACCGTGTTTCTCTTTCCTCTCTCAAGACCTCAGAAGCTTTGTTTCTGCTTTGGATTGCTTGCCCTCTAATTCTGCTCCCCATTTGGTTAAAACCCTGTCATTTTCACCTCACCTGCCATGCAAAGCTTCTCAATCTGGTCACAGTGTGCCAGTCTATTCTACAAACTAATTTTCCTCCCAGTGTTGGGGCTCAAACTCAAGGCCTTGCATACACTAGGCCAGTGCTAAATTTCCTATTCTCTTGAAAATTCTCATTTACTTAATTGGATTCCTTGCAGTACTTAAACACACTTTTCTCAGACTTGGACTATAGCACTTGCCTCACACACACAAAGCCCTAGGCTTAATCACCAGCAACACGCAGGGGAAAAAGTCTATTTCCAACATCCTTTTTGCTTCCTACATAGGTCCTTTCTATACTCATGTGCTGGTCAGTTCTTCTGTGATTGGCCTATAGGGCATTTTCCTGATTAATGATTGAAGTGGGAGGGCTCAGGCCACCCCTAGAAGGTGGTTCTAGGTTGTATAAAAAGGCAGGCTGAAGGAACCACGAGAAACAAGCCAGGAAGTGGTGTTCCTCCATTGTCCCTGTTTGAGTCCCTGCCCTGATGTCCCTCAGTGATAGGAGATGTAAGTTGTGAGCTGTAAGCTGAAATAAGTCTTTTCCTCACCAAGTTGCTTTAAGACAGCCATTTCTCTGCCTTTCAAAACTCTCAAGTCTCTTAAAACCTTTTATGCCTGTTTATGCTCCTGCTTGACAACATCATGTAATTTTTCCCATTTTGTCTCAATTTTGGCAGCCCTCCCCAACTTACTACTGTAGAACTCTAAAGTAGCTCTAAAGCCATTTCTGACAACTCTGAGGCCAATTTTGAGGCCTCTCAGCAGTAGTGCTCCCCCCTCCACTGGGAACCAAGGACCTAACAACTACACTTGCACATACTGAAATGTTGGGAACTTTCCATCATTTCCCTGAGTCCTTGTGAATGTTCTCCAAATAGAGCTCAGTTATTGAATAGGGGCAAGATAACCCTTAGGTGTTGACTCAGTCCCTGGGAAAGGGGCAAAGTGACCCTCAGATGTTTTCCCTTACTTCATCTGACCTGGCAACCACTCTCCAGGCAATTATTGGTAATAACCCTTTTGAATAAGCCAATCATAATAGTTAAAAAACAACCCCCACCCCCCCTTGTTTCTGTGGCTTTTTCCTTTAAAAATAGCCTGTACCAGCCAGCCATTCGGGGTCTTTCTGGCCTCTCGAATGCTGAAAGACCCTGTCATGACAAAATTAATAAAATCCTCATGCTTTTACATCAACTGTGGTATGAGAGATGGTTTCTTGGGGCGACTCCTCCTCGGTGATTGGACTCTAGGGTCCAACACTACCAGGCCAGAATAAACTACCTTGTGTTTCAGTCACTTTTTTTCCTGGCATAGAAAAAGGGAAAATCAGAAGTGTGATGGTCTGAACATAATTAGAGTGTGTCCCTAAAAGCTTTTTATGTTGAAAGCTTGGCCCTCAGTGACCACTAAGATGTCAGGCCTCATGGAAAGAGAACCTCAGTTCTGTTAGGAAAAGTTCTTAGGAAGGGATGATGATGGGACCTCAGTCCCCATGACTTCCTGTTTGGTGATGTGATCCCTCTTTCATACATGCCATGAGATGGTGTAGCCACAGGGATCTTTATCAGAGCTTTGAGAGTGCTGTTTAGACTTTCCGCCTTCTGAACTATGAGCTATATAAATCTCTCTTCTCTATAAAGTTAGTCTACCTCAGGTATTTTGTATGGTAACAAACAATTATCTGAGGAGCATGATAACAATCTCCAGGATTACTTGTGGAAAGTGATTAACTCACTATAGCATCTAGAACAGTGGTTCCTAATTCCATGACCCTTTAATAAAGTTCTCCATGTTGTGGTGACCCCCACCATAAAATTATTTTCATTGCTACTTCATAACTATAACTTTGCTACTGTTATAATGTAAATATCTGCTATGACCCCAAAGAGGCTGCAAGCCACAGGTTGAGAACCACTGGTCTAGAAGATGCTAAACCAGCAACTCCTCATACAGCTTGACATAAAAAGGTTGGAATAAAGCAGAACTGCCTGAAAAGAATTCCCCGTTTTACAAGCCTAAATAGGGTTCTGTCACCTGTGAGTAGAAATGTTTCTGGACTTTTCTGAATAGACAGAGTGGGCTCTGAAGCATGCCCATATTAGCTCCAATAAAGCCATATGACACACTGGAACACAGGTTCTGGACGCGGCTGAATCTGAATCTGATTCTGGCTGTGACACTTGCAACGTATTCTTGGGACAAAATAAAGTGTCACTAGGCCTGTCTCTTTTCTGTAAAATGATAATACTTTCTTCTCTGGCTGTCATCATTATTAAATAAGCTGTATGTAAAATGAACAGCTTCCTGAGAGTACTGTGACTGCGGCTGCTAATGCTGTGTTCCCGGATTTGAAGAACTTCAGATGGGATGACTTACAGGTGCTGTGTAAAACAAGTTCTCCAGGAGACTCTGGTCATACTGAGGGTCATTCAGGTCGCTGCTGCAGTACACATCACTTCCAGGAGATGGGGAGTCTGGAGGAGAACCTAATCCATTCCAGAAAAGACCCTGGGATAATTCAGCACTGGAGACAAGAAAACAAAGGCAAAGATTATAATGGTGGAACTTACCCGCCCCCACACCTCTGGCAAAACTTCCTAACAGCGAAAGGAGGAATGCTAAGGACTCACTCTCCACAAACTACTGGTGTCCTTTTCCAGCTCCATTTCACCTCTCTTGCGATGATGTCAATTAGGACTCAAAACCCACTACTGACTGACCAGCACTGTGTTCTGTTCTCAGCAAGTGTCTGCTGGCCATCTATTATGTGCTCTGATTGCCATAGAGAGGCTAACCTAACCTAGGACCAGCTGTGCTCTTTGTGGTCCCCATGCTCTAGCTGGGAGAAGAAAATATGGTAACTATCATTTTTTTTTCAAATAAATGTTTTTGTGAAAAAAGACCTAATTCACAAAACGTCTTCTTCAATTAAATAAACACAAGTATTTTGGAATAATTATGACATGATTAATTTTACACTGGATATAAAACTGGATAAGCTCTGTGAATTTGAAGCCAGCCTGGTCTACAGATTGAGTTCAAGGACAGCCAAGTCTACACAAAGAAACTCTGTCTTGAGAAACAAAACAAACAAACAAAAATGAATAAAACACTACAAGGAGTTTATAAATTGAGGAAGTACAAATGTAAGTAACTCATACTACAAGGAAAAATTCAGCTTATTTTTCTCTTATAGTAACTAATACTTAATGTTAGTGAACTGAACAATATTTAAATGAACATCCATTACTAATAAAGCAATAATATTATTAAATACCATATGCTGATCACTGACTCATGTATTAATTTATTATTTTTCAGCTTCTTTTTCAATCTAGCTACCATTCTTTTTAATTTCTACAAAAAAAGTGCACAATCATTACCTTCAAATGAGACAATGTTTGTATATTACTTCAAAACTTTTTAGTTTTATTTCCTTTACTTAGAGGAGCGAGAGCAAGAGAGGGAGAGAGAGAGAAAGATCATTTCCATACATGGGACAACTTGTAAGAATGATTCTCTCTTACCACATGGGCTCCAGGGACAGAACTCAGGTTGTCAGACTTGGCACCAAGTGTCTTTATCGGCTGAGATGTCTCGCTAGCCTCTTAGGAACAAAACTTGCCTCCCCCCTTTTTGAAATATTCTTGGTATCCATTTATATAACATCTTTTTAAAAAATATATATTTGGAGAAGCCAAGGACAATGGCACTGAGTTTTGATTCTACTGCATGAACTGGCCTTGTGGGTGCCTAGTCTGTTTGGATGCTCACCTTCCTAGACCTGGATGGAGGGGGGAGGACCCTGCACTTCCCACAGGGCAGGAAACCCTGACTGCTCTTAGGACTGGAGAGAGAGTGGGGGGAGTGGGAGGGAAATTGGAAGAGGGGAGGAGGTGGTAATTTTTAATAAATAAATAAATAAATAAATAAAATCAAGAGTATCATCCTGGCCAAAAAAATGTGTAGATTTTATTTATCCATGTTAGAGAGATTTAATAAAGTACTACCTTGCCAGAGGGNATATATATATTTGTAAAAATTTTTTATGGGTGTTTACCTGCATGCATATATTTGCACCTGTGGTGGTTTGACTAAAAATGGCCCCCATGGGCTCATAGGGAATGGCATTATTAGGAAATGTGACTTGCTTTTCCTGCTGCCTGCGGATCCAGATGTAGAAGTCTCAGGTACCGCCATAGTACCATGTCTACCTGCATGCTACCATGCTTCTTGCCATGACAATAAAGGACTAAACCTCTGAAATTGTAAGCCACCCCCAATTAAATGTTTTGCTTTAGAGCTGCTATGGTCATAGTGTCTCTTCACAGCAACAAAACCCTAATTAAGACAGTACCTAGTGTGCACCTGTTCTCTGGACCCTTCCTTACAGATGGTTGAGTTACCATGTGGGTGCGAGGAGCAACACAGGTTGCAACAGTAGCAAGTGCTTTTAACAGCTTAGCCATCACTCCAGCCCCCAAATATAACTTTATTTAGGGTCTATGCTATCCATAGTAGCTCTTTGCTACCTGCACCTACTCTGCATACAGATTTACAGAGATCTCTACTGTTCAGTATGTAGTCCTCTGTATTGTTTTTCCTTTTTTACAACTATGATTTATTTTAATTAATTTACTTGCTTATGATTTATTGTATTGTTAAATTTTGTCTGTGTTTCTTAGCCTTAAGCAAGCCCACTCTCAGCACTATTTCTTTATTTTTCTTAAACATGATTTCTGAAATTATCGTTATCTAGATGTTGAATACACTGAAAATGTTCTTAATTTAAAATTTTATTTTCATATTTTCTCTTTTTGCTAAATATTCCGGAACTGTCCCCCTTCTGTTTCTCTTCCAAATGTTCAACTGACTCTCGTTTTCTGTGTACATGTTGGAGGCATCCTCATGTCTTCAAGTCCAGGCTCTGAAATGTTGACTAGAAGTTCAAAACACAAGTTGAGCCAGGAAGGCCTTGATAACTGGCTTCATCATAAAACAACTGGGCAGAGTTCGGTGTTTTGAGTAAGTTCTGTTGCAGAATATTATTTTAAGGTGTGTTACGTTTCTTTATGCTCTAGAACATTTGTTTAACCATGTAAAGATGTGTTGCTTCTGTTGATGCTGCATTTGTTTAACTCTGTGAAGCTGTAAGTCTTTGCCTGTGGAAAACACCTGATGGTCTAATGAAGAGGTGAATGGTCAATAGTGAGGCAGGAGCAAGGACAGGAGGCTGGCCAGAAGAGAGTATAAATAGAAGGAGAACCAAGGAAGGAGCAAGAGAACAAAGAGGGGAGGACGCAAGGGGCCAGCCACCCAGCCAGCCATTGAGCAAGTTAAAGTAAGATATACAGAAGAAAAGGAAAAAGTCCAGAGGCAATTGGTAGACAGGATAATTTAAGTAAATCTGGCTACAAACAAGCCAAGCTAAGGCTGGGATTCATAAGTAAGATTAAACCTCCATGTGGATTTTGGGTACTGGGTGGTGGGCCCCCCAAAAGAGTAAAGAACCAAAAAGCCAAAAGAGTAAAATAAACAGTATTTTGGTGTTCCTACACGTGGCTAGAGTAAAAGAAAATCAAACAACAAAGTTCCAGCATTGCCTTACATTTAAACAAGGATTTGTATTCATTCGGTCAAGAAGGAAAAAGGGGCTTGAAGTTAGAGGTGCAGTTCATCATCCCATGGACTTCTTTTATCTTCCTTTTTGACTCCTAAGCACACTGACAGCCACACTACCTCCCAGGCCAGGCGGCAGTCATTACAGTCAAGTAAAAGAGGTTGAAACACCACAAACTGGAACTTTGTTGTTTGGCTTTTTGAGACAGGGTTTCCCTGTAGCTTTGGAGCCTATCCTGGAACTCACTCTGTAGATGAGGCTCCGGAGCTTGAGTGTCTCTAGGCCCTGCCTCTGCCTCTGAGTGCTGGGATTAAAAGTGTGCACCACCACCTGGCTCTCTGCTTTTTTCTACAACTGATACTATAGAAGCCTGTGATTCTAACTTTAATTTCTTCTCTTCCCACCTTCACTGGGAAGGAAATGCTTTCCTATTTCTTAGTGTTAGCAGGTTGATCTTTCTACTCTTCCACTCAGAATATTTTGGTATCTGCCCCATTTTTAGATTTTTAGTATGAAGTTCAAGATCTTTAATGTAATAGTCAAAGTCCTATTGGTGATAAGGGACCAAAAGGTGTTTCTTATAAGTTTAAACTTTAACCACATTAAACTAAGTGCAAAAGCCAAGCACTGTGGTGCATGCCTACAGTGCCAGCACTTGGGAGGCAGTGGTAGGAGGATCAGGGCTCAATGTCATTCTCAGTTACATAGCACATAGCAAGCTCAAGGCTACCTTGAGCTACATTAGACACTCTCTTAAAAAACAAAAACCCCAAAAAACAAACCTTAAGTAAGTTGTGCATTCTTAAAAATGTTTCTTGTGTATATGTAACATGTGTAACATATCAAGACAGTACTGTTTACAGTAGTTCCTCAAGAGACAATACATGATGAGTCTGGTTTTAGTGTACGTGTTAACAATATTCACAATTAATTATTAATTAACCAAACTTCTATGTGTTAACACCATGCTAACTCCTTTATATACACAATTTCTCAACCTCACTGAAATTTTGCAAAGTTTAAAAAAAAAAAAACTTCCAAAATTTTTCTGGGCTGAAATAAGTGCCTAAGGCTACAATGGTAAGCAACAGACTTCAACTTTCACCTTGACTCTAGTTAAAAGTCATGCTCTCTTCATCACAGCAGCTAACACAGATGATGAAGAGAATGGGGAGACACGGACAGAGAGGTGGGCTGTGGGCCATTCTGTGAGCAAAACTAGAAGGAAAGGCTGTACACTGGCTTTTTACTTAATAGGCAAACAGTCCTAGTTTAAGGATAAGGGAAGGACCAGGCCAAGGAAGTATTACTAACAAAGTACTCAATGAATTGAAAGAAGTTTTAAATGGAAGAAAGCTAGATAAAAGCACTTACCTGCCTAACAGCAGCTGTATGGCTCTGGTGTCAACTTTTATGTCATCTTTACAAAACATGTTCTCAGTCAAGGAGAGGAGGTGGTCACCACTGTGGTCTTTAAATTGATTTTTAGATGAATTCCTGGTTCCAAGGTGTGAAAAATACTCTGTCATGAATGGCTAACAGATGGGAAAATTTTAAATCCTAATCAAACTAAAAAAGAGAAGGTACTAGTCTGACTTAGAAAATTTGACATTTTTAGGCTTCTCTGGCTTAAATGTATATAAAACTTTACATTGTGCAAATTTCTTCCCAACACTAGAATCCCATTTCATTTCTGAAGTGAGGGAAAAATATCTTCATTTTCTATATAAGCATTCCAGTTTAGAGAGTGAAGAATTTATCCATTTATATATTTAGCAAACACCAATGTTAGGTGTTAGATTCTAAGTACCTTCTACTGTAGGCTCACCACATTAAGAATTATTTATTGAGAGGCTGGAGAGATGGTTCAGCAGTACTTGCTGCTCTTCCAAAGGATCCAAGTTCAAGTTCCAGCACCCACATGGCAGCTCAAAACTGTCTGTAACTCCAGTTCAAGGGGAATCAGACATCCTCATACAGACATACAAACAGGCAAAACACTAATTCAAATGAAATAAAAATAAAGAAAAATAATAATAATTATTATTATTGTTAATGTTTTTTGAGAAAGGATTTCTCTGTGTAGCCCTAGATATCCTAGAACTCATTCTGTAGACCAGTCTAGCCTCAAACTCAGAGATCCACCTGCCTCTGCCTCTCCAGTGCCAGGATTAAAGATGTATGCCACCACTGCCCAGGTTTAAAAAAAAAAGAATTATTTGCTGAACATTTCCAAGATTATCCCATTCATAACAACAAAAAGCAAGGCAAGTCAACAACTGAAGAAATGAGCTACAGGGGTGTGTGTTTATCACTAACTTACGGCACTGAGGATCTGAAAGCATCTTCCAGCATAGGAGGAGGAGCTTTGTCCAGCAGCATGCTAGTATCTGGGCTCGAGTTCATTGCAGAAACCAACATGGCATTCCTCAGTTTATTGCCTTGTTCTAACAGAGCTGAAGGCAGTAGAAACAGAAAATGAAAGCATCTGAAATCCAGCAGGAAGGGTTCCAGTATTCACAGTACCTGTCCTCCTATGGGTGACTTGCCACAAGGTTCTGCAGTGGCCTTTGGGTCCGTTCTTCTGTAAGCCGGAAAATTCCTTAAGGAAGTTCACTTAACAACTGTTGTTTACTGGGCTTCTACCGTGTGGTTAGATGTTACATCAATGAGTGAACGCTCTATTCCAGAGAGACTGATCTTATTGTGGGAGCTGTTTTGTCCCAGCCTCCCAACTCTCTCAACTGCTGTCTGCCCATAATGAGGTTAATGATGCTTATGACTCATTTCATATCCAGATACCTTATTCTGACTCTCTTATTTATGAGAGTTTCAATATTTCTACCCCCAAAACACTGGCAACTATACTGCCACCTAAACTTCTGAAAACCAGTCATACCTATAACAATCTATTCTAAATTTATATTTTTATGAATGAAAAATGTCAAACTGAAGTTCATGACTCATCTAAGGTCCCACATGAGGATAATGGAAAAATAGATGAAACCCAAGGCTTCCGATTTTTTGATAAGTAAAAGTTGCCCCATCCCTTAGGTAATAACAGAACAATAGCAATAGGCATTTATTAAGCCCTAACCATATGCCAGGCATTGCTCTCACTATTTTATGTGTGTTAACTCACCGGATCCTCTCAACATTCCTCTGAGAAGATGAGTAACATGTTCAAGACACACATATGATACCTGTATTGCACTGTAAGTACCCTCTTGTCAGTGGTTTCACTTTCTGATATTTCAGTCAAAAACATTAAATGGAGAATATATACTCCCTAACTTTTAATTTGTGTGCTATTCTGAATAGTGTGATGAAATCCTAATCTACTCTGCTATGTTCTGAACATAAAACAGCCCTTTGTCTACTGTTGACCACACTGAATATTCTACCTGCTTGACTCACAAATGCCATTTCATTTCTTAGATTTACCACTGTGATAGCCTATTTTTACTGTTGTTACAAGTGACCCTTACTTTACCTAATAAAGGCCCCAACACATGAGAACAGTGGTAACGACAACTTTAATATACCAAATCATAATTATTTCATTAGTTATTAATACCTTACTGTACCTTCTGATTTCCCCCAATTCCCCTTATTTTTGCTTTCTGATACTTGAATTGAGCTTATTTTTTCTTCTGTGAGAATAAAAATTTCTCTGAGAATGCCAACATTTCAAGAATAATTTACTCAGTCACAGATACCTGGATGGCAGTGGTTACCTACATACTTTCCTGAGGTAGGTTGTAAAAAGGAAATAAACATTAGGGTAAACAAGGAAGAGGAATCAGAGCTCAAATTCTTCACATATTGGCCTCGAACTGGCTTCACTGTGGAAAGAGTCACCCTCTGAAAAATGGTCTCAAAGCTTCTGACTTGACAATAGGAATGTCTTGAGCGCTTAAGATGCTGGTCCCAACAACTGCCTGTACTTCATTTTAAGGACTCTTTCCCACACTAACATGGCACTCAGGACAACGCTCCTGTACTGATTTCCTAGATGCCATGGGCACAGACCTGTTAAAGCAGCAGGTTCTCAACCTGTGGGGTCAACACCTTTAGGGGTCAAATGATCCTTTCACAGAGGTCACCTTTGACCATCAGGAAACACATAGATTTACATTATGGTTCATAACAGTAGCAAAATTAGTTATGAAGTTGCAATGAAAATAATCTTGTGGCTTGGGTGGTCACCACAGCATGAGGACTGCATTAAAGGGTCACACGCCACATTAGGAAGGTTGAGATCTACTGTGTTAAAGGATTATATAGAACTTTTGGTGTTTCCTAACTCTCTTTGATTCATTCTAAAGTTTTCTTAGGTACAAGGTGTAGTTTGGTGTTTCAGAAACCCCAGATGGCTGACTGACTCGGCTCTGCACACCCTCTTTGCTGGTATAACATAGTACAGCAAAAACTGGGAGAATCACTATTTAGTGACATCAATCCAGACTTGACATTTAGTCTCTCAGAAGGCTGGAAGGGACCTTTAAAGACCACATCCATGCCATGTGTGGTGGCACATGTCTATAATGTAAGGGAGGTGAACCAAGTATTCAAGATCATTCTTAGCTACATAGTAAGTCTGAGGCCAGCCTCAGCTATGAAGCCCTATTAAAAAAATCATATCCAACTGTATATTGATCACAGAATCAAATACATTAGAGGACTATCAGAAAGCATCTAGTCCATTCCTGGCCATTTACAGTTGCAGCAGTGAATTCACAACCTGCGGAAGGGTTCCTCTCCTATTACCGTACACTGGACTATCACACTGAGCCACACTTTGTCTTATTTCTTCTACTTTGCTCCTCCTATTCCTCTTCCTCTCCCAGACAGGGTCTCACTATGTAGCTCTGGTTATACTGGAATTCACTATGTAGATCAGCCTGGCCTTCAAACTCCAAAAGATCCACCTGCCTCTGCCTCCCGAGTGATGCGCCACACAGCCTAGCTTTATTTTATCTTTAAATCCATTTATCCTAGTAACTCTTATGGAATGGAACATAATAGCAATCTATGCCATTGGTTGTGCCTGGTATATTTTGCTTGGCTTGAACAGTTGTTTAACACAGTCTTAACTTAAAAAACACAGGTAGGCCTACAAAGATAACAACCCATAGTAAGATGAAGCAGAGGATCTGTTTTTTTTTTTATTGATTTTTATTGAGCTCTACATTTTTCTCTGTTCCGCTCCCTGAAGCAGAGGGTCTTAGCCTTAAAGGCTAAGACAGTAATGAACTGAAGTTGAGAGGAGTCTGCCATTTTTGACAGGGCAGGAGTTCCTTAACTATTCATGTTTTCATTTTAAAATGAGGCCGGCCCAGTGGAAAGGGTACTTGCTGAGCTACCTAATAATCTGAGTTTGATCCCCAGAACCAACATGGTTGGAAGACAGAACCAACTTTTTTTTTTTAATTTATTTATTACATATACAGTGTTCTGCTTGCATGTATACTTGCTGGCCAGAAGAGGGCACCAGATCTCATTACAGATGGTAGTGAGCCACCATGTGGTTGCTGGGAYTTGAACTCAGGACCTCTGGAAGAACAGTCAGTGTTCTTAACCTCTGAGCCATCTCTCCAGCTCCGACAGAACCAACTCTTACAAGTTGTTTTCTGACCTTCACACATGTGCCATAGCATTCGTGTGCCTGCACTCACAAATCACAAGAACATAAATACATGCAAGAAATATTAAGTGAGGTTAACCATCTCTACCTTATGTGATAAAATTCTGTGTAAAATACTTGGCAAGGAGTGAGTATGTAACTTAGTGGGTGGCAGCTGTTTCCTTCAGGCTAAATTTTTCCTGGTGTTCCTTTTTCCTGGGACTCTCCTTAGAAGGAACTTGCATCCTTTTGTTTTCTTTCTTGTGGTGCTTGTGGGGCCTCACATATGATAGGCAACTGTCCTACTACTGAGCTATGCTTCTAGACCCCTTTAGATCTTTTCTTTCTTCCTTCCTTTTTATTTTTCTTTATCTTCCTTCCTTCTTTCCTTTTTTTCTTTTCTCCCTCCCTCCCTCCTTCATGTATATAGCATGCTGCCAGCATGTATGCCTAAATGCCAGAAGAGGGTAAAAGATCTCATTACAGATGGTTGTGAGCCACCATGTGGTTGCTGGGAACTGAACTTAGAACCTCTGGAAGAGCAGCCAGTGCTCTTAACCTCTGAGCCATCTCTCCAGCACCATTTGTTACTTTCTTAACAAGATCTTACTTTGCCAATTTATGCAAAACTAGCATCCTCCCCTCTCATCTCCCTTTCTTAATTTACCTCCATTGCCATTACTACCCTCTAACATATAGTACTTATTTATCCAGTTTGTCTTCCCATCTAGAATAGCAGATTCCTAAGACAGACTCTTTTTAAAGAAAATTTTAAACTGCTACATCCCTGATACATAGAAAAGCACCAGACATTTGGTAGGTGTTGGATAAATACCTTCTTAATGACCAAATAAATATTTTCCTCAAAGTCTGAGGCACAAGTACATACAAGAGTCCAGGCAGAAGCTGACAAAGTGTTAAGTGTTGTGGACTCTTTAAAAGACTAAAGTCAATGGCTCATAATCTTGGAGTGTGTATGCATGTGCCTGTGTGTGCATGTGGGTATAATGTATTTATTATTATTGTGTGTATACATGTGGTGCATATGTGTGAGTGCAGACCATGGTTGCAATGGTGTGCATGTGGAGGTCAGGGGAAAGTTAGTTCTCTCCTTCCACCTTTATGTGAGTTTCAGGGATTGAACTCAGATACACACAAAGACAGACAAGCACACATATATTTTTGTTTGTTGTTTTTTTTTTTTTTTCAACTCAGGGTTCCTCTGTATATCCCTGGCTGTCCTGGAACTCACTCTGTAGACTAGGCTGGCCTTGAACTCACAGGTACCTACCTGCCTTTCCTCCTGAGTGCTGAAATTAAAGGCATGTGCTATCAGTCTGGCCCTAGAGTATATTTTTAAAAACTGGCATTCCTAAGACATTTCAGATAAAAGATATGAACAACATAGCTCATTAGTAGAGTGTATGTTATGTATGCAGAAGGCCCTGGGTCTAATCCCTATCATCGCAAAATATACAAGACCACATAATAACATAAAACAAGTAGTGTTTTTATAATAATTAATATATATATAATATTATATAATAATATAATAAAAGGTACAGATACCTCCTTTGGAAATATTAGGGGTAGTGGATATACATTCCTGTCATGCTTCTGATGTCACAGAAATAATAAGAGCATAGCGTTCCCTGACCTGCGGCAATACAGGCTGCACCCACTTGCCTTTTATAGGGGTTTGAATGTGAATGTCTTCCAAAGGCTTGCTCGTGCTCTTGAACACTTGGTCACCAGCTGGAGGCACTGTTTTGGAAAGTTGTGGAACTTGGAATGGAGCCTTCCTTGCTGGACAAAGTGGATCACTAAGGGCAGGTCTTGACCTTCTATAGCCTTGACCCCACTTCCTGTTGCAGAACCCAATGCAATCTACTGTTTCATACTCATAGTACCATGATGGACAGTATTCCTTCTTAGACTATAATCCAATACAAACCTTATCAGGTATACTTGATCACAGAACTGAGAAAAGTAACATACAAATGAGCAGACTTCTACTTTTATGTATTCTATAGTACTGTAAATATTAAAATAGAATTTAACTCCCAGTCTTAAGTAATAAAGATGCTTTATGCTATCACACTAAATGTCCCCATGAAGAATAACAGATTTTAGAATGTGAAATGAATTTGGTACTACTCTAGCTGCCTTAAATTATTTGGGGACAGATAAGGACTAATACATTTCTATAAGAAAAGCTTTACCCTCATATCCAAACACGCAATGTAACAATCTAATTTACAAGTTCTTAGGTGCACATGAACAAATAATGTGTTCCCAAAGGACATCATTAAGGGAAATAAAGCACAGAAAGACAAATTTCCTATCATCTATTTGTGGAAGCTTAAAAGATGATCCCTAAACAGACAATACAAGAAAGATTAACAAAAATGGGGAAGGGTGGGGGGGAGGGAAGGAAAGGAATGGCCAGTGGGGACAGGGGTGAGGCTGATAAGAAGGAATAGTTTCTAGTGTTCTCTAGCATCATAGAATAATTGTGACTGACAACTGAATGTTGCAGAATAGCTAATAAAGGACATTGTGTTTTGAAAATTACATTACTATTGTGTGTGTATATGTGTGTGCATGCAGTGGGGTGGGAGGTCAGGACATGCCACCTGTATGTGTGGAAGTCAGAGGACAACTGGCAGGAGTCAGTTCTTTCTTTCACCATGTGGGTGGGGGGGAATCACACTCAGCAAAGCAAGGCTTGGCGGGAGAAGCTGAGCTATCTTACCAACTCCGTAAAGTACATTTTAAATGATTCTAGCACAAAAGATAAGTGTCTGAGATGACAGATGTAACCTGATATGATCATTACGTACTGTATATGCACACTGAAATATACTATACCCCACAAACACAATTGCCATATACTAATTTAAAGTAAAAACATCTAATTAGTAGTCCTTTACATGAGACTCTGGATGACAGCAAGTCTCACATTTTTATTTGGCTATTCAGTTCATTGAGAAGTCTTGCTTTCCTTTGTGGGCAGGCTAACAAGAAGAGTAATCCCAATAAATACAGTGAAGCCTTAGGTCACAGATAGAGACATACCTGAAAGAAGGTCCTTTGTAGGGGGGTTGTTTGAAGACAGGATGAATGAGTCACTGTGACTCTTGGTGACTGTACTAATTTGTGGCTGAAATTCAGAACTGTTAAGGAGCAACATCTGCTTCTGTGGGGCTTTGCCTCTCAGCAATATAGTCTCTGAACTTGGCTCTGAATTAAGGTGATGCTGTAGTCCACACAAAGAACTCTTTACTGCATCAGGGTTCTCTGCAAAGTACAAGTGGTCCTTCCCCCTGTTAGAAAGAAAGAGCCAGCAGCTCATACCCTGTCTTGGAAATATTCCACCTTGTCAGAGCTAGGAGATCCATGAGGGCACTGTAGCTGGGGCCTTGTGATAAGTTTTTTGTTGTTGTTTGTTTGTTGCTTTTTTTGCATTGTGATTTTATATATCTGCTTTTAATCTCCTCAATTTAAGGAATAATAGACCTTTACCATAGTTGTGGGTTATACTTTAAGTGATACAAAACAGAGATTACCACACAGGGAAAGGGAGTGTGTGTGTCTATACAGTTTCATACAATGCAGATTACTTCACAAGTACAAAAATCTGTTTCTCATACTCCATTCCATTTCACAAAACAATGCCCTTTCCCCTCCCACGTATCACGACATCTGTAAACTTCAGTCGTATGTGCACACTGGCTTCTCTGCTGGACTGCGAGCAGTCCTTAAAAACAGGACTTGTAGGGTTTTGTGACTGCTGTAATTTGGGACACACTAAGACTGCATCCTACCACTAAGCTACCTCTTCAGCCCCAGGAATTGGGCCTTCATTATTTCTGTGCCAGTGTCTGGTGTCCTGGGCAGCAGTGGGTGCGTAAGAGCTAGCTGCTGAATAAATAACTGTGTTTCACTATTCAGTTGTTCAATAGGACAGTGAGAGCAGACGCAGAGTCTTGGAGATGTGAGTGTTACCTTGGTGTGGCTGATCTACTGCTGGTGCCTGCTAATTCTTTTCCTTCAGTTTTGATGGCAGGTTCCCCACAAGACCTTGATGGAATTATAGATAGAGTGTTGCTGGATTCGGTATTCTCTCGGAGTCCTCGCTCAGATAGAAGCACATTTTCTGTCATGTCAGTGGTAGGAAGAGGCTTATAGCTGTCATAAGTATCTGACAGAGGTTCCAGGGCAAGTGAAACCTGAAAGAACATGAAACAGAAAAGATTTTCTTCAGCCTCCAGTAACTAACTGTAAGAAATCCCTGCCTGACAAAAGTTAATGTCTACCTGTTCCTCACAAGAGTAGGCCTAGCTTTCTGCTGGCTTCAAAAACCTCTCTCACTATGCTTCATCCCTTTGTGTGAGACAGACCAATGCCTTATATTCACAGCTTTGCACCTTTATTCCAGCCTTGATTCTCTTATGTCTAGATAAAGATATCAAAGTCATTGCCTTCTTCATGATGCCCCTTACTCTGTCTACCCACCACTATAATCACTACTTACTAAACACTTTACTATAGGCCAGGAATGCGCTGTATTCCCCATTCAGATCACCGCAGTGATGACACAACTCTGTCAGGAATTTATATTCTCATAACTGTGAGATTAAGGAAAAAGCAGAGGCCAGATGTGGTGATGTACGCCTAGTAATACCAGCACTTAGTGTGCGAAGGCAGGAAAATTATGATTCCCCAGTCAGTCTAGGCTACCTGGTGAGAGTCTATCTCCAGAAAAAGCCAAGGTTTAGAGAATATATTTGCATCACTTACTTATCACACAAACATATTATGAATCCCTTGAAGGCACAAGCCACATTCTTTAGTTTTTTACAGACTGGGTAGCACAGAACCATATATATGGTTCTGATAGATGAATGACATGGAATTTTATGACACATTCTTAGGTTTGTTGTCTGGAACAAAAAAAAGTCCTTATTGTCATGCTGGACATAAAATGTGACAAACACTATGAGGAGAAACTAAGTTTCTGCTGGTTGAGATGGGCTCTTGCTTGTTGTAGTCCAGCTCTGGGGGGGTGGGGAGGGCAGGAGGGAGCCTTTGAGTCTTTGACTTTGTGGACTTATACAGCAAGACCTGGTCTCCAAAGAGAAGACAAAGTTCTCTATAATTTCACTCCTGTGAGTTGAAGTACACTACTAAAAACTTTCTTCAGTACCAGTGAGAAGATTCAGTGGGGAAAGGTACTTGCTGAGCAGCCAGCCTGGAACCCACGGAGAGGTAGAAGGAGAGAACTGACTAAGAGCTCTCAAGAGTTGTCTTCTGATCTTCACACACACTGTGGTGTGCATGCCCGTGTACACACACACCGACATGTCCCTCTGTTCCTACGTCTGCCTCTTAAAAAAAATTGCTGGGTGTTGGTGGCACATGCCTTTAATCCCAGTACTTGGGAGGCAGAAGCAGGCAGATGAGGTCAGCCTGGTCTACAAGAGCTAGTTCCAGGACAGGTTACAAAGCTACAGAGAAACCCTGTCTCGAAGAAACAAAATAAAACAAAACAAAACAAAAAATTATCCAGTCCTCTGAAAAGCCAACTAGGAAAAACCTAATAGGGTAATGAAACAAAACTAAAGAATATACCTCAGAAGGGGAAAAAAATAACATTATTGAGAAGTTTAGCTTCAATGACAGAACGAGAAGGAGAAACTTTAAGCAGTCACAATCAATGATGAATGACCCAACACAGAAATGAAAAAACAGTTTTTCAGATATCTTTTAAAGGTCAATGAATATTTTGTGTAGAGAAACTGCCAATCCATGAACTCAAACCAAACCTAGCTCTTACTGAGAATTCTGACCATGAACCAAATCAAGATTTTCCCACAAGTAAACACCATGTGTGTCTGAGTACTATGTGATCACTGTAACAGCGTCACCTACAATCTGGGCTGCCCCAGTTGTCACTTACCAAAGACGGCCACTGCATTTCAGAAGCAGAGAAAGCACTAGAATAAAAGTGCCCCGCCCTTAGTTTGGACTTGCTGAATTGCCAGTGAGGCTTGCTTTTCCCTAAGCAGAGTTGAACTAGTAAAGTCCAACTTAGAAGCCCGCTGAGACTTTCAATAGTGGAGAAAGGCTCAGAGAAAAACCTTGCATTTTCTGCCTCAACCTTAGGGCTAGCCTAATTCATCTGTTGATACCAGTGCTATGCTAACTGCTGGGGCAGAGCAATGACTAAAACAGACTCTGTTCCAGAGGATCACAGATCTTACAGGGAACCCAGAATGTGTACCGGGTGATGTGGGAATCCCAGGGAGAGAACCCAGCTCAGAAAAGAGGAGATGAAGGAGTGCAGGGACAACTTTCCAGAAGTGGAACACAAATGACTAAGCAGAAAACACTAGGCATGAAGTCAGATGAAGCTAAGTGAGGCTGAGGTAAATAAAACATTGCAGACTAAGGAAAAACATCTAAATTTGGACACATAAAACACATTAACCAATCAACTGGTTACCTCTGGGCTTGACTCCTAAGCCCTCTGCCTCTCCGTGTTCTTAATACAGTATTGCATCCATCTATACTTCACTCAGCTCCTCCCCAATTATGTTCTCCCTCTGCTCACTTCTCCCCAGTGTCTGTCTCTGTCTGCCTGCCTGGCTCCCATGCTGGGAGCTGAATATGGGCCTCACACATGTTAAGCACACGCTATATTCCCAACCAGATTTTTCTATGTTATACAAACTATTTTACTTTTTAAGCTGGAGATTTAGCCCTTAAAATGTCTTCATGTACCCAAAGTTTTATCCAATGAAAACAATTTTCATTTGTCAGGATAAAGGAACTAACAGTATTTATTGCTACTGTTGTTCTATCTCCAGATCACATCCTGCCATCTAAATATATCACCATCTCCTGAAGCCCACACCATCCACCATAAATATACCATATGCGTCTCCCATGTATAACAGAGCAATGCTAAGGATGTTCATCTGCCTTCTAGCAATGACTCAGGGTCTCTCTGGTACTAAGTAGCCTACAGTTTTCTACTTATATCTGTGGCATCTAACGTATAATTTTCAGACTTATGCTAGGCCACACAGCATTTAAACAATGATTAACCAATGCTTTAAAATTATATTTCTTATACAAATTTGTATCTCTGGCTTCTCTTGAAAAATAAGAAAATCCACGAAAGCTGAGTCCCCATTCTAATGTGGCAAAAATGAACTAGATTAGACCAGTGACTTGGTCAGGAATATGCATCCAGTTGCTACACCTGGGGCTATTAATTTTCTTGATTTTTTTAATTTCCTTATAGTAAAACGACAATTTTCTAGCTGTACTTTCATGACTAAACACACACACACAGCCGCCAGAGTCAAGAAAGAGTCATCCAATTGCCTTATCCTTCTGTAGTTAGGCCCCCGTTACTGCCAACCCCTCATCTGCTCATGACAGTATGCCACCATCTAGTGTAGAAGCTCTGGAGAGACTTCCATTGTGGTGGTGCTCAAGTGTGATTTACTGGTTGGCACACCATGACTGATGTCTTTCCACACTGGCTACTTAATAAATACTGAAGCAGCTTTGCATTCATGGGGAAAACTCTTGGGGACAGGATTATTCTTTCTGTACAGTGCTGGCCCCAGTTTGCTGGTATTTTCTTAGGAATTTTGAGTTCTAGGTTCATGAGGGATACTGTTCTGTAGTTTTCCTGTATTTTCCCTCTCTAGTTTAGGTATCAAAGTGTTACATGCCTCAGAATAATGTTTTCTCCTTTTCAATTTTTCTGAAAGAGACAATAAGATTGGTGGTATTTTTTTTCTTCCTTAAATGTTTGGAAGAATTTGCTGATAAAGTGATCTAGGCCTAGAGCTTTCTTTTTTGGCAGGTCTGAAACTGCAAATTCAATTTTTACAAATAGTACCAGGTCTATTCAGGCTATTTCTTCTTCTTCAGGGAGTTCTTGTAGTTCAGTTTGAGAAGAATCAGGCCATTTCATCTAGGTTGTCAAATTTCAACATGTAGGGTTATTTGTGGCATTCCGTTAATGTCTGTCGGTTCCAAAATCTGCTGTCTTTCTTACAGTACAGACACGAGGAAAGTGTTATGTTTCTTTTTCACATACTCATTGTACACAGTGATGGTTTTCATAAAGACATTTTAAATCATCTTTGTGTGCCTTGTGTGTTTGTGTGTGAGAGAGGCATGGGTGTGCATTGAAGTCAGAGGACAATCTTGGGTTCTGGTCTTTCTTTCCACCTTGTTTTGGAGAGTCTCTTGTTCACCAGTGTGCAGACAGACTAGCTGGTCTATGAACTTCTGGAATTCTTCTGTCTCTGCCTCCCACCTTGCTTTAGGAACACTGATTTGTAGACATGCACTACCAAGCCCAGCTTTACATGGGTTCTTTGGATCTGAACACAGGTCCTCACACTTGCACAGCATGCACTCTGCCCACTGAGCTGTTCCCATCGCCCTGGTAATAACACTTGGATTCAAATATATTATGTGCTTTATGACAATATCCCCCCCAGACTCCTGTTCCCCTTCCTCCTCCTACTAGACCCCTTCCGCTTCCCAAACAGCTCTGATTCTATTTTTATGCCATATATAAAAGTGTGTATGTAAAGGAAGTGGAATATTTTTCTGTGTCCATGAAGGAAGAAAAAGAGACTTGAGAAATTTAAAATATAGTGGGTAATATATGGACAAAATGTGACATCAAACCATTGTGTCAATATGATTATGAAACAAACTACAGCCATTCTGTAGAAAAAAATGCATGATGAAAATGGAATAAATCCTATTGAGGATGGCAAAATTTTGAAAAGGACTCCCACCAAATGCAGCTGCATCTGTGTGTAGTAAACACTATTTAGATGCGTAAGGTAATGTTCTATGTGCCCATGTTAAGAAAATATCCCCATTAAATTCTCTTCAAAATCTTACTGGCTCAATTAATTATCTTATTTTCCATCTCCTATTGCTTTCTTCTTTGAACACACCAGGCCCCCTACAATATTTTGCATAATTTTCTTTTACATTTGAAGATATAAGAAGCCTTTGTAGCTTAAACTCTAGATGGGAATAACTGGGCATTATGTTAACCCTTTTCTGTCATAAATTAAAACTTCTCAATTCTGTTACTCACTGTGCCTAGAGCCTTTTAAATGCATGTAGTTTGCTGCGCTGCTACTGTAGGCTAGCCCAACTGCAGAGTATTTCTGTAGTGTCTTCTCATTTAATGCTGGCAACAATGCCTAAGGGCCATCTACAAATGGGGTACCAAAGCTCAGTAACTATAAATTATATCTAGTAAACATGAAAATTATTTTGGTAACCAAGTTCTTTTTTCTGCATCTAGTTGCTTGTGATTGAGTATGTGTGTACGTGTGTCCAGGCTAAGACTGACTGAGGGATGTCTTCCTCAATCACTTTTTTAAAAACCATATTCTTTTGAGAATCAATCACTGAATATGGTGCTCTCCATTTCCGCAAGGCTGGCTGGGATCTGCCTGACTCCATCCCAGTCCTGGGGTTCCAGGTGTATGCAGTCATGTCTGGGTTTTGACATGGGTTCCTCATGTTTACACAGCAAGTACTTTACTGGGTAATCTCTCCAACTGTATATTCTCCATTATACCCTACTACACCCTTCCTTCACAGTCGCTTATCTGGAAAAAAGAAATTTTTTAAAAATACTTTTTTTAAAATGCATCTCTTTATTGTTATAAAGATTTGTTTTATTTAAAATTGTGTGTGTGTGTGTGTAGTTATGTGATTGTGAATGCAAGTGCCTGTAGATGTCAGAGGTGCTGTATTCTCTTGAGCTACAGTTATAGGCAGTTATGAGCTACCCAACATGGGTGCTGGAAACCGAATTCTGGTCCTCTGGAAAACAGCAAGCACTGTTAAACACTGAGCCACATTCCCAGTCCTGGAGAAAAGGAAATTCTAATTGCTGCTTCTCCCTCACTGCAATAGCTCCTTATTACCAAACTCCTTATCTTCAGAGTCTAACTTCTGTCTCAATTTTCTATTAAAACACAATTCAAATCCAATGACCTTTACATTTGAAAATCTTATTACATAAATTACATTTAAATATGGTAAAAAAAATAGTACAGCTATTTTGGAAAACTTTAGTAGTTCCTCAAAAAGTTAAACAGAGTGCCATATCACCCACCAACTCTACTCCCACGCATGTGCCCAAGGGAACTGAAAGCTCATGTTCACGAAAAACTTCGAGTTGCTCACAGAAGCTAAGAAATCCAATGCCCATAAATCAAAAATCATAAACAAAATGATGTCTATCTATACAATCAAATATTTCACCCACAAAAAGGAATATATGCTATAATATATTTAAATCTTAAAAACATTATGCTAAGTTAAAGAAGACAGTTTCAAAAAAGAACACACTATTCTATATACTTGAAATGGCAGGGATAGGAAATAAAAGGACAGAAAGTAGCCTGATATGCCAGGGGTGGGGATGTCCGGGATCATGGAAGAATGGCTGATAATGAGTACAGTACTGAGTTTTGGAAAGAAAGAAATGTCCCGAAATTAGAAAGTAGTAAAGCTTGTATAATCTGGTGACTATACTTAAAAAATAAACAAAACAAATACTGAACTACATACTTTAAAAGGGTAGATTTCATATTTTCAAATTATATCTTGATCATAACAATAAAACCATCACCACAAAAGGCTACATAGAATCCTATATTCCAACTGCTATTATCATTCCTTCTTTTTCCCTAGGTATCAATCACATGCATACATGTAGTACCATCTGAATTTTCCCTAGGCATCAATCACATGCATGCATGTAGTACCATCTTATTTTCCCTAGGCATCAATCACATGCATGCATGTAGTACTATCTGAATTTTCCCTAGGCATCAATCACATGCATGCATGTAGTACCATCTTATTTTCCCTAGGCATCAATCACATGCATGCATGTAGTACTATCTGAATTTTCCCTAGGCATCAATCACATGCATGCATGTAGTACCATCTTATTTTCCCTAGGCATTAATCACATGCATGCATGTAGTACCATCTGATTTTTCCCTAGGCATCAATCATATGCATACATAAAGTACCATCTGAATTCGCTTTTGTCATCCTCAAACTACAATTAATTCTGTTGAACAACCTGTCTTCATTTCTCTAGTACTGGGAAGACACTGCCATAACAAGCCCCAAGGACGCAGAGCTTTCTCTCTTTTTGGAGTATTTCCATAAGATTAAGGTATACAAAGCTGAGCGCTGCCGAAGGCTCAAACACTATTGGCTGAAGGAGCAGAACGTGCTCCCACAGGAGAGTGTCTTTATGGCTTTTGAAAAATAAGTTTAGCGTTTTGCAGGCCTGATGCAAAATCCTACAGCAGCAGATACACATGAGTAAATAAGCCTCATTTCACCATACAGACAGCAATGGAGGCAACACTGCTTTCCAAATAAAAATGACACAAATCCAGTGACAAATCCTTGAGTTCTTCCTCGTAGTTGCAGAGTTTTTGGAGTTGATATTCTGTTGCATGACATATGATGTACGCTTCTGTGGTGCATTCTTGTATCTGGTAATGTTAGTGTTCTTTCCCTACTTTTTCTTGGTTTCTTTTCCTATTTATTTAATTTTTTTGTATTAACTTTAGGGCAAATTTTGCAAGGTGTAAGTAAAACCAATGGAATTTTTAAATTTTTAGTTGTATTTATTTAATGCTAAATTTATTCCCATACCATAAGTTTTAGTTTCTTCAGTTTCTTCTGGGATATCTTTTTCTCCTATGTAGCCTCCCTTTCTGGCTTTGGAACAGTTTGCTCCTTTTCAGTGAGGGTCATCTCACTGTGGCAGGTTCATGTACAGGTTAATCCAGCCTGAGCTCTGTAAGCTCAATGGCACACCTAGGAACTTTGTCCACTTTGTTTAATGATGAGAATCTGCACTCAACTCATAAGTTCAGCATCACTCTACCCATTCTTAAGCACATGTAGCAAAACTTCAGCACTTTATTTGGGCCACTGACCCTGTGTCCAGCCACACTGTTCGGCCTGGCTGTACCTACTGACTCCACCATTATTATGTGGGAACAACACACATGGCTTCTTTAAAGTGATA
This sequence comes from Bramus lutescens, assembly GCA_001685075.1. Classification (NCBI taxonomy): domain Eukaryota; kingdom Metazoa; phylum Chordata; class Mammalia; order Rodentia; family Cricetidae; genus Bramus; species Bramus lutescens. Next base: position 210,851 of record LOEQ01001200.1, read on the forward strand.
CTTTCCAGATACGTGGTGGCTTTTTAAGCATGCAAATTCTTGATGGCCTGGGCCATGAAGATTTGAACATCATGATTTGCATTTTTTTTTTTTTAGGGCTTTCTGAGTCAAGAGAATAGAGAACCATCTTCAAAGGTCATCTTAGGCCGCTTACAGGAAGAAGCATAGGGCTCCTGAAAGAATTCATTTCTCACTTGAATTTGTAAAGTGTGAATGTTAAGTGATCATTCAGAAGCTCTCCCAGAGTCTCCTCAGAAAAGGAATCTATGGTCTTCACAGAACCCTCTCATACCTCCAGTATAGTATATATCATACTGTGTTCTAAAAAACTGCATGAGAGAGCCAAGTCTTATCTCTGCATTAGTGGCACATAAAAGTGCATCAGAAATACAAATTGGCAGGCAAAGGTAGAAGAGGAGGAGGAAGGAAGGGGAGCACAGAAAAATGTATAGCTCAATAAAAACAAAAATATACACATAAAAAATACAAATTGGATCAATGAGTGACAATATTAAAGACAAACAAAGGCTTCTGGGCACTATATTAGGAACTGGCAGAAAACAAAGGAAGAAAATATAGTCTCATACTTGAGGAGTCTAGACTCTAAATGGGGATCCCACCAATAAACAATTCTGGTCACTGCACTAGCACAACGAAGACATAATTAATCCTATGAATTCAGCACAGTACAGAGTAGAATAGCATAAAAGGAGCATGAAAGTCTCCTGGTGCTGGGTTTAGAGAAAGGAAACAAGGCAAGTGCAGAATGAGCAAGGACAAGGAAGGACTCTGCATGAGACATGGGACTCATTCTAATAAGACTCGACTCCTGCACCCAGATTTTATTCTTTGCAGGTGTTACTGGTTGGTCAAACATGAAATGTTCCCCACAGGCTCCTGTGTTTGAACACTTGGTCCCCAGCTGGTGAGGCTGTTTTGGAAAGTTGAGGAACCTATAGGAGTGGGGCCTCACTAACAGAAGTAAAGCATGGATGGGGCTTGAGGTTCATAGGCTCCTGTCCTTTCTTTGCTTTCTAATCTTCCTTGATGTGAGCAAGCAGCCTCAAGCTCCTGCTGCCATGTCTTCCCTACAAGTAACTGTACCCTCAAATCAGGAATCAAAATAAAGCCTTAAGTTGCTTCATATCAGGTATCTGGTCACAATAATGACAAAAGTGACAAGACAGCAGTGAAGAATTAGAACATTTTTACCTGAAGTTCTCCAAGTTTCTTAGATACTGGTGAAACAATGGTAAAAAATCCACTGATTTGATGGGTTGGAGACAGCTGGGCAAGTCCACTGATATGAACTCTGCCAACCGGAAGATGATCAAGTTTGGTGATGACTTCCAACACCAGCATAGCCATATCTAATCAGAAACAATTACAACATATTCAGATAGTTTCCACTATTTTGGTTTTGGAAATAGGTCAAAAGGTATATAATGAAAAACTTAAAATTTGAAGTAAGCCAGGCACTTCCTTATTATACCTTATAAAGAAGGAGAAGTGAGCCCAACATCAACAGAACAGGCGTTTTAGAGAGGAATGACAAGTACTGTATAGTACAGGGGTTATACTGAATATTTAGCTTATAAGCTCAAGGATCTGGGTCCAATTCCCAGAATCCATATAAAAATGTCAGACAAGGTGGTATGTACTTGCAATCCCAGCACGGAGTGGAGACAGGTAGATACCTGGAGTTTGCTGGCTAGCCTCTCTCTCTCTCTCTCTCGCTCTCTCTCTCTCACACACACACACACCTTTAAAAGTACCAGTAAATGTATTCAGCCAGGAACATAAACCTTCAATCTCAGCACTATAGAGATAGAGACAGAGTGATTGATTTCTATGAGCTGGAAGCCAGCCAGGTCTACATAGTAAATTCCAGGCTAGCCAAAGCCACACAGTGGGACCCTGCCTCATTAAAAAAAAAAAAAATTAATAAATTTATTTGCCAAGAACTCAAGCATTAGTCCTAAAATACTTGAAATATAAATGCAATAGCTTAGTAACTACATTCTCATTATTTCAGTAACGACCTAGAGAAAGGGTTATTCTGCATGACTATAGGGGTTTGTCTTGACCTCCCAGAAACTCATTGCTTGTTTTAGAATATTGAGGTACCCAAAACACTTGAAACCAAGACAAACAAAAATAGACACCTTAACTACATTCTACAATTTATTTCTCATTCGTTCAGGATATTAAATCATAGAAAGAGAATAAAATGCACACAAATGGAATCTAATATCATGTCAAGACAGTACAAACTCTGAATATTTTCTTATCAAAGCTAAATAATGGTTCATTATTACTATTTGTTCAATACTTAAATGGAAACTATGTAGGACTTATAATGAGAAGGTCCATGTGGGTTTTTCTTTGCTTTAATAGTCAGAAGCTGTTTTGGTGGAAACATCTATAAAATAGGCATCTTAACATCTGTGTGGGGGAACTGAGGATACTGCATATAGATTACACAGGACAGTGTCTTCCCACATAGCAGTTACTGAACTGAGTTACTATTATATGACTTTAAACAAATTACTTAAGAGACCATAACCCTTTTCCTGGTGCTTATCTCAAAAAATTATATAAACTGATCTAAAGTACTCTGTAGGCTGCAAATGATATACACATGTGGAAAAAGAAATGGATCAACATTTATTGGTTACTTACTAACAGCTAGATTCTTACAAGCCTCATTATTCTCTTTATAATTCATTTTTTAAAATTATATTTTCATTTATTTTTGCGTTGTGTATGAAGCGTATCACAGCACATAGGTGGAGCCTGGGGATAAAACTCAGGTCATCAGACTTGGTGGCAGGTGTCTTTACACAATGCATCACCTCACTGGGCTTTATTTTTCCAGAGCAAAGAACCAAACCCAAGGCTTGGTGTCAAGCTCTCTACCACTAAGCTAAATCCCCGGCCCTTGTCCCTCTTTTACAATTCTCCGATATGGGTGTTCTAACTCTAGGTTGGGGGTTAAACAAGATCAGAGAGGCCATGTAACATTCCTAGGTTCAGTAAGTTTTAAAGTCATCAAAATGGGCTAAGACTTAGTTCTATCCAATTCTAAAGTTGAGTCTACCACGTAACCTTACTATATGTTGCCCAAAGAAGAAAATGCTTCAGTCTTAACAAATTTATGATCTTTATCCTTCCTTCTTTTTTGCTGTACTATCTATCATTCAGTATTATCCACATTCCCACTGTCACTCATTCCAACTGAGTCTTCTCTGATTACCACAGTGGTGACGACGGAATGGTTGAGGGTCACTGAAGTGTGTTTTGGAATATTTATGGACACTACTTCTGGCAAAAGAGTAAAGGAAAAAAGGCATAAAAGAAGCAATGAGGTGTTATCAAGTCTTTTATGCTCAAAAAAATGTATGTGTATGGGAGTTTGTCCACATGTATGTCTATGTACCACTTTTGTGCCTGGTATCCTTTGGAGGCCAGAAGGCCTTGGACCCATTGGAACTGGTGGTAACAACCAGTTGACAGCTGCCATGTGAGTGCTGGGAACCAAAGCCAGGTCTTCTGGAATAGTAGACAGTACTCCGAGCTACCTCTCCAACTCTAGGCTCTCTACCTTGAATGAAAGAGTAGAAATATTAGTGAACCTGGAGCTAATAGTCTCCTTCAAATTATTAATAGGAAAATTAAAGTCCAGAAATATGAATTTTGTTCAATATAAAGTAGAAAGAGTAAAAAGCAGAAGAAGGATTCTGGTTTCCTAGTAATTTACACAATTGTCCATTAATGATGACCTAGAATAGTCACAATTTTCTATGCATGAGTAATTGCATATTTACTCACATACTGCTTGGCATAACTCATTAATGCTTTGTGTCAGTTCTTGGTAGGTACAATACTTTAAAACTTTGTCCCCCAGTTCCTCAGAAAATATCTGTGTAGACCTTATACCTACAATGTAGTAGGTACTGGACTGGTCACTTTACTTTTTCAATTAAGTTCCATGATAATTCCTAATAGGAACATATTATTCTCCTCACAACAGAAAACTAAGACTCTATGTTCTTGAGAAACCTCCTAGCCTGACTGTAGTGGTTCACACCTTCAATTCCTGCACTCAGGAGGCAGAGGGAGAGGATCTCTGGGTTGGAGGCCAACCTGGTCTACAGAGTGAGTTCCAGTTCAGTTATACAGAGAAATTTTATCTTGAAAATCCAAAAAAACCAAACCAAACTCAAACAAACCTCCTAGCTTTACATAACAATTCCAAGTCTGAATCTAGAGTTCAAACTTAACTGTCTAGACTTCAATTTCAACTCAACCAGGTTTCTTCTTCATGAAAACACCCAGACAGTCAAAGGGTAGCTGTCTGATCTCACTTCATAGCAAAGGAAATAGGGCCAGAAATGTGAAGGCACTTTCCTCAACTCCTACAGTTCCTAACACCAACTTAAATGTTCAGATGAAGTACAGCTATCTCACAGGATGTACAAATAAGTGTATAACTGTTGATTCCTGTATTAAAGGACATCCTTTTCTTTTCTTACTGACCTGCTAACCCTTTCCATTTGAGGATTTAAGTGTTACAAATAAATATCATTTTCATTTAGATTTATCATCTTTCTGAAATCTGATAAGATTCAAAGTTAGTATTATGAACCCAGCACTAAAGAGTAGTGGCAAAATCTGAAGATATTAGTTTCTGTCCCCGACTATATGATTGTGGCAGGTAAGACACTTTAAAGACAGTCTTTGCTGAAATAACAGACTGCTGACAGTAAGCAGGTTTCATACCAGGTTTGCAGTTAAGACAAAACACAAGCATACCTGTTAGATATGAGGTGAACTGCTTTGGACCACAACGGATAGCATAACGGGTAGTTGTTCTCACAACTTTTGGTTCAGTCTGCAATGCATCCCTGGGACAAAAGAGGGTTCCATCTGACGTTTCTCCCCACCATCTTACTCGGACAAGTACAGAAGTGGGAGGCTTCGCAATCTTCCATACGACTTTATTAATAGTAAGTTTGAGAAAGCAGCGCAACTGCCCTTCAACTAGAGGTGGCAGGCTTGTTGATGGTGAGATGTCACTTAAACCTATGGAAGAACACAACAAAACTGAGTTAAAATCTAGACTAACTGTGGAAAATGGGTTGGTTTTTTTTTCTTTTGTTTTCTTTTGAGACAGGGTCTCATTAGATAGTCCTGTGTAGCATGAATATGAAAAACCCAGAGATGAATATTGGGGTTCAACCCAACAACCAGAAAAGCAAAGCAGTCAAGCCACTAGAGAAGTCTTAACCTTATCAAGGCTGGGCGAAACAGACTAAGCCCTTCTCTTTCCTTTCATGTTATATTCCCTCTAGTGCTGGGATTAAGGTTGTGTGACTCCCTAGTACTGGGATTAAAGGTGTAGGCCACTACCACCTGGATGTGTGTTTTGTGTAGCCCAGGATGGCCTTGGACTTACAGAGATCGATCTGCCTCTGTTGCCCTTTTGATCTTTAGGCAAGCTTTATTTATTAAATCATAAATAAAATACTACTATAGTCCTAGCTTGTCTATAACTCACTATAGACCAGGCTGGCCTCAAGCTCACAGAGATCCACCTACCTCTGCATCCTGAGAGCTGGGGTACACCACCACATCGTAATATGCTCTTCGAATGAAAAGTAAAACTACTTAGTGTCTACAGAAGGCTTTTCCTACCTGTTCTAATACTGAGAAGTCACTAAAAAAAAACAGCCTACCTGGTCACCTATACGAGATGGACACCTTAAGAGGATTTAGGCCGCATTCATGTTTTTCTAAGTAAGGAACAGTCCATGTAAGGCATGTCAACCTAAACTTTGCTTTAATTGAAAGGTACTATTTGAAAAACACAAACATGATTATTCAAATGGACAAAGCTTTTAAATCTCAGTAGTTGGAAGTTTTGTTAAATACTTGGCAATTCTACAGTTAAGATATGTTATCTCATTCTTATTTTAAAACCGTTATTGAACGTGAAGCAGTAGTTCCCTGACACACAATTTAGTGTGTATCAACACAACTTAGAATTTCAGCAAAGACCATCTTAAATTGTCTCTGCTGTCAAGATCATATAATTAAGGACAGAGACTATATCTTTAGATTTGCTGCTATTTCTTAGTTCTGGGCTCATAACTTTTATTAACTTTGAATTTTATTAAGATTTCAAAGAGATGATGAATCAAAATGTGAATAAACAAATAAATACAACCCTGGTTTTGCTTTCAGTCAACACCTATTCTGAAAGATTTACAGAAGACTTTAAAAAAAAAAAACTTGAGAGGCTATGGCAGGACCACCGCAAGTACAATGTCAACCCACTTGAGGTCTACAGGGAGATCCTGTCTCAGAAAAATAAAACCATTTATGTATACACCTTTCCATCTCTCATTTTCCTTGGGAAGAGATCATGTCATAAGAAAAAAAATACTGAAATCTATCTGATCAGAAATCAATAAAAACAGTTCTTTCAACTAAAACAAATAATTTGTGCTGTGTATAGTGGAGAAAAGATCCGCCATAAATTGCAGGGATAATCTGTTGAAAGGTAAGTTTACGCATATAGACGCATGTAATAAATGTACATATTACATATATACGCACATGTCATATCAAGGTCATTCAATACTTCTACTGTATTTCTACTTTGATTTTGTTCTCATCACCTAATGCTTGACTGGTTTAACACAGGGAACACCAGCACTGGACTTCTTTCTTCTCGGAATCTCCATCATTCCTGGCAGGAAAGGCATGACCTCAAAACTGCCTTATTGATCTTTAGATAGCTTGCACAGATTCCTTCCTAGACTGTGGCTTGAGTTCAGTCCCCAACCTGATGTCTAATGTACCATAACTGTTCTCAACAGCACCATCCCCACTAAGAGACAAATGTAATTTCAAAAGTCAGGGTCACCCAATGTGACACGTTGAAGGTAGCACATGTCTAATTTTCAGTTTCATGATCTGCTCTGAGTTACTAGAGTAACTGCGGTCACTCCGGCTAACAATCCCTATTCTTCTGGTCAGCATGGGTTACTGATTTAACGAAGTCCCATACTACCCTTTCATCATTTCAGGTCCTTCGTTCGGGATATATGTATATCCTTTCCTCCTACTCCAAATCCTACTACCATACATAATTTATCGTTATCATAAAAGACATTCGTATTTTTGTTGTTCTCCTATCCGTAGCTATTAATCCTCACGGAATTATTTATGAACCCACGAGCACTATTTCCTTTCCATTCTTAAAAAAAATAAAGAAAGAAAGAAAGAAAGAAAGAAAGAAAGAAATCCTCTCTTTTAACTTTCTAGTCCCCTGAATATTCTTCTGTTCCGTCCTCTTTTGTTTTGTTTATCCGGTGCGGATGTAGGTCTCAGAAGTCCTTTCGCCCTTTTATGCTTTCCTCAACCTTGGACAAATAAAGTTACCTCTCTTCTTGCGACCACGGCCGCCCCCAGGCTCTTGGCCTTTCCGTTGTTTCATGCCGAGTCCGGGCCCTTCGAGACCAACTCAACGCAGGTGCCAGCTCCTAAGCTGTAAGCTCCCGCCATGCCTTCCCACGGTGCCTGCGTTCCCCGGCAACGGGCGCCGCTGGGAAGCCTGGGACGCAGGAAGAAGCAACACTTTCTCCAACAGTTCCCGGAAAGCGGTGCCAAGGGAAAGCGCCAATACGCTTTCCAGCGAGTAGACTACAACACCCAGAATGCATTGCTGCCCTACCTTTGCGAGGTTGCGCCGGGACACCGGCAGCTGCGCAAGCGTAAAGAGATGCACAATTTGAGGACTTCATTGTCCAGCATGCATTGCCTTCAGGAGGACTCCTTTTTCCGACGAGGGTTGTTAAATTCTCGGATAGGACTCTAAGGGAACCGCAGACTCCGTTACCCAGTTTCCTTTGTGCGAAGGCTGTTGAGCACTTCCGGTGGAAGCGCCGAGCGAGGGGGCGGGGTTTACCCATCCAGTGGGCGGTAGGCGGCGCTGCCGGTGTATGGGTGCTGTCCAAAGGCGACTAGGCGTCGTTAGAGGAGTGAACTGTGACCGGTTGTGCTGCACGTATCGTGGGACAGAGCTTCGGAGACTGTTGTCGACGTGTGGCCTCCCCGTGATGTCGGCCCTCGAAAAAAGCATGCACCTCGGCCGCCTACCCTCTCGCCCTCCTCTGCCCGGCAGCGGGGGCAGTCAGAGCGGAGCCAAGATGCGGATGGGGTACGTGACTTGTACCTCTCTCCCAGGAGATCAGGCCCAGGCCATTGGAGAATAGTGTCTGGGCGTTTGGAGTACCATGAGAAGGGACGCTGTGAATTGGAGGAAATGCTGGCGTTGGCCTGGAGATGCTTAGATGGAGTAGAAGGTAGATTCGGGGACTAGGTGAGGACGGAGACATTGGAGGACGGATAAAACATTGTTGGAGAGAGAGAGAGGTGTATAAGGACAAGGTTGAGAAAGATGAAAGGGTAATATAAGAGATGAATGGCAGCAACTCCAGAAGTGATGAGATTGGAGATAGAGTGAAATCTACCATAGTTGAGGGGAATAGGGAACGACTGAGAGAAAAGTTGAGGGGAACTGGTGGGTCAAGTAAGTTAGTTGTCCAGGAGTAAGAAGGCTTTCACCTGAGGGGTATAGAAAAATGTCTGAGGTAGAAACGAAGGAGTGGAAGGTTCTAGAAAAAGTTCCCAGAAGCAAATGAGGGGGGTGAACTAGAGAGCTTGGGGAATAGGCCTAAAAAGAGTTAGAAAACATGTCCAGGAGACTGTTAAAGGGAGTGAGCAAAGAAGCTAGCGAAATAGATGGGGTATGATGAAAAGGGCAACTGAATTTGGAACAGTGACCATTGATATCCAGGTACTGAGAAAGGGAGTAACTAGGATTAGGTTTGTTAAATGGAAGCACTGGGAAGGTAGAATCTGGGAAGCCTCAAGAGAAAGAATTGGACAGTTGTTTGTTTTTTTTTCCTAAGCAAATGGAACCTGACGGAAACTATGTACTGGTCTAAAGTGTCAGTGAAGCACTGGGTGTAGCCACTTAAGAATAATATGGGGGGGCAGTTTGTTGGAAAATGGAGTAGTGTGTGAGAGAGATTTAAAAAAAAAACGTTTATTCCTATTTGTGGTTTTGAGGATGGAACCCAGAACTAGACAGATGCCACATCACTGAGCTACACTCCCGACTTAACAGCTGAGTTCATGAGAGAAGCTTTGGAAATTTAGGTCCTTGGCAGGCCTGTGCCAAGTTACAGGAAACTTGGCTGCTGGAGAAAGCATGATAGTTGAACATACTAAAGAGAGTTGCTAGAAAGTAGAGAGAATTGAATAGCCATTGGGTCATTTACAGGGTTACTGATTATAAAAGGAAAAGAGGTATGTGTTGTACTTGGAATTCAAGTGATAAACTGGTAGATTTTCCTGGGGAAAGGATTACCAAAGAGATACATTCAGTTCCAAAGAAGTAGTGTGTCCAAAAACTGCTCAAAAGATAACAGGGGTAGATGTACTGTGAAGGTTGATTCTTTTT
>LOEQ01001200.1:240976-251505 GCA_001685075.1 Bramus lutescens
ATTGTCAGCCACATTCAGAGTCCAGTTTGATCACATGCTCCATCAGTCCCAGTCTGAGCTGATTCTTTTCCTTACTCCTGTACTACAGGCTAGGTTAGGTTAGGTTAGTTTTGTAGTGTCTCATTTTCTTTACTGGAAACCTTACTGGGTTTAAGTAAAGGAAATTGTATTTGTTAGCCTCCAAGCCATTTAATAGTAGTAATAATGGATATATACTTAGACACCAAGCTAAGTGTTATATTCACTTTGGCTCATTTCATTGTGTCAACAGATGGTAATTATTGATGTGTCATGTTCTTTGAATGCATGGGGAATGTTCTTCCTCTCAGGGATCTCACATTGATGCCAAGTTGGACTAACTGGAGAACTATGGCAAATATAGAACTAAAATATTTTTAGAAAATGTATAAATAGAGCAAGCTAGTTTGAGAGTGATGAGTAGTAAGAAGATTATAATCCTCATAGCAGCCTGTGTACAGCCCCATCAGACATGAAAAGGCTTGGCTTGTAGAAATTAAATGATATGTTTAATGTCACACAGGAAACACAGAATTGGATTATAAAAATAAATGTTACGTAACAAATGAAAAATGATTACAGGTTTAACAAATTATATATATATATATNTTTGTTTTGTTTTGTTTTTTGAGACAGGGTTTCTCTGTAGCTTTTGGAGCCTGTCCTGGAACTAGCTCTTATAGAACAGGCTGGCCTCAAACTCATGAGATCCACCTGCCCTGCCTCCTGAGTGCTGGGATTAAAGGCCACCACCCTGCTTTAACAAATATTTTTTAAAAGTACATTATTTTGTCATTTTTTCCCTCTTTTCTCTAGGAACAGGTTGTTGGAGGTAGGATTGCACATGCACTGGACCTGCACTGCGATTTTCATGGAGTGTCCCTAGCGCTTATCAGATCTAAATGTCCATGAATTAGGCAGAAGCCAGATTTGCTTTGTGTTTTAGACTACAGTTTGTTCCTCTCTGCCAAGATAATAGCAGGAAATAGAAATTGTTTTTTCATTTTGTTAGGCTTAAAATACATTTTATTTTGACATAAAATAATTTGTGCACACTGACCTATCAAAGTAGTTATTTTAAAATAAGACTTAATAATTCAACTTTAGGATTGATTCTGATTCTGTCAGCAATTCCTCATACTGCATACACTCGTGAGTTTTGTTGGTAACCTTTTCAAAGGTCAGTTTTTTCTTTTTAATTCCATTGCTGATAAAAAACTCTTGTCCCTTCCTAACAAAGCAGTTATAAACATATTTTCTTCCAGAATTAATTTCACCTTACACTTTTGTCATATGGAGTTTTATCTGTACATTGTATTCGTCTCTCACTTTCTATTCCGCCCAACACGTCTTAGACTTTTGGAGTCCCACCAAGAAGCACATATACAGATAACTGTCCACAGACGCAGATACACATTCACCACACCAAGAACATATGTACATTCTCTACCTTATTATAACCAACATTCTTTCTTCCTCCCAATATATACTTAGAATTGTATTGGCTTCTTTTATTTTTCCAAAACTGTGGTAGCTATTCCCACTTCTTCCCGGTTAGCTGTTTTGTCTCCAGTGTCTCCTGCTGCAAACTCTGTCTGTGGTGGCTCTTATTCCTTGTCTTCTGTTTACCTACAGTACCTTGCTCACTCCTTTCCATGATCCACATTCTGCCCTTCAATTCCTTAAGAGTAGTTTTTCTTTGAAACTTGTCTTTTGTTTCCCATTGTGTAAATAATTTACACTTTAGCTGTACTCTTAGGGTTTTTTTTTAAGCTCTTATTATGTTGTATTAGATCCTTAAGTACTCTGTATTTTCTTAAGGACAGAGACATGGTTCCTGATTTTCAAACTATCCCTGTATTTCCCTACACCTCACTTCAGACCCAACTTCATAAATATGGGTCTTGACAATTTTTTTATTGAATGAATACATTTTATTTTAAAGTATAATTTAACCCTTTTAGACTTTTGAAAACCTTTGTTACTTCAGAATTCTCAGTTGATTCATTGAAAAGCTCAGCAATTCAATTTAAAAATTAGTACTAAAAAGGCCTGTATGGGTTGTAATGGCATAATACATAAAATAAGAATCTAAAACTGTGTGTGTCTGCACATATGTGTTTTGGAAACCAGAGATTGGTGTCAAGTGTCTTCCTTAACTTCTCTCCACCTTATTCTTGGAGACAATGTTTCTTACTAAACATGGAGCTCATTGTTTCAGTTTTTGGTTGGCTGGTGGGTCCTTATGATCCACCTATTACCAATCCACTGTTGCTGTGGTTACAGACATGTATCGCTGCTGCAGCCTTTATATGAAATCAGGTCAGCATGCTTGCCCAGCAAGCAGTTTGCCCATTGAACCATGTCCCCAGACCTAAAACTTTTCTAAAAAAAAAAAACAAACAAACCCAAACTACATCTCAAATGGAAAGTATTCTGGCCTAAGTAGAAGGAAAAGATTAAAACAAGTTTCTTGTTACCTATTTCATGTCTAATATTGTTTACTAAACCAACTGAGGTCTGGAGCATATAAATAATCATATATTAAAAGGCAGCTAGCAGAGATGTGCTAGGAAATCTCCATGGGTAAGAGCAGCCTTTAGCAGTCTAGAACCACTGACTCCATAGCCAGGTAGGCTCATGTATGTAATTGGTATAACATGGAACCTTGCCTTGTGTTTGACTTTTTTAAAATAGAGGAAATTAGGAGTGAAGAATCCTAGAGTAACTTTTAATTTTACAAAGTAATTTCTCTTTAGCTTATGCCTGGCATTGGCACAATTGGTCATATTTAGACTCTGAAAATGAAGCCTCTGATAATGTGCAATAAGACTGTATAAGTGTAAATGAGAATAGAAATAAGATAGCTGAGAGAGATAGCATGGGGTGACTTGAAGAGCGTTGGAGAATAAAGAAACTGGACTTTAATACTGTCACTGTTACTTTCTAGCCATGTGACCTTGGTCACTTTATATCTCTAAATCTTTTTTGAGCCCTGAAATGGGAGAAGAACAACTACGTTTTGTAAGGATTAAAAAGAATCATTCCAGTAAAGAACTTGGCTTGGTGACTCACCATTGTGCACAGTAAAAACATTGGGTGCTTTCACTACACTAGTAGTGTGTTTACTACTTTAGTACAGGTATCACAGCTTACACTTGGAATGGTAGACTCTGTTACCTGTGATATGTTTGGCAGGTCGTGTTGTGGTTGTGAAGTTAGCATAAGCATCTAAGGAGTTAGATATTCTGCCTCTAGGGTTCCCATGGGAATGCCTACATAACCCCAAATAAAACAAACTGGCCAGGACTGAAGTTATAACTTCAACAAAGGCTCTCTTACAATTAGATAGACCTGTCCATTTGCTCAGCAACTGCCAGCTGCTGGATATATAAGGAGCTGTTGGCTGTTGATGTCTGCTGAGAGAGGGAGAGCCAGTTTTCTTGAAGGATGTGACACCTATTGAGTTGACCCTACTCTGGTGAAAGACCACACATTCAAGAGGATATGGGCAGCACCAATTGTATTCATGGGTTTAAGAAAAGGTGGTGGGGGGATAGATACAAGTTGGGTGAGTTAGGGAAGTGGGAGAGAATTAGGAGGAGTGGGGAGGAGTGAATATATTCAAAGTATAGTTTAAAATTCTCAGAGAACTAATAAAAATATTTATTATTTTTCTTAGTCACTACAGCACAAGACAGAAAGAGCTTGATTAATTTGACGTTTTACACGAGTAGTAGAAGGTATATGATGCTTGTCTTGGTTTTTGTTGTTGTTTCTGAGATAGGGCCTCATGTAGCCAACAATAACCTTGAGCTCCTCTTGGTCCTCTTGCCTTCACCTCTCAAGTCTGGGATTACAAGCTTGTCGTTATTTTGTTTTGTTTGAGATAGGGTCTTACTATGTAGCTCTGGCTATCCTGGAACTCACTATGTAGAGAAGGCTGGCCTCGAACTAATAGAGATCTGCTTGCCTCTGCCTCCCAAATGCTGTAGGAGGAGGCCACTTGTTCATCCCTGCCACCTAGAACCAAAATAACCACACAGAAACTGTATTATTTAAAATACTACATGGCCCATTAGCTCTAACTTCTTATTGGCTAACTCATACATCTTACATATTCCAACCGGTGTCTGTCTTTGGCGGGGCTAAATGGCTTCTCTCTGACTCCGCCCTTCTTCCAGCATTCAGTTTAGTTCCCCCATCCCACCCCCCGCCAAGCTCTGTTCCCTATAGCTTGCTATAGGCCCAGAGCAGTTCCTTTATTAACCAATGATATTCACAACATACAGAGGGGAATCCCACATCACACCACCACACCTGGCATTGTATAAAATCTAATGTTTCTTAATCTATTTGGACTTACTTAAATATTGTATGTGGTGCTTTCTGAATTCCATGTGTCTTTATGATAAAACACTCACTATTTTCAGTTTGGATTTACAGTTAACTATCTATTGACCGAGGTTTTGCCTTCTTATCCATAATAACTGTTATTTGAAATAGCTCTCTCTCTTTTCTTCCTCTCCTTAGCCCTGGACGGAAGCGGGACTTTTCCCCTGTCCCATGGAGTCAGTACTTTGAGTCAATGGAAGATGTGGAAGTGGAAAATGAAACTGGCAAGGATATATCCTCTCAAAGAGACTGCCTCAGTATAAGGGCGAGGTGCTAAGTCAGACGTGGGTTGCTCCTAAGTGTTCTTTGTTCTGCTGTTTTCATCTGTCTCCCACCAGTCCTTTACATAGCATGAAATGTTACCTGTAAGCCTTTTGCAGAATCCTTTTTGAGTGCAGTTGTCTGACACATAGGAAGGGATTTAAGATTAAATTCCTGAACATAATACTCTGAGTCTAGCAAACTGAAGTAACTGAGTTTCTAGAAACCAAGTACTGAGCCCTCTTGAGGAAAAAAGAAGGCTTACTTACAGCATGCTTCAAAACAGCCTTGATACCTCAGAAACATCCACTTAAGTTTCTTTAAGTTGGCAGTTTTCACTGTTATCTTTAACTGTTCATACACTTTTCGAGTTTACAAGAGTGGTTCCGAGGGTCCAGTCCTGCTGCTTCTCCATGGAGGAGGCCATTCTGCCCTTTCCTGGGCAGTGTTCACGGTAAGTTTTTGGTATTAGAAGCTGGTGTGTTGTGTGATTGTTTTCTCTCAGGTAGACTTGACTAGTTCTTCCCATGCTCATTTATTGATTCGGAAGAAAGTTAGGAGAGAATAATTTGCAGAGCTTTAGCATTGTGTGCTCAGGATCCCCTGTTCTTTGAGCCAGAGGTTCTTGTAATATTTTGTATATATATGCACTGAGGCCAGAGGTATGGAATTTGTACCCTGTCAACAGTGGGGAGTCTTTATCTCAGTAATTTGCATATTAGATGAGCAGACATTTTATTTCAGGTGCCTTAGATTATGTCTCTCACTTTGTTTTCTTCAGTGCCCCCATGGTACCTTGCGCATGGAAATATTTCGATTGTTTGATAGTTTCATACATGAGAGCAATGTATCTTCGTTATATCCAACCTAAATCCCTCCTATTATTCTTTAAACCCTTCCAATACTTCCACCTTCATGTCTTCTTATTTTTTTAAATTATTTATTTATTAAGTATACAGTATTCTGCCAGCATGTATGCCTGCAGGCCAGAAGTGGGCACCAGATCTCATTATAAATAGTTGTGAGCTACCCATGTGGTTGCTGGGAATTGAACTCAGGATCTCTATAAGAGCAACCATTGCTCTTAACCTCTGAGCCTCCATCTTCTTATTTTTTTAAGTAACCCATTGAGCCTAGTTAGTGTAGTTTGTGTGTGCATGGAAGTGGGACCATCTATAGGAACATACATAACCTAGTAATGGCCACATCCCGGACGAAAAATGACTCCCCTCCCCTAATAGCCATCAGTTGCCAATAGCTCCTTAGCTAGGGGTGAATCCTTATGAACCCCTCTCTCATCCATGTTGGAATATTAGCTGTCTTTATAAAGTATGCTTCATTTTATTTTACTTTAAGAAATGTGTGCATGTGTGTATGCACAGTTGCATGCACATTAAAATTTAGGAAATAGCACTGGGCTTGTAGTACTCGGGTCTGTAGTACACGATATGGGCTAATGTGAATACTGCCCTTTGTAAATCTTGCACACATCTTTGAGTGGAGAATAAGGGAGCCCACATGCAAGGAGACTTCTAAGAAAGATACTAGCAACACCTTTGTATAAAATGAAGTGATCTCCTTGTGTGTTGAGCAAATATATACACTTCTCTGTTTGCCACTGAAAGAAACCAGGTACCTAGAGCCAAAGGGTCATTAATTACAACCCTAAGTGTTTCACTTTGTTTTCAAAGGCAGGAATAATTGGGATTCAGTATTAAATCCTTGGCACTAAAGGATTTGACTTTTGTTTGCTGTTTCCTTCTCTTACTGTAAGCTATACTTGTGATTTGCTTGATGGAACCAAGCTTTCTCATGTCTCTAGACCAGTGCTGCCAAGTAGATCTAATGTAAATAATTTTTCCTAGTAGATAGGTTTAAAAGCATAGGTGAAATCATTTTAAATAATATTTTGTTTGAATCATTGTATTCAAAATGATATATCTTGATCATCTTAACAGGTAATCAATATAAAAATTGTTGACATGGATTAGTTCTTTTTTCTTATCACCATAACAAAGTACCACATGTGAGGTGATTTATAAAAGTTTGGTTCATAATTATTTTATCAGGGGGGGTTCTTTTTTAATTTAAAATTTTTTCTTGTTTAATATACTTTGATCATGTTTTTTACTTCTCCCAATTCTTCTCAGATCCTCCCTTCCTCCCTATCAATCCAATTTTATGTTATTTTTCTTTCTCTCTTTCAAAAGCAAAAATATGGAATAAAAACAAAACGAGAACTCACAAAATGAAAAAAATCAAAACAAACAAGCAAAATATCAATAAGCCAAAAAAAGTCCTAACAAAGCAAAATTATACAAAAATACCATTGAGTTTGGTTTATGTTGGTTAACTATTCCTGGACATGGAGCCTGCCCTGAAGTATGGTTGATATACTCTGTGAGATTCAATTGGAAAAAAGTGATTTTTCCCTTTGCCAGAGGGTCTCAATTATAGATAGCTTCTTGGATAGATGTGGGACCCCATGTTCACCTCCCCTCTCAGTGCTGGAACCCCATCTGTGCAGTCCTATGTATGCTGCCATGGTCTCTGTAAGTTCATATGTTCATCACCTGTTTGTTTACCTCCTCGCTAGGAGGGCTTTGATGAAGATATCTCATTTAGGACTGAGTGTCCTCATCTACTGCAAAAGCAGCTCTATGGGTATGGCAGTATGCCATTAGGAGTCATTTTATTGCTGTGTTCCTCTAGCAGAATAATAGTAATAGGTTTTTCACTAGGCCTGGGGCCTATCTAGCTCCTGGCCACTTTGCCAGTGTCAGATATGGGTTCCATTTCATGGAGTGGACCTTAGATCCAATCAGAAAGTGGTTGGATACTCCTGTAATATTTGTGCTACTGTTGTGCCAGTATATCTTGTAGGCGGCACACTGTTGTGGGTCACAGGGTTTTTAACTGCGAGATACTGATAATTATCTGTTTCCTATGGTATTGTGCAGAGAGTACCTTCCAGTACCATGAATGCTAGTCAGTAGGAATTAAGCTTCTGATCAGGCAGAAGCTCAGCTTGTCTGTGTTCAATGATAAGTGTTGTCTTCAGCGATAGGGCCTTATTATCATCAGATGGCGAAGAACAATCGGTAGCCTTTGGGAGTTTCCATGGGGCAACTTTGGCCAACGACTTAACAAAATGTAACCCATTCCTGGCACTGGAGGTTTTACTGGGTGGCATAAGATGTCTAGTTGGGATATTGTCTTCCCCTATTATTTGGTATTCCATTTAGATTTTTTTCACATATGTATATATTTTAGGAAACTTCTACAGTGGTAGATTCCCATATGACTTTTCAAATGGCCTTGAGTGTTAGTTGTCCCTCTTCATATTCTCTCCCTTTCCCTCCATATCTTATCCTCCCATTTTCCCCTTTGTCTCTCTGTAACATTATTGTCTATTTCCTCTTCCTTGGAGATCCTCTCCTCCTGCCTAGTCCTGTACTAAGTACTTAACCTCTGTGGTTATTTGGTTTGTAGCATGCATATCAAAAGCTTAAAATTTAACATTCACACATAAATGAAAACATACAATTTGTCTTTTTTGATCTGGTTATCTCACTCATGGTAGCCCCTCCCCCCAAAGATCTATCCATTTACCTGTGAATTTATTTTTTCTTTTGAGACAGGGTTTCTCTGTGTAGCTCTGGCTGTCCTGGAACTAGCTTTGTAGACCAGTCTGGCCTCAAACTCAGAGATCTGCTTGCCTCTGCCTCCTGAGTGCTGGGATTAAAAGTGTATGCTATCACCGCCCAGCTACCTGTGAATTTCATTTCATTTTTCTTAGCAGTTGACTAATATTCCATTGTGCAAATGTGCCACATTGTCATTATCTATCCATCTGTTGATGAACATCTAGGCTGTTTCCAGTTTCTGACAATTATGAATAGAGCAGCAGTGAACATGGTTGAGAAGTACCTCTGTAATAAAATGTAGACTGCTTTGGATATATGCCAAGAGTAATATAGCTGAATCTTGAGGTAGATCGTTTCCCAGCTTCCTGTAAAACTGCTGCACTGGTTTCCATAGAGGTTATGTTTTCAATAGCAATTAAGTATTCCCTTTCCCTCATCCTCATCATCATATGCTGTCATTTGTTTTATTGATCTTGGCCAGTCTGACTGATTTAAGATGAAGTCTCAAATGGTTGTAATTTACACTTCTGATGGCTGAGGATGTTGAACATTAAGTGTTCTCAGCCATTTGTGTTCCATCTTTTGAGAACTGTCTGCTGCTTAGTCTGTATCCCATTTTAAAATGTGTTGTTTGTTTTCTTGAAGTTCAGGTTTTTTCGTTGTAAGTGCTAATCCTGTCAGATGTATAATTGGTAAAGACCTTTACCCATCCTGTGGCTGCTACTTTGTCTGAATGATGGTGTTCTTAGCTTTGTGAGGTCGGTCCCATTCATTAATTGTCTTAGCATGAGAACACTGTTGTTGTTATGTTCAAAAAGTCCTTTCCTGTGCCAGTGAGTTCAAGTCTATTTCCCACTTCCTCTTCTATCAGATTCAGGGCATCTGGCTTTATGTTGATGGCCTTGATCCATTTGGACTTGAGTTTTGTTCAGGGTGATAAATATGGATCTATTTGCATTCTTATACATGCAGAAATCCAGTTTGACCTGTACCATTTGTTGAAGATACTGTCTTTTCTCCAGTGTGTATTTTTGGCTACAACAAGTATTCACAGGAACTTATGTCTGGGACTTCAGTTTGATTCCATTGATCAGTGTGTCTGCTTTTATGCCAGTGCCATGCTCTTTTTATTACCGTAGCTTTATAATACAACCGGAGGATCATGAGTTTGAGAGCCTTGTTTTCTTAGCAAGACCCTATCTCTTCTAAATAAATAAAGCTATCATATAATTCAGTCATCAGCCTCCTCCCTCAAGATCCTTTCCTTACCATTTTCTAAGGGATGTGTCCCTAAACACTATCGATAGATTAAGTTTTAGCCTAATTCTTCATTATAGAGATTAAAGTTTGACTTGTGAAGCTTTGTGGGGAAAGGAACCCTCAAACCACATCTGAGCCATAGCAATATGTGTTACGTTCCTTGTTATACTATCTTATAAATCCAGTATGTAGTTTACAGAGCACACCTCACTGGAGGCAAATATCATAGCTGCTAGCCCCTTAGGTCCTGGAACACAGACAGCCTTCTTCATTCTTGCCTACCTTCCACTGTCTAGGAAAATTATTACAAAGTTGTATCATATTCTGCCTCATAGATATATCTGTTTGATTACTTACCATCAGTCATGCCATCAGTCATGTCTCTCATGTGAAGTGCTTGCATCTATTTCTGCTGTTTACTATAGTTCCTGTTCACTTTTAACTATGTTTATATTCACAGTATGCTCAAAAGCTTGAGGAATTTGACCTTTGGAGTCTAGTCAATTGCTAGAGTACTGGCTTTCACGTGGCCATTTTTATTTAGATGCTAAGATTGTTTGTTTTAGACAATGGCTTTTCCTCATCTTAGGATCTCTTAAGTATGCAATTTCTTTGTTAAATGGTAGAAATATTTTGATAATTCAGTTAGTGCAAAAGTGTTCTATTGATTTATAACACCAACAGTGTTTTTAAATGTCTAGTATTTTTGCTAAATATAAGGAATTTGGGGGAAGACAGTACTAATCTGACAGGCAAGAATGATACTTTTAGTGAATCACACTGACTCCTAATGAAGATATTTACCCATTGTAGAAAGGAGGTCACTTGTTTGGTTCCCGTCCCCCTAGCCAGCTTAGACCCAAAATAATCACACAGAAACTGTATTAATTAAACCACTGCTTGGCCAATTAGCTCTAGCTTCTTATTGGCTAACTCTTACATATTAAT
>LOEQ01001200.1:258758-277965 GCA_001685075.1 Bramus lutescens
CCCCCCCTCTTTTAGTCAGCTCAAGTACTGAGAAACAGAAGGTGACTTTCCAAGCCTTTCTGTGATAGTATGTAAGGAAATAGCTTTGAAGCAGAGTGATTTTCAGTGTTTCCTAATTGCCTCAGTCATCTGCAAAGTGTGCCTTGCTAATACAGCATCTCCTAGGATATTAGTAATTATAGGCCATTTACTGTCCAGCTGGTTCTGCCCCGAAGGTGAGAACTTGCATCAGGTGGTCTCCAAAGCTTCCTCTCTCCCTAAAGCTCCATGGTTCTAGATTTGCTTTCTGTGTCTTACAATGGTGAAGAAATAGCAACTGCAGGTTCTGTTCTCCAGAACAATAGGGCAGGTGTTCTGTTTACTAGAATTATTTTGATTTGTGGGGAAAACAAAACAAAACAAACAAAAAACTTAAGTAGTTTTTTTAAAAAATTGCTGGCAGAATTGCCTATGGCTTCTGTTGAAAGGTCTCATCATTGAATATAACTATTAGTCCGTGAAACTTACTTCATGCTAAAGAATGAAGATTCAAAGATGAGTAGAACACTGCTGCCCTCTGCAGAAATAAGTCTTAGGATGAAAGTTCCTGCGCTCACTGAGCCATCTCTTCAGCCTCAAACTTACTTGATAGCAAACCTCCTTTTTTTTTTTATTTATGTGTGTGTGTTTGAGAGAGNAGAGAGAGAGAGAGAGAGAGAGAGAGAGAGAGAGAGAGTTGCCAATAAAGAACTGTGTGTGGGTACCCACAGAGACCGGAAGAGGGATCTGATCCCCTGGAACTAGATTTAAACATGGTTGTCAGCTGCCTGACATGGGTGCTTTGGTCCCTTGGAGGGCAGCAAGCACTGTTTAACCTCTGAGCTATCCCTCCAGCCCAGCAAACTGATTTTTGATAAAGATCTTAACCTGTTCCTGAAGGAAGAGCGTAAGCTGATGATATCTTATAGGCCCCACCTCTACCGTTGCAATGAGAATCCAGTTTCTAGGGAATGAGCTTTGGGCTCCCGTTCCAACGAGAGCCATATAAGGCCATGGAAGCTGTTGTCTGCCACCAGCCCGCTCTGTCACAGTCCTCCTGCTGACTCACTCCCCAGGGCCTTCAGCCCCACAATGAGCCGGCTGTCCAGCTGTCTGCTGTGCTCTGCTGTGCCCTCTTTTTGTGGCTGACTTCTCCCATTCAGTCCTTGGTGCAGTAGAACATGGACAGGCTTCTCAGCTTCCTCATTGGAAATAAAGCACTTCTCTGAACATGTTCTGTCATACCAGTATTATCTGTGTGCTTCTGTGCTTCTCATGCACCTCTGAGAAGCTGCGGTTTCTTTACTTACACTGGTAATAGTTAGGTGAAGAGTGGCAGTTGCTGTTCACTAGCACGTGGTGACTGCAGCTTTCTGTTAGATCCCATAGACCCTAAATTACTCTTTCCTGGTATTGTGCTTTGCTAAGCACTGAATAACCTCTCTCCTTTCTCTCCTAGTGTTAAGAGCGGCCAGATTCGAAACCTAGAGTCTGCCCGAGTCTCAATGGTCGGTCAAGTCAAACAGTAAGTCTTTTATCTCTTTGCCTGGTTAGAGGATGAAAAACAGGAGAGCGTTAGGGCTCCTTTGTTCCTGCACTTATTCTGCCATACTGCTAAATGCCTTCATTATTTTAGATAAAATTCCAGGTGAGTTCTATTAGTTTAGCATGGAGATGGTTTTTCTAGTTGTTTTTCTGTTTGGTTTTTAGAAACCCCAAAGCCCGGTAGTGTCTTCTTTAACTCCTAGATTAAATTAGCACATTTCCTGTTGTTAGAATGGGCATTCCAGTGAGTACACATTTAAACTAAGTGTCCACACCAGTGTTCCTGTGTTAGTGTTTTATGTGTCACTGAGCCAAACCCAGTAATAAACCCAAACCCAAGTATAAAATTCTGGCAGAGTTAGAGTAAAAGCCAGATTCAAAGGCTGAGAGCTGAAGTTACTCAACCTAATTGATCTTTCTTGGTGGATTTGCATGAGTCCTTTGTAAAATAACCGCAAAATAAACGTTAATTGAAAAAACATCATCCACCAGGCCAGACGAGTGTAGGAGTTAGGGAAAAAGGAAAGTGGCGTCATGGGATGCTTGTCACCACTGGGGATTGTGTCTTGTGGTTAATGTGCACAGTATTGTTTGTAAGATGTTGAATTTCTGAAAAACTATGTCTTCGTGTAATTTAAGGAACCCTAATGTGATCAGCGCCCATTTTTAGTGCTTTATCTCATGACCAGTCTTGTTTAGTTTACATGCCTGTTAACTTCCCCTAATCTCAAATATTGTAAAGCAAACTCTCCCCAAATCTGAGTCTTTCTGTAAGAATTTATTATGCTCTGGAGAAATAATAATAACATTATTACACCTAAAAAATTAGAATTTAATAGCATCAATTAATTAATCTAAGCAGTAGTATTTTCTTGTTTCAAGTTTTTCTAAATTTTTTGATTTATGAATAATAATTTGTATGTGCATATGTACTTGGATGTTGTATAATAACTATTTCAATATCATGTATATTTTATAATGATTAATTCAGAGTAATCAGCATATCTATAATCTTGAATATTCATGGTGAAATCACTCAAAAGCATCTTTTCTGGCCTTTTTGAGATATGCACTACATTATTGTTCAACTTAGTTGCCCTGCTGTTTAATTCGTAAGGTTAAAGTGAAAATCGAGATAAGCACGAGCAGTCCGCTCATGCTCTCTTGTGCAGGGTCTGCTTTCTCTCCCTCTCTGCCACACTGCCTGGTAGATTTTTGAGGAAACTAGTTTGCCATGCCTCTAGCTGCCTCTAGGCCTTAGAACCCATAATAACATCCGTCTATATATTTTTCCATTGAGTTTTCTCTAAAAGGAACCATGGGACCAGCTGTTCATATAATAGTGATTTTTCTATCTAATTATATAGTAAAGAGGTTCCATTTGTATCATTGTTGGCTTACTTAATTTCTTTTAGATTTGACAGTTTGATACGTGTATATAAAGATTATAGTCATTTTTCACTCCTTTTCACCCACTCTCATCCCCTCCTATGGAAACTTTTTTTGCCAGCAAGTCTCCCTTCTACTGTTGTTATAGGAGGCCGTTTGTTTGTTTCCTGACCGCCACAGGCTTTAGGACCGTGGGGTGGGAGCCATCCTCGCCACCTCAACTCTGGGTAGCACTGTGCAGCGTATAAAACCTTTTTATCTGAGTAAAAGCTAAATCTGCCAAATTTTCCTGCCTGTGCATGACAAGCAGACTCGATCCAGCAGTCTGCCCAGGTAGGGGTGCTGAGCCCTGGATATGGTCTCAGCTACTTTCCTCCCAACCCCGGATGGGCACATAAGCGTCCGCACCCAAAATGGGTGGCGGGCATCAACCCCAGAAAAGAGCCAGAGTTCATGTTGGCAGCACAGACCAGGAAGCCATTTCAAAACCACATGGGTTTTTGTTTGTTTGTTTGTTTTGTTTTGTTTTGTTTTGCTACTGCTGAATCAGGAAGATCTCTCTTAAAGGAGTTACAGCGTGCTGCCAGCAAGCATAGACCCTCTGAAAAACAATGTGGCTAAACTTTGTATTTTAGTGTCTAGAATTCCTTTCCAAGCCCTCTCAAGTTTTATGTAGATTTAATTAGCCACGTTGGTGTACCAGTTTATTGTAGAGTCTGTTTTTATTTCCCGGCCACCCAGACTCCCAAAATAACCACACAGAAACTACTAATTAAATCAGTGCTTGGCCTATTAGCTCTAACTTCTTATTGGCTAGCTCTTACGTCTTAATTTAACCCATTTCCATTATTTTATACTATACCACAAGGTTTGTGGCCTACCGACAAGGTTCAAGCTGGTGGCTTGCGTCTGTCTCTGGCAGGGGATCCATGACTCCACCTTCTTTCTCCCAGCATTCAGTTTAGTTTTCCCTGCTTAGCTCTATTCTGCCCTGCTCTGCTATAGGCTCAAAGCAGTTTCTTTATTAACCATTGGTATTTACAGCATACAGAGGGGAATCTCACATCATACTGTCATGTCTTATTGTGTAGAAACACCATTTTTTAAATTTATTTTTATTTTATTTGCATTGGTGTTTTCTCTACATGTATGTCTGGGTGAGGGTGTCAGGTCCTCTAGAACTGGATGGAGCTACAAACAGTTGTGAACCACTATGTGGGTGCTGAGAATTGAACCCAGGTCCTCTGGAAGAGCAGTCAGTGCTCTTAACCTCTGAACCATCTCTCCAGCCCCTAGGATACCATTTTTAAGAAGAAGAAAAGATAATTGTTTGGATTGGATGTTCAAACGTGCAGAGTTCTACTGGCAATGGTCATTGTATTTGCCAGTTTCTATATGGTAGCTATTAACACGGGACTTGTTGGGGGCGGGGCTTGTTTTGATATAAGTAAGGGGCTTCTTTGCTTTGGGGTTTTCTGGGACTGAATTTGCATTCAGCCTTACACACTTATAACGTTTGTCTTAATTCTTCAGTACTACTTCATAGAATTGCTAAGAAGGTTATATAAAAATACCAATAAAATCTCCATCACCAAGTCCCAGAAAATGACCATTACCTTTTTATGGGTTCTTACTGGTGAAAGAATAATTTGACAAGACATTCAACAAGTATTTTTTTTCTGATCTAGGTGTGAAGGAATTACAAGTCCAGAAGGCTCCAAGTCCATAGTAGAAGGAATCATAGAGGAGGAGGAAGAAGATGAAGAAGGAAGTGAATCAGTCAACAAGAGGAAAAAGGAAGATGACATGGAAGTGAGTGAAGGTCTCGTCCTTGGAAAGACAGAGGGAGGAGAGGAAACAGAGAAGACAGCATTGTTATTCTTGTCAGGGGGCAGAGACACTGGTGAGAGGTCGTGAGGTAGAGGGCACTAAGGCTGGGCTCCATTTAGAACACGAGACTCACCCTATGTGTTCTCATCAGACTGCTCCTCACCTGGCTCCTCCTCACTTTTGTAAAAGTGTTCCTGTGGGTTCTCTAAGGGGGGAAAAAATCTCATTTCCAGCCTGTATCCTGTGACTGGCCAGCTCTTTCCATCTTTTCAGGCTTATCTCCTAGAACAACCTTTCTGGCCCCAGTTTCTGTCCGTCCGTCTGTGTTGTGGACTTATAGTTATAGTAACGCTTGGAGTTGTGCATTTTAAGTCCTATAATTGAGCCACATTTAAAGATGCTGTGGACACCTGGCACTCGGTGCTGACTCCTGTTCCTGTTGTCCTCTAATTACATAGAAATCATTTCCCACACAAACATTATGTTCAGCTCATGTCACTACTGCCTGGCTTTTAAAGTTTTTTTTTTTTTTATCTTCCTGCCATCCTTGAGATCACTGGTCAGAATAATGCTTTATACTACTTTAGAATTTACAAATATATAAATAAGTTTTCATCTCCTTGGGCCTTGTAACACATTGTAAGGTGAAAGAGTTTTCTCTCATATTACAGCATAGTAGCATCTTAACTCCTAAACTAGACTTGGGAGTCTGAGGCAGAGGAATCACAACTCAAGGGCCACTTGGACTGCAGAACTACAGGCCGATGCCACCACACCGAGCTCATGGTTACATATTGTCTGTTGCTGTTGGGCATCTTCTCATTGCTCATTGCCCAGCTGGGTATGCGTTCTCCTTTATGTGACTGTGTGTTTAATTATCTCAGCACTGTTAAAGAGGCTGTGTGTCCTTTGCCAATTCTCTTGATACTCTCAGCAGTGCTCATTTGACCGTGTGTCTCAGTGTTCATTTCTGGGACCTGTGTTTCCGCTGTGTGTCTTTAATGGCAATACCAAACTTCCTTGGTTTTGTGGTTCTTAAGGCCTCACACATGCTAAACCTCTGCCACTGAGCAACACCCCTAAGTTCCAAACTTTTAATTACTGCAGCTTGTGACAGTTTTGAAGTTAAGAAGTATGAGTTCTCCAGTTTTCTTCCTCTTTTGCAAAGTTGATTGTTTATTGAGAATCATATATAATCTTAGATAATTTTAGGATCATTAAAAATGTCTTTACAAAATAACATTTAAACTAAGGGATTTCACTGACTCTGTGGTCACTTTGGGTGATGTGGACATCAGTCTACTATGTCATTGAATATCCACATCCAGGTTTTCTTGTCGCATTCAATGCAGCATCCTAATCACTTGTTTCAGTTACAATATCTAACCTGTTTCCATGACACAGGAAAGCATGGGTGCACTTACTATTTCACTAATATTTGATAATACATTGTATGCCCATCCCATTGTCAAGGGAAGACAGATGTTGACATTTTTCCTGTTTCTCATAGAATTACCTTACCTTTACTAGTCACCATCATAAACCTGGAATGAGATAAAGTACTCTTTTCACACACACGTCGGCTTGTTCTTTCCTGTAGTCTGTCATATTTGTCTGATAGTGATCCTAGATTAGATGCCAGTTTCTGCTTTTTCTTTCACTTAGGTTTTTTTCTTTTGTTTTGTTTTACTAGAGTGTGGTCTTTGTCTATGTTCTTTTGTTGATATGTCCTTTTTACTCACCGGTATAAGAAAAGTTTCATCTTGGATCAATAATTAACTGCCTTTTTGATCTTAAGAAAATTTCCTAAATTTACCTAAAGTAATAGAAGTTGTTGGGTATGTTGGACTGTATCTGGAATACAAGCCAGTTGGGAGGTTGAGGCAGGAGGCTCATGTGAGCCAGAAGAAAACAGTAAAAAGGAAAACTTCGGACTATCCCAAAGTAGAGGTTACAACAGCCTGCAGCACTGTATGAAGGGTTAAGTATACCCTCAGCTTTAGGTCAGTGGGCTCTTGATAAGGTTCCTCCTTCCTTCCCACAGACCTGCTTTCTGCCCTGCTCCTCAGGGCTTGTCCTCACCCTCACTGTGCTTTTATTCCCGCAGACCAAGAAGGACCATCCGTACACCTGGAGAATTGAACTGGCAAAAACAGAAAAGTACTGGGATGGCTGGTTCCGGGGCTTGTCCAATCTCTTTCTTAGTTGTCCTATTCCTAAATTGCTGCTCTTGGCTGGTAAGTGTGTGCGTGTGTGTGTGTGTGTGTGTGTGTATGAGTGTGTGTGTGTGTGTGTGTGTGTATGAGTGCTCGTGCCCATGCACTGTTTGCTTGGCTGAAATAATCAAATACTATAGATTGGATGGCTTAAAGAACTGAAACCTGTTTTCTCACAGTCTGGGTGCTAAAAGTGTAAGATCAGAGTACAGTCAGGCTAAGTTCTCAGAATTCTCTTCCTATTCGCAGACCTTCTCTCTGTGCTTTCATGTGGCTGAGAGAAAAAGAGACAGCTTTCCTGGTGTCTTTTGCAAGGACACTAATTTTACTGTCTCAGAGACCCCCACCCTTACAACCTCATTCTGCCTTTTTGTAGGACCCCATCTTCAAATACACTGGGGACTGGGGGTTCATCATGAGCTCATTAGAACTATTAATATTAACAAATTGAGAGTGACTTAAAGTGGAGAACCATCCTTGTTCCCCTAGCTTCCCCATATGCAGGCCTAAACCTAACGGGGTGTGAAAGCTCTCCAGTGGTGCATGACATTGGCCTAGCCTTTGTGCCTGATGAGCCCGACTCCTGGAGCTACAGACAGTGCTGTAAAAACACTCTGAGTACTGTGAGAACTGAGACAATAAAATCTTGTTGTCATATAAACATCTTTAAATGAGCATGATTGGGGTTAGGGTTAAGAATATTTGTTATTCTTGGAGAGAACCCGAATTTGGTTCGCACAACCCACATAGTGGCTCACAACCATTTGTAACTCAAATTCTAGGGTATCCAACACCCTTTTCTGACCTCTACAGGTGCCAGGCACATATGTGGTACACATACATACATGCAGGCAAAATACTCATATACAGAAATAAAGTAAGTAAATCAAAACAAAACAAAACAAAACAAAACCATAATTACCCAGAAATTGGAAACTGAAAAATCTTACCCGGTGAGAATGTGCCCATGGGAATCATGATTGAAGGTGCAGTGGGCAACCAGGACCGTGTGCGTCTGAATTGAGGTTGCAGTGGGCAATCAGGACCCTGTGCATCTGGATTGAGGTTGTGGTGGGAATCAGGACCCTGTATATCTGGATTGAGGGCGCAGTGGGAAATCAGGACCGTGTGCATCTGGATTGAAGTTGCAGTGGGGAATCAGGACTGTGTGCGTCTGGATCGAGGCTGCAGTGGGAATCAGGACCCTGTACATCTGGATCGAGGTTGCAGTGGGGAATCAGGACTGTGTGCATCTGGATTGAGGTTGTGGTGGGAATCAGGACCCTGTACATCTAGATTGAGGTTGCGGTGGGAATCAGGACCCTGTACATCTGGATCGAGGTTGCAGTGGGCAACCAGGACTGTGTGCATCTGGATTGAGGTTGCAGTGGGAATCAGGACCCTGTGCATCTGGATTGAGGGTGCAATGGTATGTTTAACTCTGAGGCAGTTTTACTCAGTGCTCAGTAAAACCTGTTTCCAAGGCATTTTCTAGGGAGTTACTCACAGATTCTCCTGTTTTGTTCCAGGTGTTGATAGATTGGATAAAGATCTGACCATAGGCCAGATGCAGGGTAAGTCATCCAGAATTTGTGCCTGTGGATCCTTTTCTGAGGGTGGGGAAAATGGGCAGTCATATGAAAATGGATGTCCTGAGATAGTGAGGTACAGTGGGGAGAGTGTGAGCACTAGAGGCACCTCCATCGAACCACCACCGCTGGGTGATTGTGGGCAAGCATCTTCCCTTTTCTAAAGAGTCATTGTCTTCCCCCACCCAACTAAAAATGAGAGTCAAGCAGCGTTTCTAGGATGAAAGAAATCAAGTGAGGTGATGCCTTGGGAATTACTATTACACAGGCACCTAGCATTGTGAACAGACATAATTTTCTGGTGTTTTCTTATGTTCAGAGTTTTCAGAAAAGAGAAACAGTATAGGTACCAAGTGGTATAAAGTCTGTTAGAAGACATGATGGTGAGGAGGGAGAAGAGGGAGTTTCCTGGGGTGGGGTGGGGAGTTTAGACACTGCTCACCTCGTAATCTGTTTTAGCTGGAATGCCCTTAACTGTGTAAATTGAGACTGTTGATGTCAGGCTTAAGAAGATTACAAAGTATAGTGGGTCTGAGCACCACACATGAGCTCAGATGTGAAGACTGCAGCAGGGCCCAGTTTTTTCCTCTATGTTAGAATCATGTGCATTAATAATATAATAGATCTGAAGGAGACGCAGCCTCCTGCAAGAGGAAGACCATTAATAGACTTAATGGTGTGGCCTAGTTCCTGCACTAATTACACAGCCTTGGACGAGATACTGCCCTAATCATAGCTCGCTTCATTACTCTGTGTGATTGTAGAGTCATCTTCAACAGTGCATAGACTGGTACACTGAAAACATGGACTACTGTGCGGCTTGCATGAGAGCCACAAAGACGTCTCCAACTTTCTTACTATGTAAATGGAGATACTGGGCTCACGGAGTCAATCAGCTCGCCACCCGACCCTATATTTAGCATTGAGCTGGAGTCTTTTGTGCCAGGAAAGCACCTGCCCCTCGTGCTGTAGCCCTCAGCTCTAGTCACTCCTTTGTTTCTTGTTGTCAGTGCTGGACACCAAACCTTGGACCAACACACCCAGGAAAGCTAACTACATGCCCAACTGCTGTTCACTCTTAATACTTGTCACATTAGGGTTTGAAGTGTAGGTAGAGTTTAAGTAGCTTGAAGCCCTACTTTCAATCCCAAGTTACCACCCCCAAATTACCATAAGTTGTGAGTTTGCAGTGTTCTGTAAGGAAGAGTGAGAAAGCACATCTTACATTGCCTAGCACACTATTTAATACTCATCTGCTGTCTTTTGCAATAATCCATTTCAATATTCCTAACATAGCTTCCAGAGTTCCAAATGGCCCCTGGTTTTCCAGCCCAGCCTCACTGCCAGCCACTCAAAACAGCACCATGCCAAGCTTCTTTATTTCCATGGCTGTCATTTTAAGCCTTCTCTTCTGTAGGTGGGCCATTCTTTGTGTGCAGAAACCTGTCTGGGTAGCTTTACCACACTGTACAGCCTCTGCCCACCTCATCCTTGGGACCACATCTGCATTAGTGCTGTGTTTACTCTCCAACTAGACTAACTCATAGGAACCCAGTTTTTCTGTCGGAAGTAAATTTACACTAAGTAGGTATAGAAGGAAAGGGTGAAAAGTAAAGGGACCCTGAACAAGGGCATAGTTATACTCAGCAGACTTGGTAGCTGTGTCCAGAGTGTCCTGAGGGAAAGTCTTCCTGGGATGCCCAGTGACCTAGGAGGCATAGGAGTGATTTGGAGATGGCTTTCTATCCCTGAGGTTGCCTGTTTATCTCCTCTCCAGGGAAGTTCCAGATGCAGGTCTTACCGCAGTGTGGCCATGCAGTCCATGAGGATGCCCCTGACAAGGTGTGTCTGGTGTCCAGTGACTTGAGAGGACAACTGGGGGGAATGTGGGATTTCACAGAAAGTAGGATAAACCTGTGTCTCAGGGTTTGTCTGCCAGCTCCCCAAGTCCTTGCCTGGTGAGCACCCATGGTCTTGGCTTTGTATGTCTGGGCTGAGGAGCCACTGGCACCCTCTTTTATTCCAGGGCTCTGTGGCTAAGATCTGCTTCTTTGTTAATATCTAAAACCAGACAAGGGTGATTTGAGCAGGCACTGCACCCTAAATTCCAGTTATAGTCAGAGATTAATCGGGGCTCCTTCTGTGAGAAAATGGTGTTTGTAAGTCTTCTGGGAGTAAAAGATTCTTGTTCCCCTTCACCTCTCTGGAGCCATCTTGTAAGGAGTCTCCTGGTCCAGGTCCTTTGCTCTTAAGCTACTCAGACAGTAGTAAGTACTTCCAAGGACAGCAGTGGCCGAATCTTCAGCAGAAGCCCAGCACTTCCCTCCATGGAGCCTAGAATGCCTCTTCTTTTTCAGGTAGCTGAAGCTGTTGCCACTTTCCTGATCCGTCACAGGTTTGCAGAGCCCATTGGAGGATTCCAGTGGTAAGTACATAAAGGCATATGAGTCTAGCTGGATGGCCCACCTCAAAACTTAAGAATCTTGGGGACTATGAATATCATTGCCTTAGCCCTGTCTGGTCTATATTACCGAAGTGGTCTGTGTTTTTCTTGGTTGTATGTGGGTCCAGTGGGGTCTTGCTGAGCTGTGTTGGAGTCATGCCTCATTTCCTGCAGTGTGATCCACCTTTGCCAGAAATGTCTGTGTTCTGCCTCCTGCTGAGCAGAGCTGGGCAGGCCATGGAGGTTGTGTAGAAGTCTAGATTGGGAATTTAAATCTTGCACCGCTGGCATTTAGAGGAAGTGATTCTTTGTTTGGGTCAGGGGGTGTCCTATGCAACATAGCCGCACTCTGGCCTCTGCCCACTATCTTCCAGGAACACATCGTAAACATAATTCTGCCCACCATAAATGCTTCTAGATGATTCCATATATCAAGGGAGACAGAAGTGAAACAATGGCTTGTCTTAGAGGGAGAGTGAGCAAGCCATCCATGGACCCTAGGAATCAATATGAAGACTTAATTTCTCAATAAAGTGTTTGGGGGCTTCTGACCTTTGGTGTCTTGGTCAAATGAACCATCCATTGAGGGCAGCACCCCTATCTAGCTCCACATGGGGCTGTGAAGAGATGGGTCATGCCTGCAGGGGCTTTGGTGGTCACCCTGGAGGGGAGGGTTCCCTGGAGGAAGGGATAAGCTGGGTAAAAGCTTGTAATGGTTACATTTGTAACATTTCCCCCTTTCTACCCCTGACAGTGTGTTTCCTGCCTGTTAGTGACCTGATGTCCACCCCTCTCTCTACCTTGAGCTCTGTTGTAAATACATCGCACCAGAGGCCACTGTGATGCCGCTGTCTCCTCCTCACCATCCCACCCAGCCATGTGACACTGGCTCCCTGTAGAGGGGCATCCCAAGATGTACAAACCCTTTCTGTATACCTGTCAAAACCATTGTTTTCCAGGGCCCTTGTCCAACAGTGGCCTGTGCAGTCTGGGGTTCCCAGCTCTTCCCCTCCCCTGTGCTCCCTGCCTTGCCTAGGGTGAGCCACCAGAGCTGTTCCTGGGGCCCCTGTTCCTGGTATCCGGCAATGTACCTGGATTCATGTGTCTCCCCAGGCTCAGGGATCTCCATTCCTTGAGGATGATCTTGGCATGGTCCTGCCCTACCTCATGGGATGGGCAACGCACACACTGGCCCTTATTTTTCCCTTTCAAATAAAACACCAGTCAGGTACCTTTATCCCAGTCTTAACTGTTCCAAGTCTGGAAGAACCAGAGTGACCAAGGTTCCAGCCTTAGTTCAGGGAGAGGTAATAGATAGGAAGCATCCCAAGAAACCTGCCTATAAGCCAGATCCAGCCAGTCCAAGCACATGGCTTCCCGTCTGGGTGAGCCTACCGTCCCACTCCCACATGCCTGGGCACCTGCCCTGGGCTAAGGCCAGGCTGCTCCAAGGGTCTCACCTGCCCTCATCTGCCACAGAGCAGCCCAGGTGAAACACAGCCCATGCACAAAGCCACAGGCTAAATCCTGTGGAATTGTTTTTAATGATGGAATTTAACCATTTTCATAGTTGGTTCCTGAAGGTGTGCCAAGTGCAGCTTGCCTCTTCTAGACCCACAGCTCCTCGCTCCACTTATGGTTTCCGTGTTACTTTGTAGAAACATCATGGACTAGCATCCCCATCTGCCCTCATCATGGCACTGCGGCCTCCCCCTGCTGCCCAGGCACGCCATTTCCACGGGCAGGGAGGGGCATCTTTCTGTGACTGTCGTAGGTGACGTGTAGTCCTCTTCACCCAACAACTTCCTACTCCTGTCCTGCTGCACGGTCCAGAGTCTGGGACCGACTTTCTTTCTTATTTATGATCCAGTTTAAAGAAAATAAATATCTCCCAACCTTTATTCATCTGAGGAGTCGTCCTTATTTTTGCTGATCTGGCTAGGAACAGTTCATTAGATTTAGTTGCCACCAGACTCCAAAAGCCTCTTTCTCCATAGTCTGTCAGTGCCGGTAGCCAGTGCTCCTGTGAGCAGATTATCACCTATGTCCCTATGAAGACCCCTAATGAAACTCTGGGATGGACACACACAGTGGGGTGCTAGGAAGAGGATTGTCAGGCAAGGGGACAAGTGGAGGCAAGAAACTGCTAGACTGTCTTTGTCCACAGCATATCAGTATCTTCCCCAGATCCGATCCCGGAAGACGGACAGAACCTGTCTCCTGCAGCCCAGGGAATCTGCAGTCTAATCTCATCTCAGCTGGTGGAGAAGAGGACAGTCTGCCTCCGTCATGGCTTCACTTACGCCCACACCTGATTGTTTCCCGAGCTCTAGACACGCGCTCCCATCTGTTCTGAAGGTCCCTCTCAGATGACCAGGAGTCACTTCATTGTGAACTTCCTGGACAGGTGCTCTTGAGTACATGGTTCCAGCTCAGTATGTGGTAGGAGCAAGCAGGTACCAGTTGTCCAAACCACAGTTAGAATTCTGGCCTCTTCCCTTTATTCTCATACCACTTGCTTCCCTGACCTGGGCCTCATCATCTTTCCTAAATTACTACCTTACCCTTGTTGGTGTCCTGCTGCTGCCCCTTCCCCAGGATCGCTCTCCACACACCTACCTTAAAGGCTTCCATTTCCTCATCTGTAAACTGTAGTAAACTGTATACCCACGGGACATGGAGGACCACGCATGTTAGAGTAGATCAGCTGACAGAGCTCCAGTACTGACATCTACCCCACGGGACATGGAGGACCACACATGTTAGAGTAGATCAGCTGACAGAGCTCTGGGACTGATACCTACCCCCACGGGACATGGAGGACCACACATGTTAGAGTAGATCAGCTGACAGAGCTTCAGGACTGACACCTACCCCATTGGACATGGAGGACCATGCATGTTAGAGTTGATCAACTGACAGCTCCAGGACTAGCACAATTTAGCCTTGGTTCCAGAGCCACTAGTGCCAGCCTTGCCTAGAGGTTTGGGCAGGTTTTGTCTTCTTCCATTCTTATGTTGAGTCAGAACTTATCTGCATTTTTCAAGTACATCCATGCTGGAGAAGCTAGAGATTATGACCAGATAAAGCAGGGGCACCCCTGCAGAGAAGAGCCCACATTCTATGTGATCTGATTTCTGCAACCCATCTTTTGGGATTGCCTTTGAATTGCCTTTGGCTTGCATGCCCTATTGCCTGCAGGGGGCAGCATGATCACTGTGGTTTTGTTCACCAGGCAAAGCCACGATTACCAATTTCAAGCATCAAATTTACTTCGCATCAAATCCTCATTAGAACCTGTAGGACAGTTACTGTTACGTTCATTTTACAGGTGTGGTGACATTTAAATGTTTATATAGCTAAGAAGTGACAGTGTCAGTAATCAAGCCCAAGTGGTTTCTGTAGCATACTGCCTCCTGCGTAATAAAAAAGTTATTACTAGCAGGAGTTATTTGGGAGTAGGACTATGCAGTATATACCTGCCCTCTAAAGTCCCAGTAACCAAAACTTAATTCTACCCAAGATCTCCCAAGGGAACTAATGAGTTTATTGGGCTAACTTTTAGAGCATGGGTGAAGAGTCACTGATGGGAGCGTGGGTGGCCCCAAAGCAGCCACATTGGAGAATCTTCACCAATCATGGATGCTGGTACTTGGGTAAGCATCCAGTGTCTTCCTAGCTCTTCCCATGGGGAGACGTCAGTCAACACGCACAGCTGTGGTGATCATTTGCAAACAAGCACAGCTGGTCTGACAATGACAGGTGTTTTGCTCAGAGGAACCTCAGCCCCAGAACAGGAGGAGGATGAGCAAAGAAATGAGGCCAGGTTGTCTTGCGGATGGAGGCTGAGAATGAAATGTTGATTGAGCTTTGTTAAGGACTGTGCATCAAGAATGGATGAGTTGTATGTGGTCATCAAGTGTAGGCATCCTCACCAGTTAAAGGCAAGGTGACTGAGGTTTAGAAATGGGCAATGGCTTGCCCACAGCCGCAACTAGGGTAAGCATCTATGCCTTCTAGTTCCAAGGATTGTACGTCCACTCCTGATGTCTAGCATAGCCTATAGACAAGGAGACTCAGCACCTTTGAGTGAGAGATTGTTGCAGGGTCAAAAACAGCATATTTGAGTCAAACCAAAGGTTATTCTATCCCTCAAGAAAATGGGCAGGGGAGCTGAAATAGGTAGCTGGCTTACTCTGCAAAGTGCTCACCATGTAAACATGAATGAAGATTTAAGTTCAGATTCCCAACATCCATGTAAGAAGTCAGGCACAAGACAAAATTAGGTCTTTTATTAACCAAAGAAAAGTAACCTGTGTAGATGTGTGAGTGGACCCCAGACTAGAGGTGTGCCTGTCAGTAAAGGGGCAGCTGTAAGGATGTCTGAGAAAGCCATAAGGAATAATGCTACTAACCATTTACAAAAAAACAGAACAACCTAATAACCTGTGCTAATTAGTCTTATGTCATCTTGACACAGCTAGGGTTGTCTGAAAGAAGGGCACTCAATTGAGAAAATGCCTCCAAACGATGAACCTGTAGGGTATTTTCTTAATTGGTAATTGATAGGGGAGAACCCAGCCCACTATGGGTGGTACCATCCTTGGTTTGTGGTTCTGACTTCTATAAGAAAGCAGGCTGAGCCAGCTATGAAGACCAAGCCAATAAGCAGTTCTCCTTCATGGCCTCTGCATGAGCTCCTGCATCCAGATTCCTGCCCTGTTTGTGTTCTTATCCTGACTTCCTTAGATGGTGAGCAGGCATGTGGTAGTCTAAGCCAAATAAACTAACCCTTTCCTCCCCAAGTTGCTTTGGTCATGGTGTTTCCTTACAGCAATAGAAACGACAGATACACCTAACCCTAAGTCTGTGCGCAAATATACATATATAGTTTAAATGAACTCTTCTGGGCTGACAGCATTCCCACCAAGGGCCAAAGACCATGTAACAAAAACCCCAACATCACACATGAGAAGCCCTATTTTGAATGGTTGGTCAGGGTTATCCAAAAGATTCCCAAAACATACAGGCTGTTGCTATTGTCTTTCCTTGCCTCACAGAGTACAAGGTAAGTCCCTATTGCTGAAGACACCATGTACTTCATAACTAAGGCTCAGAGACCTCTGAGCTGGAACTGATCTGAATGCCCCCTCTCCTTCATGGTACCAGAAGGCATCATACAAGTTTCCAAAGGAGGGCGGCAACCTATAGCTGTACTAGCTATGCCTATGAACCATAACCAAAGTTGAACACCATAACCCTAGGGTACAGTAATGACAGACATACCTTTGTGGTGTCTAAAAGCTCTCTAAGTGAACTTAAGTAAGACCAACTCAAGAAGAGGAAACAACATATTTGAGTCAAACCAAAGGATGTTCTATCCCTAAAGAAAGTCAAATGGAACTGGATGGTGGCGGTGGATGCCTTTAATCTCAGTACTCAGGAGGCAGCGGCAGCAGCAGATGAGTTCAAGGCCAGCCTGGTCCACAAAGCAAGTTCTAGGACAACCAGAGTTGCAACACTGAGAAACCCTGTCTCAAAGAAACAAAAAGGAAGAGGAGGATGAAGGAGGAGGGAGGGTAGAATGAAGAAAGAAAAGAAAAGGTCAAGTGGGGAGGGGAGCTGCACTAGGGAGCTGGGTCACTTGGCAAAGAGGACGATCACACTGGAAATGGAGTCAACTACCTAAGGCTGGGAAAGTCATGGATCTTGGAGGGGAACCTCCAACCACCTCTTCACTAAACCAGCATCATCATCTTCATCTACAGTCTAAATATTTGTCCAGATACCCACAGGTAAGTAGTTCTCACCTGTCATCAAGGAAACTAATCTTTGCACCAGACAGACACTACAGAAAACCACAACCTGTCAAAATGCAGAGTTGTGGAGCCCAGTCCCAACTGATACATCTACAATACAACTCTTGCCCAGAAGGGTTCAGGGAAGGCTGCAGAAGAATGGGCAGAAAGATTGTAAGAGCCAGAGGAGCAGGGAGTTTGTTGTGAGATTGTGTCTCCTAGAAACATCAGAGCTACACTTGTAAAGGCTCACTGTCATGGCTGCCTAAGCATGAGCTAAACAAGGACAACACCAATAGGCAAGCCAAAGTGGATTGGGAAAAAGATCATGAGGTCTCAACCCTACATAAGAAACTACAAGCTGTTAAGGAACGCTGAGAATGGGAGAAATAAACCCTTCCCCAGGGAGGAGCACACCAATTGGTTATCCAACACCAAATGGTCAGCCCTGAAAACACACAAGTAATATTATACAGACTGATCAGGTTATATTTAGAATATATATGCATATATATACACATAAGTGTTTTATATATATTTAAAATATATATGACACATATGTCATGTAACAACAACTCGTGAAAAGGCCATATGTTTCAAAGAACAAGGAGGGTTTGGAAGGAGAGAAGGGAAGAGAGAAATGATGTGATTATATGATACTCTCAAAAGGAAAAAAAAGAGGCAGTTAAAAAAGAATGTACCAAATTAAACAGCATACAGTGATGTGAGAAATTATGTTGGTCTTTTAGAGGTGGAATGAACGAGACTAACTGGGTTCAGAAAGAATCCATTATGTTGGACTGAGGGCCTGCTGACAGCTGGTGTTAGTTAGGAGGTAAGAGCTCAAAGGCATTAGAAAGGAAGACATGGGTCTGGAGAGGTGGCTCCATGGTTAAGGATATTTGCTGCTCTTGCACAGGACCTGGGTCCAGTTTCCTATACTCACATCAGGGTGCTCACAATTGCTTGTAACTCCAGCTCCAAGGAACTTGATACCATTTTGTGACTTCTGCAGTCATCCATATTGCATGTGCACGTACTAACATACAGATACACACAAGTAAAAATAAAATTTTAAAAAAAGCATTAAGAGTCTAAGATGGCATCAAGGGACATCCAGGGCACTCCCTACTCCCTTGTAGGTGCACATATTTGTAGTGTTGGAGCCACCTGTAGTCCTGTCTAGCACACTCAGTGTAAATACAGGGCACATTCAAAGAAGCTGGATACCAGAACTCCAGAGTCCTCACTCATCAGAGCATGGGGGAAGGAAGAGGACAGACATGAGGAACAGAGCCTAACTGCCCAGTCTTTTCATTGGTGGTTTCTGAGCAAGGCACTCCCATATCCAGGGAGGAATCCAAGCCAAGCAGCCTCCCTTTTCTCTTGGCACAAACATTCAAACACCATCATCCCCATTACTGCTGGCCATGTGGCCTACTGCAGGGATAAAACTGCTCTGCTTGCTTATTTCAAACCAGCCCCTTTGGGGGTTCCGAGAGTCCAGGCAGGTGTGGAGATGCAGTGAGATGTGGCTTCAGCAGAGACATCCACAGAGAACAGGGGACCAGAAAAGCGAGTGGCCAGTGAAGTCTGCTCAAGTCACAGAAGCATCAGTCAGGAGATAAAGTGGACACAGCAGAGAGACTAGAAGGAGGGGGTCAGGGAAAGCCTCTCAAAGGGACCTTGTGTGGAATGAGGGAGGCTCCCTTGAGGATGGAGATGCTGGGAGTAATGGTGCCATGAGGATCCGAGGAGCAGAATGTCAGCAAGTCCAGAACAGGGCAATGGAAGTGGGCAGTGGGGGCTGGGCTAAAAATAATAATAATAAATAATAAAAATTGATAGCATTACTTTGGTTTTTCTCATTCAACATCATGGAAGAATATTCTGTTAGAAGAGGTGATTTAAAAACATTTTAATGACAATCAGAACTCATGAAAAGAAAACAAATTGCTTTCCACCTTTAAAAAAATTATACCCACTGATGATGGGGGTGGAAACCTCAGGGTCAGACGCTCCAGCAGGAGCATCTCAATAATTTTCCAGATGGTATGTGTGTGTATTTGTTTGTGTGTGTGTGGTATATGTGTGTATAGCATGTGTTCAGTGCTAGTGAACAGAACCCAGGTAGGTATTTGCACATGCTAAACAAGTGTTCTATACTAAGTTCATCTGTTTCATTCCCAAGAGCTTCTGAGCACTAAAAACATCTCAGACCTCTTTGTATTGTCCATTCTAAATCTCACAGCTGGAGTAAAACCAAATGCAAATTCTGCGGTGGTGTCAGGGAGCGTTCCTGGTAGAAGCATCCCTTAGTTTCCACTCATAAGGCCTTGCCACAAGGCCTTCCTTCGGGAAGCTGCGCTCCTCTCTGCC
>LOEQ01001200.1:308035-359568 GCA_001685075.1 Bramus lutescens
ACTTGGGGAAACTGAGGCAGAGAGGCTGAGCGGTGAATTCTCTAGTTACGACCGTGCCGCGCCATCACCGAAAACCACAAGAAGCCTCTGGATCCTGAAGGGAACAGATTCTGCGTGGAGACAGAAGTGCGGTGGCAGGAGGGAAGGAAACCGCTTCACAGACGACAGCGATCTGGAAAGATGGCTAGTGCTTAAGCTGAAACTCTGGGATCGAGCCACACAAAAGCCCAGTCATTATGTTTTACTAGGTTGTTTCTTTGTCCCTGACACTCATGTGCCTGTTACTCACTCATTCAAGTGTTCAGTGACATCTGTGCTACACTAAGTGCAGATGCAGCCCTCGCCTCACAAGGGGAGATGGGAATGGAAACCGCCACAAACACACGTTCCGGTTCTGTAATCACTGTGCAGTGGCTGAGGGCAGAGAGCTTCACGAGCTAAGGTGTGTCGTTCTAACAGGGTGTTGACTTTAGGTCATCCTGGATTACCCTGGTGGTCTCAATACAATTATTTTATTATTTAACTTTATTTCATGTCGATTGGTGCAAAGGTATCAGAACCCCAGAACCTGGAGTTACAGACAGTTGTTAGCTGTCATGTGGGTGCTGGGAATTGAACCCGGGTCCTCTAGAAGAACAGTCACCTCTCCAGCCCCGCCATGGTCCTTTTAAAAAGTCAGAAAGATACAGGACAATGAAAGCAAACTCAGACATATTTGAAGATTCTGTGGTGCTGGCTTTGGAAATGGATAAATGGTCTGTGAGAAACAGATTGTAGGAAGTTTCTAGAAGGTTAGAAGGTTGGAGAACAGTCTTTTCCAGTCTGCAGAAGGAACAGGTACCTGCTGACACCTTAATTTTAGTTCAGTGACATCTTCATCTTATTTGTTATGGTTTGAATATGAAATGTACCCCCCAGTGGCTCATTCTCTTGAGTGCTTGGTTGAAAGTGAGCTGTGGAGCTTTGGGGAAGCAGGGCTTACATAGTCCACTAGGGTAGGCCTTAAGGGTTATTATAGCTTCTGACCTGAGCCATCAGGTCCCTGTCTGCTGGGTGATGTGATGTTTGTCACATGTTCAAGCCACCACCACAGAGGAGGTCCTGCCACCACACCTTCCCTTTCATGATGGGCCCCATGGGCCAAAATAAATCTTTTCTCCCTTACATTGTATCTGTCAGATACTCGGTCACAGTGATGGGAAAAAACCTAATACATCACTTCAGACGTCTGAATTCTGAGACAGTAGGATAACACATTAGAGTTATTATAAGCCAAGAGTTTGTTTATTATAGTTTGTGATAATTTGTTTACGCGATAGGACTGTAGCTGGTGAGATGGCTCTGCAGTTAAGAGTGTGTACTGGTCTTGCCGAAGACCTGAGTTTGGTTTTCTGCACCCACGTCAACGTCAGGCGGCTCAAAAACACCTGTAACTTCATTTCCAGGGGACCCATCTTAGAAGACTGCGAAGTTTTATTTCTTATTTTCTTAATATGGTGAGTTGTAGAAATTGGTTATTGCATGTTAAACCAACCTTGCATGCTAAGATAAATCCTCTTTGGTCATGATGCACACTCTTGCTGACGTGTTGCTGGGTTTTGTTTGCTAGTATTTTGTTGTAGTTTTTAAATATCTGCACTACAACAGAAGTTAGTCTATAGTTTTCTTGTATTATTTTTGTCTGGTCTTCATATCAATGTGATACTAGTTTCAGAGAATGCACTGAGAAGAGTTTCCTCCTTTCCTACATTTTAGAAAAGTTTGTAAAGGACTGAAATTTGTTCTTTCAGTATTTGGAAGAATTAATCATTAAAGTCAGTTAATTCTAAGCTTTCTTCTGAGAAATTTTTTGAGTTTTGATTCAGTCCTTATAGCAATTGTCTTAGAGCAAGTTGGACGGTAATGTTCTTCATTTTATTTCAGCTGAGAATGTTTTATTTTGGAGGTTCGTCTTCAATAACTATAAACTTCCACATTAACATCTCTGTTCTTTCAACACTAAAATTTTCTGTCCTCTAAATTCTATAGTTATTACAATCATTGTTTTCTCATAAGTGATGCATTGCTTTCTCTAGTTTCAAAACATTTTCTTTGTTTTTATTTTTCAGCAGTTTAATGGATAAGCATAGGTTGCTTTGAGTTTATCCTGTTTAGAGGTCACTAAATTTCTTACTTCTGCCAAATTTAGGGACGAGTCCTACATTATTTCTTTTTTCTGAATTTTCTTGACATGAATTTGATATTTCCTACCAGGTTTCTGAGGCTCAGATCATTTTTTAAAAAAACCTATTTTTCCTCTCATTAATATTATATAATGTCTATGAATCAGGGTTTAAATTCACCAATCCCCTGTCATCTCTATTCTGATACCAATTCTAACATGCCCATTTGGCTCCCCTCATGTCATTATCTCACCTCTTCAAGAATGCTCACTCTTGCTTCGTAGAGCATTTTCTACCATTCTGTTTTCAGTAATGACAACATTTGTGTTTTGTCTTCATTAAGATGTATCAGTTGTCTTTTCTGGTTTATTTGTACTTTTATTGCCTTTTTATGATAATTGAGATTGTCCTTACTCTTTGTATGCTAAGTCATCTTGGATTAAACACTAGACAATTGGGATTTGATGTCCTAAATGTCTAGCTCCTCTTTCTCCTTGGCATGCTGCTGGTGTAATTGGATGGAGGTCAGATGTGCTCACTTGCCTTCGGGGCTGCAGCACCAATGTTAGTTCAGCTGCAGCGACATTCAGATGCATCCAAGCTGTGTACACAATGACTGGCCAGTTTGGGATGTGGACAGTAGTCTACTCACATCTATGTCATGCTCTTAAGCATCAATCCATAACCATACAACTCAACAGTGGGCCCAGGAATCACAGAACTTCACTCTTGAGACCTTTGCCAAAACTGTGATCTGATATTCTCCCTTGAGCTCACTGCCACTGCCACCACCGCCACACCACCTTTTTGTAATTAGAAGCCTAGGCTTCAGTTAACTCACCACCATTTATTTCCTAGAACTGGATACATCCTAGGCCAAGGATTAGGAGTCCAAACTCCTCAAATACCCCTGCTTCATGCATTTTGTTCAAGTTTTTAATAGCCACACACAGTGGACAAGACAGAGTAAACCACATGCTTCATCTCTCCTACCAAAACTTCCTATAGCAAAAGAATTCATTTTAATTCCTTTATTAGAGAAGATTTTCTGAAGTCATTCTAAGTGGCAACAGAAGACCCAGATCCACTACAGCCAAAGCAAACTAAACTTAACTAAATTATGCTACAAGTACAAACATTATATGGTGTTGGAAGATGTATAAAATATACCTTTGGGCCTCATGGTACATACCTCATGGTATGTACCTCTTACAGTACATACCTCTGATATCCATCTCATGGAACATGCCTCATGGTATACCCTCACAGTACACACCTTACAATACACACCTCACGGTACACCCCTTATAGTACACACCTCATGGTACACACCTCTTGGTATACACCTCCGATACACATCTCACGGAACACAACTCATGGTACATACCAATTACAGCATTCAGGAGGTAATAGCAGATTAGTTCAAAGCAGTCTTGGTTACAAAAGCCAGTCTGCTCTATATGAGACCTTATCTTAAAAAATAAAATAAAAAGGCATTTTCCAAGCACAGATAAGTTCTTAGGGCTTGGGCTCTTATTTGGTATTTAGCAGACTGGTGGGTTTCTCATTTGGACTTCATTTTGTGGAGCTGTATTGTTAGGCCGTTCCTATTTTTGAAGGTCAAAAAGTGAAACATGCTTTTTAGCTTTGAAGAAATGCTATCATAGTTAGGCTTTTTAGAAAAAAAAAAGGAACAATTGGGATAGAAACAAAAGGATTGAGGAAAGGTCAAGATTTTCAAGCGTCTGAAGGCAGAAAAAGGGAGTGGTGTTTTCAAAAGCAGCCTTCCCTGGGCTCGTCTTGGGCCCCTCCCAGTGTGCTGCCTTTTGGTCTGGTCATTTCTGGATCCAGTCACACTCTTGGCTGACACATGGGTAATTTCTGACCCCTTTTTCTCCTTTGAGTCATCTCCCCAGGAACATTTTGTCTGCAGGCTAAGTTAAAGTCCCCATAGAACTCAAAACATGCCCTGTATGTTCCACTAGAAGAATTTATTGCAATCACACATTTTTTATTTGTGTGAGAGAAATAGCTGCCTGCCGCCACTAGGTCACAAGCTTCAGGTGGGCAGGGTTGCACCAAACTAATCAGTACGCACTCAAAAGGGAAGCCTAGAGTAGAAAAGCCGTTCAGCACAGTCCCATCCTCTCTCTCCTCATGAAAGGCTCACTATCCCAGTCTCTGCCACACCTTTTAGAATACTTAGCTCCATTTTCTTACAACAAATCCATGAAGGATATTAGTTTAACTGTTTCAATGCTACAACAAAATACCTAAAAAAAGCAACTTAAGAAGGAAAGATGCTTACGGTTTCAGAGGATATATACAGTCTGTCATGGCCAGTCTACTGTACCTTCTCTGAGGCCACCACCATCCACCAGGGCTCAGCTCATTTTCTTCTTTTTATTTAGAGCCCGGGTACCACCCAGAGTTAATATGGATCTTCCTGACTCATTTAACCTAATCTAGGTAATCCCTTACAGATCTGTGAGTTTTGCTTCCATGATGACTCTAGATTAACCATCACGGGGCTGGAGAAATAGCCCAGCCATTAAGAGCACTTGTAGCTCTTCTAGAAGACCTCAGTTTGATTTCCAGCACCCACATGATAGCTCACAACCAATATGAAACCCCAGTTCCAGGGGATCTATGCCCTTTTCTGGCCTCTGTGGGTACCAGGCATTCATGGTGGTGCACGAAAAACATTCATACACATAAAA
Source organism: Bramus lutescens (assembly GCA_001685075.1). Taxonomy (NCBI): domain Eukaryota; kingdom Metazoa; phylum Chordata; class Mammalia; order Rodentia; family Cricetidae; genus Bramus; species Bramus lutescens. Next base: position 312,918 of record LOEQ01001200.1, read on the forward strand.
TTAAAAAAAATCCCCTCAAATCTAAATTACAAATCATAAAATATGTATTGCACTTTGCACTTGAAAACACTGTGAAATGAAGGGGCTCAGCTGCCAGAAAATAAAGCCTGAGCATGCACAGTCTATGAGGCTTAGAGGCATATACTTTCCATTAAATCATTTTGTGTGTATGGGTATCATGCCTGGGTGTATGTACATAGGTACCCGGTACCCTTGGAGGCGGACGATAGATCCTCTGGAAAAGGAGCTAGATTGTAATCTGCGATGTGGGTGTGGGTATTGGTCCCAGATTCTCTGGTTGACTGGTGCCATATCTCCGGCCCCAGAGATGTTATTATTTTAATGTGTGTGAGTGTTTTGCCTGCATGGATGTCTATGCACCACACACATACCCAGTGACCATACAGGCCAGAAGAAGGTTCAGATCCCTTGGAACTGAAGTTACAGGTGATTGTGAGCTGCCATGTGGGTGCTGGGAATTGAACCTAGGTTAGTTGGAAGAGCAGGCAGTAACTGCGTCTCTCCAGCCCTCATTTCTTTAGGTTGCTCCTTAATTTATGGGTTAGCCTCTCTTCCACATATCCAAGGATAGTTTCTGGGAACTGACCTCAACTCACATCTTTCTTCTCTACACTAAAAAAAGAAACAAAATCTCTATCCAGAGGCCAATACAGGAAAGTCAGTCCCCTTGTGAAAGGTCTTAGGATCAAAGACTAGGGTTTAATTAGATTTGAATCTTAGGATACAAAGTTGAGGGACTGCTGCTACAGGAGGAAGTGGAGAAGTGGATACTGTCGGGGCTAACTCAGTCTTTTGGACTTGCAGGTGGGTCAGATAAAGCTCTCTCTAGAACTTGAACAGTTAGTGTATGAAAGCATAATATGGGACAGCAACCAACAAACCTCAAGGCACACTTCCGTTCAAAGTAGACAGGATCTTCCCAGTTTATGAGGGCAGAGACATTCTCACACTGCCCCCTAGTGGGACTTAGGAGTCAATACACATCCACCACTCTTGGTAAGTATTGGCAATTAACTTAGCAAAAAAGATTAATTTCTTTTCGTAGAGCCAGACTTCCAAGTCCTTGAGGTCCACATCTGCAGCTTTCACAGAGTATTGGAAACAATGAAGAAAACGTGGTTCCATTTATAGAAGCTAATGAATCTACAATGGCCCCAGACAAGTCAGTGACAGCTTGAGGGCACGTGTAAAAGTGTCACGAGGGTACAGAACACAATGGGGTGGCAGTCTGTTCACTGTAGATCGGTTTACAACCTTGGGGAAACGGATCAGTCAGGAAGGTATCTGCTGCACAAGCATGAGGATCAGTTTGGATCCCAGAACCCACATAAACCAGGTGCAGGAGGAGAGAGGAGGAGAGACAGGTGGATCCCTGAAGCTCATTGGCCAGCCAGTTTAACTAAACAGATGAGCTTTCAAGTTCAGTTAGTGATGCTGTCTCCAAAATAAAGCTGGGAAAGATGGAGAGTGACCAAGAAAAGACACCCAATGTCAATCTTTGATCTCCACACACAAAGACATGCAATGAGCAACCATGCCCAGTCATGCACATGACACACTGGTAAGTACATAAACCACATCACAAACACAATATACAAAATTTACCAAATTAGGTGTGATATATGAAATTTATATACTAACAATTATATCACATTAAAACTTTAACTTTTAAAAAATAAGTGGAGTCTATTTCCTGTCCCCTCTTATCTGGGAAGGCCTTATGAACTTTCTTAGCAAATATGTTGCAACAGAAAACATAGGTAGCAATTCTGAGCACAGGCCTTTAGAAGCTATGTTTAGTGTGTCTTCAGACCATGCCCAAATACACATTGAACAGGCCTAGGTTAGCCTGCTACAATATGAGAGAAAGTGATTCAGAGCTGAAGTCATCCTAAAAAAACTGAAATTAAACTGCCAAATTGACCTGACAGATAAAGAAACTTAGCTAGGACCTGAAGAACCACCTACCTGACATTGGGTAAAATTGCCTATCCATACAACTGTAAGACAGAGCTATTTTAAACCACCAAAGTTTTCAGGTGCTTGTTTTGTTAAGAGTTGACTCAATCAGCTGGGTGGTGGTGGTGTGGGCCCTCGATACCAGCACTTGAACACAGAAACAGGCAGATCTCTGAGTCCAAGGCCAGCCTGGTCTACAGAGAGATTTTCAGGACAGTCAAGGCTACACAGCGAAATCCTGTCTCAAAAAAGAAAAGTTGACTGAATCAGAAATTGGTGCCTAAAAGCAAAATGGTACCTTTAACAAAACCCTACAATTCACGGCATTTGGAGCGGGGACATTGGAGAAATGGCAAGCAGTGGAGTTCAGAAGCATTAAGGAAATTCTTTCAAGAGGCAGAGAGATGGGAAACTGTTCAAACAGATTGTGACAGAGTGTTGAAACAATGGACAAACCTATTTCCCGTGGTGACTTGGAAGATGGGAGAAAGTCACTTTAAAGACTCAGTCAAAGCTCTCTAGACAGAATGACGAGTGTCCCATGGGTGTCCCTGGCTGTACATGACAACTTCATAATAATAACAGGAGTTGGCAAACACTAGACTGCATAAAAGCTCATCTGTCTGCAAAAGGAATTCAGAGAGAGTAGCCAGGGAGGCAGGATTTACTAGGTTAAAATATAAACGTTGGGCTGGAGGGATGGCTGAGGTTCAGTGCTTGCTCTACGAGTATAAGGAGCTAAATTTGGATCCACAGCACACATGCAAAAAGCTGCACTGAGTGCCTGTAACCGCAGCACTGGAAGTGGGGAGACAGGAGGATCATTGGGGTTTGTTTAGTGTAGTGTAGTGGGGGAAATAACGGTGTTGCAAACCACAATCTCTGGGTTTATTGAGACTCCACCACTACGGAACAAGGTAGAGAGTGATAGTGAATATCCAATGACTTCCTTTGACCTTCTCACACACACACACACACACACACACACACACACACACACACATTTAAAGGAATCTGAGCATCAGTTCCAGTTCCCTTTGTGATCTATGAGTGCTCACTTGCCTCAGTGCTTTCCTATATACAAGGAGGGAGGGTGCTCATCTGGCTGGAATACTCCGATTCATTGAACAAATTTTGAATAGCTATTCTCCGGTCCCTGGTGGAATGTATTACTTTTCTGTTGTAATAAAGTACCCTGACAAAAGCAATTTAAGGAAGGAAGGGCTTATGCTGGGTTACAGCTCCAAGGAATATACTCCATCACGGTGGGGAAGACATGGTGGCAGGATGGCCTCTGGCAGTCAAGATGTGTGTGGAACTGAAATGGCCTCCTCTCCATAACCCTTTCTTTCAGCGAAGGCTGTCTACCTCAAAAGGGCTCCCACAGCCTCTCACAGAGCCATCGGGTGAGGGCCAAGGGTTTAAACACACGAGTCCATGGGGGGACATTTCACATTCGAATCACAACAGGGAGGAAGCAGCAGAGTAAGATGCCTTGGTCCCATCACTCTTTACTCAAGGGGGTCCCTGAGTTGTCCAGAGGCTTCCCTGACTGTACAGAGAAATGTTAGGTCTCAATTTGGGCTCCAGATTCAAAGGCCTTTGTTCACCAGTGGGAAGCATTCACACATGGAAGAGGACACAACTGGAAAATCCCCACTCAGTTGAACTTCATCTCCTCCCTCTGCACCCGCACCCGTCTCCCCTGCAGCCTCAGGCTATTATTTTAATGAGTTCTCAACCCCTAAGACTTCCAGATGTGCCAATCGAGAAATAAGCCGAGCATTGAATCAAAATACTTAGCGTGCAAGCAGGCTCTAGGGTAAATTATGCCCACATTTTAGGAACAACTGTTTAGACAGCAAATTTTATCAACTACACAGTATCTGAGACAATAAAAATTACATAGACACTCATGCCTATGGAGACCTGTTTATTACTGAGGATGTCTCATTTGCTTAAAACCACAGAAATCCACACACCAATACATAAAGTGCAAATTCTCACAGGCTCACAATATACTCTGTTATTTTCACAGGGAAAGATGGGATATTGACAGAAACTGTTAAAACAAGGGCATGATTCTGAGCTATTAGAAAATAAATCCATTCTTAATTCTGTTTCATCTGTCACATTCAATGATTTATACCAAGAGCTTACTGTAGCCTACAACAAGGACTCACCATATATAGATAGATACCTCCACTCCCCCCCACACTTATTTTTGCCTGAGTGACTCCAATAACAAACATGATGAATCCTAATATTGGACAAAATGCGTCAAGTATCAAATCAGATGACTCACTTATAAGGTGGGGTTATGAGTTAAAAATAATGGCATCCAGATAAGTGATACTCAACCCATGTAAGATACATTCGTAGCCATCTTGGCCAAACCCTTGTTTTGTGAGAAAATATATGTTATAGTTTTCATGAGGAAAGATGCTTTGCCCTCCCCAAAGAAACCGAGTTTACTGCATAGGTTTATGTCAACTAGTCCTTTCAGAAGATGGGACCTCAATTGAGAAAATGCCTCCACTGACTGGCCTGATGTCCTGGATTGGGCTGGTGTCCTGGATGCTATCAGAAAGCAGAAAAGCCACTGGGAGCAAGCCAGTAAGCAGGAATCCTCCACGGCCTCTGCTTCAGCTCCAGTCAGGCTCTTGCCCTGACTTCCCTCACTGATGGACATCTAAGCTCTGAGATGAAATAAAGCCTTTTCTTCCCAAGTTGCTTTCGGTCATATTTATCACAAGAGAGACCCTAACTAAGACATTGAGTGTCTTAGCTTAAGGGTGTGCATGCTTAGTAAACCTCGCTTACTGCCTAGTTCAGTAATAATGTGTATCTTTAAAACTTAATTGGAAAACTACTGTCTTGTTACCATTTAAAATTTACTTTAAAACAAAACCTCTTAATTACTATCATCACCAGTTAAATACTGCAAAACAGGAAATACTGAATTAAGCAGAGTATATATTAAAAACAATAAATCATGACCTTTGCTCTCAGGCAGCAGACAGGCATGTTAAGGAGTGTCTGTGAATTAAACAGAATAAACTGGCTAATACCACAATCTTATACGGCTCAAAGTAACATAGCCGTTGCAGGTAATTAACCTGGCATTACTACTTTGGAAGTATAGGTTAGGGAGGCAGAGAAAATTCTAGGATCTATTAAATTAAAATAATTATGTGTCCTAGGAAAAAACAGCAATTGCAGGTTGGGAGATGGGGCTGGGAATTGAGAAACACATGACAAATTTGTGTTTCTGGTATTTTTTTTTTTGTGATGCTGGGAATATTGCTATCTAGGACCCTTTGGCATGTCAGGAAAGCACTCCACTGCTGAGCTACATCCCCAGCCCCCAGTGAAGTTCACCTTTATATTATACTTTACTGTAGAGAATTCAGAATCCCCTGGTGACTCAGAGCCAGAACACCGACTCTCATGTCAGTGGTGGGCTTCTCTGGGCTTTGCTCACAAGGCCCCATTATCCATTCTTTTCACGCTCCTCTGATTTAGGGTTCTACTGATGGAAAATTTAGGATGCAAACTCTGGCTATTTTGCCGTCTTTTTTAATAAGATTTCTTTTTAAAGTATAGATAGCTCTCAATTAACAGAGGGGAGGTGACTTGTTGGGTGTACTAATCCAACTAACACTGAAAAATAATGAACACTGATTTTGCTTTGTTTCTGACTGGTACTAAACCAGTGCTTTGTGACGAGTCAGGCAATATATCATTCTCTTCTATTTTAGGCTTTTTTTTGTCTTTTGTTTGGTTTTGAGACAGGTTTCTCTGTGAAACATTTCTGGCTGTCACTCTGTAGACCAGGCTGTCCTCAACCTCACAGAGATCTGCCTATCCCTGCCTCATGAGTGCTGGGATTGAAAGTGGGTGCCAACTGAATGATTTGGACAATATAACTGTTTCCTCATCAGTTTCAAGAAGAAATTCAGAAAATAAATGCATTGTAAAAGGCCACAGCAACACCATCTATGGCAAGCAGAAATGGGCACTAAAAGACATTAAGGTTACATCATACAGTATGTCTCAAATATTCTGACAACAGTAAAACAATAATCTGTAAACAGTCACGACCGAGTTTAAAGCATCTGAATGAACACAATTAATATTCTGACCAGTGAGTGAGGTAATGGGGCAGTAGTGTTTCACAGTAACAGAAGGTAGAGGATGCCATGGGGAGAGGAAGGTAGAGCAAGAAAGGTGTGAAGTTAAATGTATCCAACTGGAATTTGTTTTTCAAGCTTTGGAAACGCCAGTGGAAAAGTCTGGAAATAGAAGTAGTATCAGCATTTGTTGAACTTCTCGGGGAGAATCCCACTTAACGTTTTTGTTAAGTCAATTCCAGAAGCATCTTGATGAAGAAATGGGGGTCTACTTGTTGTATGCAGACATCACAAAGTATCCATTCTCTTGGGATCTGTCTTAAGTTTCTATAGCCAAATACTGATACTTTTATATTTGCAATAGATCTCAAATATCTTATAAAGCCATGTGTTCTCCTAGATGAACACGAATGTGTTCGAATCTCATTCAGTTTGCAAATTAAAAAGAATACCCATTATTGTGCTCATGCACCTACCATTCAAAATATACACAAGATATTTGTGAGTCAAACTCTAGATATGGGGTGAACACAACTCACCATTAGTGCTCTATTCAGAAGTCTCGTTCCAACCTGATTCTTAAAAGTGGGTATGAAGGAATCTTTAAATAAGGTTTCAATATCACCCCTCCCAATTCTTACCTCTTAAACATTTCACGTTGTCTATTCATTTCTGACAATTACATGTGTATAAAACCCCATCCCCCTTCTCTTAACCCCTCCTACTCCTGCTGACTTCCCTTTTCAACTAGTCCCCTCTACCCACCATGTCTTCTTTTCTTGTTTCTATAACAGGTCTTTCCTATTCATTTTATGTCCTTATTCCTTGTGGTGTCTTCACCACAGATCGTCAGGATGCCATTAGTGTTCTTTACTTTGATACCTTCAGTAAAACACCAATGAATAACTTATGATTTAGTTAATGAGCTCAACAACTTTCAGTCTCAGAGTTCGACGATCTTAATTCCTTGAACTTTTTCTTAGAGGTTATACTTTACAATCCTTAGTTTTATTTCTTTTAGATTTGTTCTTTCTCTTCTCTCATTCTCATGTGATTCTGAAAGAACATCCCAGGAGGTTGGGGATCCATAATAAGAGAGCTTTTTCCTCTCCTCCTAGAACGGGACTTCTCTTCAGTATTCACGACTGAAGGAAAATGGTAGACTTGCCGTCTGCTCACAAACACAAGTGAACGGCCACTGTTCACATACAGTTCACCCCACTGTTAATAGCACTTGGATTATGGTTCACAAGAAGCATTTCTCATGTTGCCATGGCTGGCTTTTATATATATATGTCTGTCAATCTCTGTTATTTCCACTTTACTCTTTGATTTCTGCCCATCAATGACAACCTTCTCCCACGTGTCCCCCNAATCGCCAGAGATCAACTGCAAGCCTGGCAGCTATCTTTGCTTTATCTGCATGAAAGTGCTTTACCACCGGGCTCTGTCCCAGCCTAATTCTTCTCCCTAATGCTCCAGAAAATACCCATTCTAATTTATTCGCTCAAAGAAAATATATTCATTCTCATACTATTGTTGAAAAAAGAAAAGAAATGAACAAATGTAGCGCGAAAGCCGAGACCCATTGGCTGGCATCCCTTTCCTGTTAGGGACCTATGCCACCCACTATGCCAAGTTTATGTTAAACATGTTCAGACACAGTCAAGAATTTGGACAAAATCAAATAGTTTCTTCAACTTATACACTTTGGGAACCTGTATACATAACTGGAATTTAGCCTTTCAAGATAAGAGCTCAAATGTCAGTAACTTCACTTTAAGATGACATATCTTGTATATGCTAAAGCATTGAAACAAAAATGGCCTCTTCATAAGTGGATGACAATCATGACATGGCTTTTGTGATTATGAATAGCTATCACATCACTTTAGTTTCATTTTGTTCTTGGATCACTGTAACACAGACATTGAAATTATGTTTTCCATATGTACAGCATTGTAGAATACATGCCATTTCCTAAGTTACACTTACACTCCTAACAGCCAATAAACAAAAATGTTTTATACATTTTAAGAATAAAACAAAACATTCTATATACTTCTCTAATGCAAAGCCTTTAAAATAAACCCATACAGAAAATGGCACTGTACATTAATAGCTATTATCTGCAGTCATATAGGACCCAGCCATAAGACAGCAAGGAAGGAACAAATTAACAATAGTGGCAACATAATTTGAAAACTGTGTTTGGATTGCACAAGCTCAACCAAAATTAGCTCAAGTCTGTAAAAAATCAAACCGTGATTTAATTAACATTCTAATCTGTTTAGGCAATATATTACTATTTTTAGGAAATAAATTAGTATCAATGCTGTATCATATAGGCAACTTTGTTTAAGTGATTACACCCCAAGGCCTTGTTACTGTTACCCTAACTATAGCATGTATTCTGTAAACTATGTAGGGAGATACACAATTTGGAAAGCTTGGACAATATTTCTCTATTAGGGCTTTTCAGAGTGCTAGAGAATCAACCACAAATGACTTTCCTGAAAACTGTTTTCATATGGAAAAAGAAGGGTATTTATATTATCAGAAGTTCCAAAGCCAACAACACACTAAAATAAATTGACCTTAGTCTTAAACAACACTTTCAGTGTTTCATAATAACTAAATTTCCCACCCAAGCACCAACCATGCTTAGCCTTGTTTAGCTTCTGAGATCAAATGAGACTGGGTATTGAATCAAGGTGACAGAAAATACTTCTATCTTGAACATAAACAAGAAAATATATGTTTTCTATATAGGAAGCACCTATACAGTTGGGAAGATTTCCCTTAACCATCAGAAAATGGACGGATGAAATTATATCCAATGCAGGAACACTGTTTAGTTCACACCGCACCCTGAGAATGCACTGAGAAATTAGACAAGAACAAAGCCCCTGGGAGTTCTGCCACTATTGTTTTATGTTCCGTAAACATCAGTCTTAAATACATACAGTAAACACACACCATAGCAAAGGCACCTGAGACAGAGGTGCAAAACCACAAACTGTGACATCTTTCCTAATTCAGAAAACCTAAAAAACAACAACAACAAAAAAACCTATAAACTTTTTTTTTGAGACAGAATTTTTCTGTGCAACCCAGGCTGGCCATAAAGTAACTAATGATCCTCCTGCCTCAGCCTCCTGAGGGCTGTAATTACAGGAATGTGCCACCAAGCTGGGTTTCTAACTTGAAAATCAATACCTACATCATGACAATGATACTTTTCCACAATGGGTGTGGAACACCCCAGCAACATACACACCTTTAAGAAATAATTTCCTTAACTAACTATATTATATAATGTTTCTTTTAAACCATGCTATACACAATTACATCATGTAACTAAGCTTAACCACAGTTTAATAAGAAAACTCACTTTTGTACTGTTTGTGATACAGGAGGAATGGCAGGCCACTGAACACTTTCAACGTAATGACTGTCATTTAAGATTGTGAAAACATTTTCATTTCAAATGTATATAATCTATTTAGCCAGCTGAACAAAGGAAAGAGAAGGGGAAAGTTAACTTGGCAGATGAGAGAATTCCAACACAAGGTTCACTGTCTAGAGTTCTTCACTCCATGTAAGTGCAAAGTCGTAATGTTCTGAAGTGCCCTATACAGAACGCCAGATCAGGCCGTTCTTACTAGGCTCAAGAAAATTCTCTATCAGAGCGTCAATGAGCTTCTTTAATTCTTCTTCCAGTAAGGCAGTGTCACTGGGGGAAAAGACAAAGAACTTTAAAAATTCTTATTTTCATAGCCTTAACATTTATTTATTTTCACTTTTAGGAAGGGCATATATCGAATGCAATAGCTAAATAATTGGCAAGCAAAAAAAATTCACCCAGTTAAAATAAAACAAGACTCTCTCAAAAAATTCATATACAAAATAATCATAAACTAGGTATCTTCTGACCCATGATAAAGTATGAGTTAATTATGATAAATTAAATTCTCCTAGGCTAGGCAATTGAATAGCTCCAAATGCTAATACCAAGTATTATTACAGAATGGCTTTCTGGGGTACTGAAGGATATTCAATACAGGTGACAGGGCCAACACTACCTGTCTTTCAGGTAGCAGAGAGCAGTCCCAGCACACACTGGGGAGACAGAAGCGTGTGATATCTGTGAGTTTGAGGCCAGCCTGGTCTACATAAACAGTTCCAGGCCAGCCACAGCTACACAGTGAGAGTCTGTCTCAAAAAAAAGTAGAAAAAAATAATAAAATGTTTATTAAAAAATAACTATACACTTGCTGGGCGGTGGAGGTGCACACCTTTAGTCCCACTCAGGAGGCAGAGGCAGGGGGATCTCTGTGAGTTTGAGGCCAGCCTGGTCTAGAAAGTGAATTCCAGGTCAGCCAGGGCTATTACATAGAGAAACCCTGTCTCAAAAAACCAAACCAAACCAAACCAAACAAAAACAAAAACTATACACTTACAAGCAATTCCCTCTGAGTTGTCATGGGAGCACTGCTCCAGCTCAAAATGTTTCTAGACAAGCAAGGTAACATCCATCTTGTTACTTTAATAATTATTCATTTTAACCTAAAATCACCTTATCTGGGTAACTATAAACTTTGCTCTGAACATAGTGGACTTTTTCTTCTCCAGTGGAAATGCAATTTTCATACAAGGGCATGGTCTGAAGACAATGAAAAAAAAATCTCCTTCCCCAAAATCCACTGGTCAATGAATGACATAATCAAAAGGAATACTTTTATTATTTTAAAATAAGGTTTGATGTGTTTATTGACAACTCATATCTTCAGAAAATGAATTGGGCAGATTATGCAAAACCATGACAGATACAGAAAACAAGTATTTGGTAATATACAGAGCAAGTATTGATCAATGCTTTATACTAAATCTCAGGGTCTTTCCAAGAACAACAACAACAAAAAAATCACTACAATTTTGAAATTCAATTCCCAATGATAAAGTTTTTTTTGTTTTGGTCTTTTTTTTTTTTTGGAAAGAGTCAGGCAGTCTCTCAAGAGGTAAAAGATATCTTAGGGCTACCTTAGGACCCAGCAATCCTACTTCTTCATATATATCCAAGAAAAATGAAATTGCATGCCACACAAACTCATTCAAAAATGCTCACTTGTGACAGCTTAAAAGATGTAAATAGTTTGAATGTCCATGGATGAGTGGATTTAAGAACATGGTATATATTCATACAATGGAATATTTGGGAGCTAAGGATGATTTCAGCCACTAAGGACCACATACTGTATTTATTTATATAAAATGTCCTGTTATACATTGAATCTGACATATGCCTCATAGACTCAGGTATTATAGTATTATAAATCTTTGTCTTCAGATATTGGTGCTATGTGGGGTAGAAAGAACCTGAAGGAAATCGGTCACTGGGCTGTGCTTTTGAAGGTTTTACTGATCCCTTCCTCCTCCACATCACGCTCATCCTTGCCTTATCCAAAGAAATAGATCCAGCAACCAAGAGCTGAAATCTCAAAAAGCATGACCCAAATAAATGCTTCCTCTTTTTAAAAACTTTTAAAAAATTAATTATTTATTATATAATGCAGTATTCTACCTATATTCTGCCTGCAGGCCAGAAGAGGGCACCATGTCTCATTACAGATGGCTGTGAGCCACCATGTGGTTGCTGGGAATTGAAGTCAGGACCTCTGGAAGAGCAGTCAGTGCTCTTAACTTATGAGCCATCTCTCCAGTCCCCTCTTTTTTTTTCCAAGTGTTAAAAACAAGAAAAAGTGTAACCCATGTCTGCTGTAAGTTAATCTATAGAAAAGGACAGTAGATTAGTGATTGCTTGGGCTATGAAGGACTTCCTGGAGCATACAGAGGCTTCCTTTTGGAGTTACAAAAATGTTCTGAAGTTGATTGTAGTGATGGTTACACAGCTATGGATGTACTAAAACTATTCAATTTTACACTGGTATGTGTGAATTTTATGGTATATAAGTTATATACCAATAAAGCCTTTATGTATATATCTAAAAGAATCAGTTCTTACCTCTGGCCAGGTGATGCACACATCTCCGCGTAATACTTTATCTTTGGTTCTGTCCCACTTGTTCGAAGAGTGGCAACACAGCCATTTTGAAAAGTAAATGTGATCATTTGGCTGTTTTTACTCACAGGCAGTACCTATGCAAAATGCAACAGTTTACACCTGGACCTATATTTTCAAGAACTATAAACTACATTGCACTTATATGAAGCATCTAAGGTAGTCTAATTCATAGAAACAAAGTATATTGGTGGTTGCCAAGAGTTGGGAGATGGAGGTGGAAAGTTGTTTAATGAGTACAGAGTTCAGTTTCAATTTATCAAGGCTAAAACATTCTGGGAACCTGTTGTGCACTAATATAAACATACTTATCATTGCAGAACTGAATGCTCAAAAACTGGTAAGATTTAAAAAGAGAACATGAAATCCTGAGGGAGAGGCGTTGGTGATTCCCAGAGGGAGTTGGGAGGTAGTGAGGATGTGTAAGATCAAAATACATTAAACACATGTACATAATCTTCAAAGAATAAAACATATTAAAATGGGTAGGATACAAACATGTTAAATACATTATCAGAATACTGAAAGAACATCTTTTAAATATTATAACATCTTGAATATTATAAATGAAGACTTAAGCTAACAGTTATTGTAACAAGAGAATGATAAAATTTATCACACATAAGTATCTAATGAGCACCTACCACAGAGATAGGAACTTTGAGAGACATAGAGGAAGTGGACCTACCACATGCAATGATAACGTAAGTAAATGTCATCAAAGACACTATCACAAAACCCATGGGACCTGGAGTCATAAGGAGGACTTGCCTTAGGTCTTAAGTCTCACGTATTCTACTTACTGACTTCTTACTGGGCTGGCTGCTGTCATATCCAGTGGTCATGTCTCGTACGTGCAAGATAGCAAAGGCCCCACAGAACTCTGGGTACTCCCCTGGAGACTCAAAATTACGAATCCTTTCAAATATAGTTTTGATGGTAGGTGGGTCATAACACAAGAAATATGAAGTTTTTGACATGTGATAACCGTATCTGTGCAAAGATTTAAAGCTGAAGTCAGATTCGAGGTAACTTTTGGGACATGTACATATTAAAGATAAGCCAATGTGATATCTTATAGAAAATAATACTGATTTTAATAGTAAAGAAATCTAACTATTCCTCAAAAACAAACAAAGAAAAGGACCAAATCAAACAAACAAACAAAAAGGCAAGCAAGGAATATCTGGCACAAGATTCATACGAGAACTTACTTTTCATAAACTTTGGCCAGCTGCTCTGTCAGGGTTACCTTCCTGGTTTCCAGGAAAGAGGCCATCTCGGCAACAACCACAGCTGCGCTCACTCCATCTTTATCCAACACTGAGGTTCCACACAGAAAGCCTGAGGGTTACATAGTGTCTTTAGAAAAGAGGGAGACTTCAGCCTACAACTACCACAGTCTTCTATTTCCCCACTGACCAGCATTGAAGATTGTAGTCTCAAGCCAGGTGTGGTAATGTATGACTACATCTCAGCACCCAAGGGGCTTAATTGGGAGTTCAAGGCCAGGCTAGGATGTAATAGCTAAGATCTTGTCTCAAACTAAAAACTACAAAATACAGTGATGACAATAATAAAACACCTAACTCCATAGTCTAGTAACAGTGTACTCAGGGACCTCTAAGTTCTTCTCTGATGGAAAATGCACCTACGTATTTCACTTAGCCTTCTTAGGGAAGCAAAGCCTTTGAGGTTTTAAACAATGCTATGTAAGCACACCACACGCTTAAATTTTCCATAACACTGTGGCCTACATAAAGCCTGTAACAAGTCCTTCTCTGTAATCATATTTGAGAGTCTTTCATCTGATGAGCCACTGTTCACTTGAAAGACACAGACTGCTAGGCAGGCATCTCTGCATTTCCACAACTCAATTACAGCTGGGAGGTAAATGTCTCCTCTCTATAGAATTACCATATTTTTAACTGTTTTCAACCAAAAGAAAAGACTATTAGTATTTACTACATACCAATAGACTCTTCAAATGCAAAAAGGACTTCTTTCCCATGTCCTAGGAGGTCTTTTATCCTACTTCCAATCCACTTAAAGCCTGGTAATGTTTCCTGAAATGTAGAGGAAGCCCCTCCAGTTAAGCAACACTGATTAAGTGAACACACATTAAAGAGCTTATTTCTAAATTCACAGAACTCCTGAACAGTGAGTTCCTGTCCAGGTCCTTGGTCCACAGAGGTTTATAAAGTGGTGGATATATAGTCACAAACTACCACAGCCACCCACCACACACAGGCACAACTGATGACCCACCAGCAAAGAAACAGTGACTTACATTAAATACAGTACGTTTATGTGATGAGGGATATAAATGCAGAGATGTGTGTGCCTACATATGCTGCAACCATCCACTGCTTGTCAAGGACTGTAATCGGTGCCTGACATCATCCTTTCTAACACTTACAAACATTGCTGCCATAGTAGAGGCTCAGAGACTACTGTTCCCAAGACTGCACATGAGGGATGGAGGCAGAGTTGAATTATACTGCTTTCCTGAAACTGTCTTTTAAGCACTCATGGAGGATGTAATTTAGCCTTCTCAGGTAATCAAAGCCTTTAGGTTTTCAGTGACACATCATAAACACACCACATGCTTGAACTGTGTGTGTCGTTACACAATGCTGTGGCATACATGATGTCTTTACCAAGCCCTTCTTGAAATCAGAATTGAGGGCTTTTCATCTGATAAACTACTGTCTACTTTAAAGACCGTTTAGTGTCAACAGAGAGAGGTTACTGATTCTAGAGTTTACCTAATTCACTTTTCTACTTTCTCTTAAAAAAAGAAAGAAATAGAAAAGTCAACACCACCCTCAGTAAAAACAAACAAATTTATAATATTGCTTTTTAGAATCAAGTTTCTCTTTTATGTTTAGGATATATTCTTTGCCATAAATGAAGAAAATGATAACATCATAATTCAGAATCTTAGGCTTGAATAAAATTTCATTATCTTCTAATTTTTTGTACATAACAAGCACAATATTCATTTTTCTCTTTTTTGTTTTTTAATGATGGGTGTGTATGTACACATACATGTTCATGTGAAGGAGAGCATACATGTGCCAGTCCACATATGGACTTTAAAGGACAACCGTGGGAATTGGTCCTCATCTATGGGCTTCAGAAGCATCCCTGCATCTCATCTTACCATAGGACACTAGAATTACATGTATGCAATACTGCATCCAACTTTACATGGGTTTGGGGGATTCAAATTCCAGCCCTCAAGAGAGCAAGGCAAAACTTTACTCACTAAGCAGCTCCCCAGCCCATAATATTCTTTTACATATCCAATTAGTATTAAGATCCACAGCTTGATGATGATTCAAGAAAAATATCCACTTTTACTGATACCTGGCAAAGATGACAGAGACAACTGACATTAGTCCACGTAGCTATAAAAAGGGTCACTATCTGCCCAAGGTTCACAAAAATTAATGATCCAGCCTGGGAGTCACTACTAATTTTCTGGATATAGAGTCACTGGATCTTAGTTTGCAATTTAGAGCTACATTTTGGGTAACAGGTCATAATTCTGCATTTGATAAGTATAAGCAAAGATTCAGTAAGATCTGTAATTCTCTGAAGCCTGTGTCACTGATAAGTCAGACTTTTCCCAGTCTAAAATGTTCTTTCTCACATGACATCCCCAGACATTCCCTATGTGGAAGCACTGATGTAGTGTCTGGAAGAATACATCCTCTCAGAAATTCACACTAGATGACTTCGCCTTGCGTATCTAGTTACCAAACATTTTAAGCAAGTGCAAAACAGAAAATTGGGGGTTATGAATGAGATCAGTGAAAGTCAGATTGGTGCGGAGTCTTTGTAGAAATGTTTAGAGAAGTTCCGTGCAGACTTCAAACGACACCCACTTCATTCTTACCTCAAAGTGGAATCCTTCTTTCAGTGCAATTGCCTTTAGAATTTTAGAAGAGACGGTGGTGGCTAGCATGTAAACGTTCTTCACATCAGCGTCCGATTTGCTCTTCTTCCAGCAATCAAACAGCCACCACCCAAACAAAGCTGCCAACTCATTTCCTGTGAAAACTTTCCAGTGACCACTGTAGAAAGAATGAAACTTCAAAGTCAAGACCTCGGTAGCTTCTCAGGAAAACTCTCCAGCTCAGACCTTTAAATCAGTGTCCCCACCTTGTCCCCCTTGTCTTGGAAACCCTAAAAGTTATTATATGACAAAACATTTATTCCTTCTTTTTGGTGGGCTGTATACACGTGTGTACCTACTTGTGTGTACATATGTATGTGCATATGTAGGGAGGCCGGAGGTGAACATTGAGTACTTCCTCTGTTACTCTTCACCTCATTTTTAAATATAGTTCTAATTTAATTCATGTGCATGTGTGCATGCTTGTCTGCTTGTATGTGCATATGTATGTCATGCCTGCAGGTAGCTGTGAGCCACCTGACGTGTGTGTTGGAAACCACACCCAGGACTTCAGAAAGAGAAGCAAGTGCTCTTAATCACTAAGTCATCTCTTTAGCTGCCACCTTACTTTTGGCAACAGGGTCTCTCACCGAACCTGGAGCTCATCAATTCAGCTAGGATGACTAGCTGATGAACTCCATGAGCCTCCTGTCTCTGTCCCCACCAGTGTTGTGAGTTCATACGTGCAGCTGACCTGCTGTGTCCTGAAAACATAGCTGTGTTGTGATTATCTCCCGCCTCTGGCTCTTAGAATCTTTACATACCCCCTTCTGCGATAATCCTTGATTCTTGGGAGGAGGAGGTGATGTGGAAGTCCCATTTAGGGCTGAAGCTCAAACTACTTACTTCTGAAGTTCCGCTACTGCCAGCCGGTCTGCATCAGGATCTGTGGCTAGCACTATCCGGGCATTTTCTTTCTCTGCCAGTCTTAGGGAGAGTTCCTAAACAGGAAATCCAAAGAAGCTAGATTGTACTAAAGAACTCAAATCCAATGTTCTTGTAATGTAGGCACTGTCAGTGATATGAAATTCAGAAAGCATGCAGTCTGGTCGGACAGAACTAGGACCACTTTCTGCAGAGATTTCAAACACATCTTTACGGTGCTTGCTGCAGGGCACAGGGAAGCATGCAAGTCATCCCTGACATCTAGCATGATGGGTAATAAGCTAAGAATAATTTAAATATTAAAAACAATACCAGCACAGATTCTCCTTCTTCAGGGTTTGGGCATTTAACAGTAGAGAACTCTGGATCTGGATCTTTCTGTTCTGGGACCGGAATTGGAGGCTTAAAACCAAATACTTGAAAAGCCAACTGCACATAGTCATGCCCAACTCCGTGAAAGGAGGTGTGCACAAATTTCAAGGTGGTCTTTGAATTTAAGTCCCTGTAAAGAAAAACCACATATCCTTACTCGTCATTTACTAACCACTTCCTATAGTAAACAAGATTTATAAAATAAATAAAAATTATTTCATAACAAGTTTCAAAATACACATAAAGAGAACACCCAACACCCATATATACCTGGCACTTTGTTTCAACATCTATCAATTCTGTCAGTCTGGCTTTACTTCTTCACAACATATTTTGTACAAAATACTTTAGGATTTAAAAACACAAACATAATCCCATTGTCACATCCAACAAATTGAACAATAATTTTTTAATGTGTCTAATATCTGTGTTCACATTTTCTCCAAGTGTCTAAAATATAACATTTGGTTGCTATGCCTTTCAAGTCTTTGAGTTTGTAAATGTTCTTTCTGTATGTTTCCAATGCTTGTTTTCTCCCAGAGAATGCATCTTGGTATTAGGCATCCTTTTCATTTTGTTTTCCTCCTTCCCATCTCTTTCAGTTTGAGACAAAATCTCGTAAATATCTCCAGCTGGCTTCAAACTTGCCATGTATCTGAGGGTGACCACTAACTTCTGGTCCTCCTGCCTCTGTATCCCAAGCACTGGGATTACACGTGTATGTATGTCACTGTGTCCAGTCTGTGCGTTACTGGGATTCAACTCAGGGAAGGCTTTGCTCACACAAGGCAAGCTCTCTACTGAGCTACATCTCGGCTCTTGTTTATATTAGTACGTTTCTCTGATCTGTTTCTACAATATATGGGTCATTTAATCTAGAAGCAACATGAGATTCAATTCCAATTCTTTTGGCAAGAACAGAAGCTGTGTATTTTCTACCCAGCCAAAGAGGAAGTCCATCATGCCAACTTCACAGCTAATATTTATTAGTGCCCTGTCATCCTCATCCACCCATCTGCAAGCTCCTATCAATTTATTGCCTATTATAAGCTTTGAGCATGGCTGCTAAGGTTCATTGTCGAGATCACAAAATTGTGATGTTTTAATTCTACTCTTCTTTCTGCATTTAATAGTTGAATTTGGGGAAGTCAGATCAGTGGTAGAGTGCTGCCTAGCATGTATAAAGTCCAGAGTTCAATCTCTACCATAAGAAAAAAAATGTGGATTTTTCATTTTGAAGACCTTCTAGTCTTTGGCCAGTGGCAGGCCTTCATGTTGGTTCTTTTATGCTTTCGATATGACCTAAGTATCTCCTAGTATGTTAGAGGGAAGAGAGGGAAAGAGGTGAGAGAGAGGAAAGAGACAGGGAGAGGGGAGAGAGAGATTAACTTAATGATTCTGATACCAAGCTCATTTAGGACATTTCTGTACCAGGCCTGGATATATGCTATTCTAAGATTATCCTACGGTCCCATTGGATACCTGTGAAAACAGATCTTTTTCAAATCTTCCATGTATCTCTTGCAGATGTCCTGGAGAGGATCTCTCTTCAGAGGGCTGGTGTCCACTAAATTATCATTCCAGGAACCATTCCAGGGTTCCACACACTCTTCTATACATTTCAGAATTTCTTTATCATGAGGAGATGTGATTTGAGCACCAGTTTCCCAATACACCTATGTGATACATAAATACAACCATAAGTAGTTAAAATGCTTGTAGGCTTTTTCTCAGCTATAATAGAGCTCTCTGACTTTTTAAAGAATATCAAATTAAGTAAAAAATTATCAGTATTAGGCTAATTTACTAACACTAAAGTACATGGATGGTAATGGTTTCACAGAGACTTGTTACAATAAAACAATCATGTATTATAGCTTATCTTAGAATCAACTGCAGTAACAAGCTAATATGAGGGATTAATATAACCACCTTATAATGCATGCATATGCTAGTATAAAATTATATTTTTAGATTTATAACTATTTCTAAAGATAATATGAAAAACATGAAATGGGGCTGAAAAGATGGCTCAGCAGTTAAGAGCACTGGCTGCTCTAGTGGAGAACCCAGGTTAGTTCCGACAAGGTGGCTCAGAACCATCTGTAACTCCAGTCTCAGTTTTCAGGGCTCTGACACCCTCTTGCAGCATTGCATTGAGTACTGCATGCATGTGGTGTACAGACATACATGCGGGCAAAACATTCACACACTTGAAAAATAGATCTTTAAAAACTAAAAAACCATGAAGTATCCACAAAAACTTACACTATTAAACTCAGTATTGTATTATATGAAATGGAATAAATCACCTCCATTGTAGATTAGAGTTTATAATATCAAAATATGTATCAGAAAATAAAAATAGTATGTTAAGTACATTTCAACCAGTTTTCAATTTCTCTAGTAGTTTAATCAATAGGCACTAACAATAATTACACACACCCCCAAACAAAAGCAATCAAAAAGGTAATTCTAAGACTTCACAGGGTTTCAAAGCTCGAAGGGACACTGCTTAAAAAATATTTATGCTGATTCTATCACAGATATGGCATGGATCCCTGCTGTTCCATTCTAAATGAAAGACATTTGACTGCATATACTATGTATAAAACTCTGTCACAATGTGACAAATTATTCAACTTAAAAATTCTTCTATCAACAACAGAAACAACAGGAAATGTACAAATTCATAGAAATCAACTCAAAAGAATCAGAATCGGGTAAAGACAAAAATCAAGAAGAAAATTAAAACATTTTAGAACTGAATAAAAATGAAAACACAACATACCCAACCTATGGGACACAATGAAGGCAGTTCTAAGAGGCAAGTTCATAGCACTAAGTGCCTACACACACACACACAAAAAAAAAACCCAGAAAACAAAAGGAACTGGAGAGATTTCATATTAGCAACTTAGTGACAAATCTAAGTACTCCAGAGCAAGAAGAAATAACACCCAAAGAGTAGATGGGAAGAAATAATCAAATTCGAAGCTGAAATCAATAAATAAGAACAACAACAAAAACAATATAAAGCATCAATGAAATGAAGAATTGGTTCTTTGAAGAAAAAAGACCAACAAGATTGAGAAACTCTTAGCCAAACTAACCAAAAGATGGAGGGAGAAAATCCAAATTAGAGATGAAAAGGATAACATTACAACAGACACTGAGGAAATTCAGAGAATAAGGATATACTTTAAAAGTCTGCATTCCACCAAACTGGAATAACTAAAAGAAATGGGTGAATTTCTTGACATATATGAACCACCACAGTTAAATTAAGATCAAATAAGCAATTTAAACAAGTCCATAACCTCTCATAAAATAGAAGCAGTAATTGAGATATTTGTGTACACCCATCACCTGCGTGCCTATCACCCACGGTGGCCAGAAGAGGGCGCTGGAGTCCCTGGGACCAGAGTTACAGATGGTTGTTAGTCACCTTGTGTCTCCTGAAAAACAAGCCAGGGTCCTCTGGAAGAGCAGCAGTGCTCCTAAATGCTATCCCCTCCTAACCCTTTGCTCTCGCTCTCTTTGCATATCCCTTTGGATACAAGTTTTACTTTTAAAATTTTATCTTATGATAAAAATTTATCTTCTCCCACGGGAAAATAAAAAGAAGGAAACTGAATATATAAAGTTATTTTTTGACCTCTGCACCTCTCTCTCTCTCTCTCTCTCTCACACACACACACACAGAAAGAGAGAGAGAACTCAAAAATGTATCCTATGAAACAGCAATGTCTAAAAGAACAAAATGTGCTCCACAAATGGAAGCCACATAAGTAATTTCAATTTTTCTAGCACCACATCAAACAGATTCAGAGTAGCTGGGTGGTGGTGACATATACTTTTAATCCCAGCAGCACTCAGGAAGCAGAGGCAGGCAAATCTCTGTGAATTCAAAGCCAGCCTGGTTTATAGAGCAAGTTCCAGGACAGCCACGGCTACATACAGAAACCCTGTTTTGGAAATACCCACCCCACATAAAAAAGGTTCAGAAGGTGAATTATATGTTCCTTTTACAATTAAAAGTGTAAAATAAATAGATGAAAATAAAACAAAGATTAAAAATATTTAATTTTAATATACATTCTATAACCCAATATATTAAAATATTATAACTCCAAGATACAATGTAATTAAAATTATTAGAATGTTTTACATTTTTTCATACCAAGTCATTAAAATCAGCTACTATTCTGCATTTCTAACTTCTTAATCCAGCCTAGTCATACTTTAAGTGTTTAGTAGCCATTAGTGGCTACATTATACAGAGAAGCTGCTGATACTGAGAATAAAAACAGCTAACATTTACTGAGAACATGTCAGAGTCAGACACTGCGGTAGGAATTACGACTTTTGATCTCCACTTTCACTCTATATCATATTGGTTCTATAATTATCCTCAGTTTGCAGCTGCTAAAACTAAATCACAAAGGAGTAGATTAGCCTGCCCTGGATCACAAAGCTTCTGAGTGGTAGAGGTCAGTGTCAAACCAAACTGAAACTCTCAGTAGTCTCTACCGTCTCAAAAGTGGCACAGATGAACACCTCAAGTACAAAGCAGAAGGTCGGAACCAAACAGAACATCCATCAACAGAGAACTGGCTTCATAAGTTAGACCTGGGAGCTCTAATAGAGAATAAGAAGCCAATGAAGAACTTCAGCGAAACGAGTTTTTGTTGGCCTTTTTTTGTTCTGAGATTAGGGACTTGCTATGTTACATGGCTGGCTTTAAACTCCTGGGCTCAAGCAACCCTCCTCCCCCAAATGAAACTATAGGCTTGTGTCACCACACATGATTTGGATATGTATATATTTTAAACGGTCACCTAACTGGTTTTGTGAAATAAAGTTTGTGGGGGTAACCATGAAAGTAGGGATGAGATCAGCTAGTATACTCTGGTTTGTGTAACAGGGTCCCCAGACCCTACTGACTCCATGATGGAAGAAACACTCAGGCCATAAAACTCAGCAGGCAGACCGTACCACTTGCCAAAATGAAAACAAAGACCTAATCCATCCAAACCTATAGTTGTGGGAAAGTCTCTAAATGCACTAACCTTGCTTTTTGGCTTTTGTAGTTCTGCTTCTGGCTAACTGCTCTTATTACCTGAAGCATGTCAATCCAGAACATAGTTTTTGTGCTTGGTGCTACACTGGGATGCTGAACACACAATGTGGTCACCGGCTAGCTAATAAAGACTTTGTTGGTGTAAAGTCCTGTCTAAGCAGTCTTCTCTGGTGGATACCCTACAACATTTCAGATGGAGAACTATGGTGACTTCTAATAACAATGGAGGGCATAAGCAGATGGTAAGCACAGTTTACACAAATTTTAGGTGAATTTGTTAGCAGATTAAATATTATGGAAAGGAAGCAATCAAGAACAGGTTTTCACTTCTGTTTAGCTGTGTGGTAACACTAATTGACAGAGAAGGGAAGCTCAAGGGAGGACTAACCTGAAGTCTATATGAGACAGCTGTGGGTAATTAAGAACTCTGTTAAGGAGACACTAGTTCTGAAATGTCTCCCAGACCTCCCAACAGATTATACCTGGATACAGAAATCCGAAGCTTTGCTCTTATTGACAGCTGCCTTCTAACCCTTGCAACTCTCTAAGTCTTTTAGGCTTTAATGGTATTAATTTCTTCCAGCTTTTCTCCTATCTCTAGTATCTTTTTTCCTTTCCATTCATTTCCCTTAAAGTTAATATTCCCTAGGATCCATTCTTGTCTTTTCCTTCTACCTTATCTTTTGGCTGTACATCCAAGTCAAGAACTTCCAAATAACCCTATATGTTCTAATAGATATGGTACCCCTAAGACCTGTAACTTCAGCCCATATTTCTTCCTTGAGTCACAGATCTCCACATCCAACTGCTCACAGCACATCTGCTTACCTGGTTAACTCACAGTACCTGGAACTTACATGTCCTAAACTGAATTAATTATGCTTCTTCCCTGACTCTAAGAATGGGCCAGGCCCAAATCTTAAATCCATATTAAATCTTTCCCCTACTTAAAATGGAACTTTGTGTGTCTGGAGTCCTCTCAAACAAGAAGAAAAAATCAAGAACATGGGTCTATCTCCAAGGAGCCTGAAACACGGCTCAGTACTGGGCTATGTATCTTCTGTGTGCTCCTCTCAAGTTGCTGTTCACCTCTGCCACTCTATTGTCATTTTGCAGAGGGGCTCATACAGCAAATGGACCCTGTGGCCACTGAGAAGCCTGGGCAGATCAGAGGGAGGGACAGTGAGGTCAAGGTACTATTTCCTTGACTCTTACCAATCATTCTTCATATTCTTGATACACAACATGACTTGATTTCTGAAATTATAGAGGGGATATATTGGGAAAGGATGGAGAAATCAAAGAAAACAGAAGTAAAACCCCAACAAACAGACCACTGTAACATGCACACTCTGGGAACCAATAAACACCACTGGAGGTATACATTCTGGGAGAGCCAGAGTTCTCAATCTGTTTCCAATGCCTGGTTTTGTTCCTCAGTGTTGAGAACATACCAAGCACATATTATTCAAATAAAATAAAACTTATAAAATAGGCAAAGATTAGGCGTCCAAGGCTTACCTTGTATCCATTGTCCTCTTTGCGGTTGTGAGATGCAGTAATCATCACACCTGCAACTGCTTTGAGCTCCTGGACTGCATATGGCTGGAAAAATAAAAAATATACCAGAGCAGCATTATTCCACTTTACTTGCTAGATATTCATACATTTTACATGAACGTTACTTGGTTAAATAATGCAGGAGGATACTTAGGTATCAATAATTTCAGGTCTTATCAGCTCCAGGTTTGATGGGTAAGGTCCATTTCTAATACATGCAGCTCAACAACCATCCAGTTATCACCTTGAATGGTCTTCCCTACCAATCTCATTTTACTTATTGGTATAACAATTTCCTATTCTTTTGTTATACAGTAATATTTAGTAAATACTATATGGCAGATACTTTATTGGAATGGGGATATGAACAGAAAATATAATCATAAATAGTTGGAGACAGAAATAAATTTAGCAACTATCCATAACATTTTACTGAGTTTTATCTGACATCACATAGTCATTAGGTAGAAGATTCAAAAGTCTAACACAAGTCTTTTGCCTTTTAATTTGAAGATCCTCACATACACTCTGTGCCTCCATGTCACGTGTCAACTCACCCTTCTCTCTCCCAGGCTGTGTGTTTCTCTTTCTCTCTACAGTAACTACTATTTCTCTTCCTCGATGCTTCCCTACAGCTTCCACTGTCATACTGACTGCTCTCCATGACCACAGGAGGTAGGGGTGAGAGGGAAGGGGAGGGGTGTGCATAGAAGTTTCAGGTCTGATCACGCTATTCTAGTTCCATGACACAATTCCAGAAACCATTTAAGCTCACATCTGACCAGAGATATTCTGGCTACACTTAGTCAAGGAAGACAACCTTTGATTTGGAGCCATGGTGACTAAAAGGTGTGACTCTGAGATGCTAAAAACACCGTCCTTATCAACTACCGCACATTTACCTGCGGTAAGACAGGAAAACCAACGTACTGGGACTGATGTGAGTGGGAACTGGCAACTCAATGGTACAGTCTTAGATTTCTAAATACTCTCTGCTACTGGGGTTGATAGATGCATGTGAGACAAACACTCTACCACTGAGCTACAGCTGTAGCTCCTTTCTAGTTTTTTTTATTCTCTGGTGCTAACTTTATTGATATACTTTAGAGTAAAAAGCAATTCCTTCAATTCTTTAAGTTGCTCAATAAATTTCCAAAATCTCAACAGAATAATCTATATTCATTTCTTAATGATTTGATAGAGCTTGCACATAAAACCATCTAGACTTGTTATTTAAAATTTGAAAATACTTTAAAAAATACCAATTCAACTTATTGGATAATTACAGTTATTCAGGCTTACTATTTCTTGTAAGTTGATGTATCAACTGTTATTCCAAGAAATTGGTTAATTCATCTAAATTTGCACATTTACTTAAATTACAGTTAAAAAATACTGATTATCTTCATTTCTATTGCATTTATTACACACTCATTTTGTTTGTGTTATAGTGACATTTCATTTGTATTTTAATAAATAAAGCTTGCCTGAAGGTCAAAAAAGTAAAACAGTCACAATGGCCAGCCTTACAGACCGGGCAGCAATGACATACACCATTAATCCCAGTAGACACACTAGCTTGTCATAGAAACCAGGCAGTAGTGGTACACATCCTTAATCCCAGAACTAGAGAGGATTGTAAAATGGGAGGAGACAGCTCTCAGTCTCAGTCTCATTCTGAGATTTCTGGAGGCAGAATCGCCATTTTGGACTGAGGTAGAGGTAAGACTCAGTGGCTGGCTACTTTATTTTTCTGATCTTCACAGGGAAGCTTTATTTATTAAAATACAAGTGAAATGCCACTACACTGTGTCTTGTATCTTTAGCACTCATTCCACAGTTTTCTTAATAAGTTTTTAATTATATTTATTTATTATTTGGTAGTGGGGCATTCGTGCCGTGGCCTAAGCATGGGGACAACTTGCAGGACTTGGCTTTCTACCATGAGGGCCCCAGGGACTGACCTCACTTTGTCAAGCTTGGCATCTGGAGCCGTCTCTCCTGGCCAGTTTCATCTTGTTAC
This sequence comes from Bramus lutescens, assembly GCA_001685075.1. Taxonomy (NCBI): domain Eukaryota; kingdom Metazoa; phylum Chordata; class Mammalia; order Rodentia; family Cricetidae; genus Bramus; species Bramus lutescens. The sequence goes on from LOEQ01001200.1 coordinate 339,000, forward strand.
TATTTTAAGTTTATGCACTTATTTCTTTCTCATACTTTTATGATTTTGTTATTTTTACAGTACTTTAGCACAAATATATAATGATAGCATAAGCTCAGTATCTTAACAACTTTTTTTTTGCTAATGCATTCATTAAACTTACAAATTTCCTTCCCTAAAAGTAGGGCTTAGTTCTACCTCCTAAGTTTTATTGTTTGTTGTTTTCATTTATGCTCAGGTTTTTTGCTTTGCACTGTCAATATGCTCACAATTCACTACCACATTTCTGTCGATAGCACCAGTCTCCTAACATGTTCAAACTTGAGACCGTGAACATCAGTTAATTGCACTATATGTAATACGGTTGGTGGATCTTTAGTCCAAATCACTATGTATATAATAATTCATCAGATAAGTGACCAATCACATCAGTCTTTCAAAGTCTGTCAGTGACAAGTCTGTTGGTCACTGTCTGCCTTTCAGCTCTCACACAGAAATGCACACAAAACCCACCTCAATCTATTAGTAGTGTGTTCAAATCTCTCTGTCATTTTTGTCCTGATGAATCAATCAATTTCTGGTTAAAAATATCTCACCATGAGCAGCTTGTATAGATCAAGCTCAAAGGAAAAACTATCTTCCTCCTTTTGGCTGGACTTTCATTGGATTGGACATTCAATACTTAGAACCATATGTATGGCAAAGATTTGACTCCTAATTGTCATAAGAAACCCCCAGAAGGGCAGCCAGCTGCTTATCACTATCACAACATACTTACTACGAAAGGTGTAGGAACATATCTTGAGAAAAGGTAAACAGGAACATCTTTAGCAAGCAACACGGCAGCAGTGAGTTTAGCAAGCCTAAAAAAACAAATTTCACTTAGTCCTTTACATAATTTTAATGAACCAACCTTTCCCATAACAAATGTCTCATAATGGAATTATTCTGAATTTGAAACAAGATCATCGGTAGTAGCCAAAGCTGGTTGGAACCGTTTCCTAGGCTTGCCTCAAACTCACACTCCTGCCTCAGTCTTCCTTATGTGCCACCACGACCATCCAACCTATTCTTACCATCACTGATTATTTAAGCTTAATGCTCCAACTGGAAACTGTTAAGTAAGGTTTGTCTGTTTGCTTAAGAGGCTAGGGATGTTGCTTAGAGGTAGCACACTGACTTAGTATATACAAGGCCCTAGCTTCATCCCCAGACACACATACACAAAACATACATGACAAGACTGGAGGACAGTGAAGCAAATAAACTCTGTAAAGAAGTACCAAGACTATGAATTTATAAAAAGATACTAAGACAGGATTATAAGAGAACAGAAACTTCATAATTATTCCTACTCAATACCCATACAAAAATGTATAAACTGACATTCTGTGAAATTGAATTTGTAATATTTTAAGGTTATTTTTACACTTCTATAAAATATAAAGCTTATCTCTGAAGTGTTTTTTTAACTTCTATTTCAGCTAAAATTGTTCTCAGGCTTCAGAAACATACAACAAGCATTAGCATGAGATCATGTTTCTTTCAAAACCTCTCGCCATTAGAAAAACATTAAGTATTTTACCCTTATTCCAATGTGACCTTTGCAATAATTAACACTGTACCTCTGGCTGCTGCAGCTGCTGGTTACTTGACCCCGAGTGTCATACCCAACAACAAAGCCTCGCTGCTTGAAGTCTGAGAAACACCTCTCCAGGTATTTGTACATGCCCTGCAGCAAACAAACAGAAGATTAGCTCCTCTTACAAAGTTCCACTGTAAGTGTCCCCCACCCTGCCCACCCACACCCCCTTTCCATGCTGAGGATGAACTGAGGGTTCAAACAGGCAAGTGCATTACCACTGAGCTGCATCCCAGCCTCGATGTCTGCATTTTACAACTTAAAAGTCTCCTGTTTTTATGTTTAGTGTGCTGCTAATAGATCAGAACTGACTTTGGTACTTATAGCCATGCTTACTAATGTGGGAGATATACCGCTCAATCCACAAATGTGAGATGACAATCATTTCTCAGATTTTCAAACACATTTAATACTACAGAAATGCCAACTTAGTAACCACAACTCCAACACAATACATAAAACAAGGGAGAGGGAAAAGGCAGGAAAAGAGAGTCAGTGTGGGAAGCGGGATGTGCCAGAGAGAACATTCCGAATCAGGGAGATTGTTTCTTATTTCAAGGCTCCAGAGAACAGAATTTTTACCATCTCACTTTGTAGTCCTGGCTGGCTTGGAACTTGCTATGTAGCCCAGGTTGGCCTCAAACCCAGACAGTTCCATCAGCTCCAGTCTCCCCCTCCCCTGAGTGCTGGAACTAAAGGTGTGCACCATACCCAGCCAAAAGAATTCTTCATGGGAAGGACTGTGACCTTGTAGATCAGTGATTCTCTACCTTCCTAATGCTGCAACCCTCAGCAAAACCTTCAGCCATAAAATTATTTTCACTGCCACTTCATGACTGTAATTTTGCTACTGTTATGAACTGTACTATAAATATCTGATATGCTGGATATCTGATATGAGACCCCTGTGAAAGGGTTGTTTGACCCCCAAAGGGGTCGATGAACCACAGGTTGAAAACTGCTCTTGTAGATACAAAATGTTTTCCAATGTAACTCCTGGGCAAAACAAAAGGTCAAAATGTTTTCCAATGTAACTCCTGGGCAAAACAAAAGGTCAAAACTGCTCTGCCCTTTATGTTTAAAAGAGGACCTTCCTGAACAAAATAGTTTATTTTTTAAAAGAAAGGTACTACCTTATTTATAAAGTAAAATAACAAAGTGAGAAAAGTACATATATAATAGTTTGTAATACTTGCCTGTGTTGACTGTATTACTGTAAGGTCATTAATGTAGCAAAACCCTGCCCCCATGGCAGATCGAAGTCCTGCTGTCCCAAAAGTCATCCGGCAACAAAGACGGTCACGCAGTTCCTTGTTCATCCCATTCCGCAAGAGATTTTCAATCTGCTCTTTCGTTTTGGGATTCTGTTTAAAAAAAAAAGAAAGAAAGAAAAGAAAATCAGACCTAATCAGGAATATAATATGCTAATACTAAGCCTGTCTGAGGGCTCAAAATGTAGACTCATATTAACTATACTAATATATATATATATTTTAAAATGGTATATATTAGTTATTAAAAATTCTTCCAATAACTGACTTCCCAGAAGAGTCAGGCCCTACTAATGGTGATTTACATGCACCTACTTTTCTATAATCTTAATTTTTCTTTTCTTTTTTGATTTTTTTGAGACAGGGTCTCTCCGTATAGCCCTAGCTGTCCTGAAACTCACTCTGTAGACCAGGCTGGCCTTGAACTCACAGAGATCCACCTGTCTCTGCCTTAGGAGTGCTGGGATTAAAGGTGTGCACCACTACTTTCCGGTTTATAATCTTAAATTTAAGAGCTATGAATAAAATGTCAAGGAACATTTCTGTCAGGATACCTCTGCTTCCTGACTGTGGATGCAATACAGACACTTCCTTCTCCTGCCTCCATGCCTTCTCTGCCATGATGAACGGTCCCCTCAAACTGTAAGCTGAAATAAAGTCTTCCTTAAGTTGCTACTTGTCGGGTATTTGGTCACAGCAATGAGGAAAGCAATTAATATATTGCCTATTTTATAATTCCTATACAGCTTGAATCTACTAAAGAATATTCTAGTAGTAGACCTAACAGCTTGGAAACAACCTTAACCATGCACTGCATCATTCAGAAGATGAGAAAAATAGATATTAAATAACATAGTATCAAAATTAACAACCCCAAATCCTGCTATTGCTACTCATTAAAGGGAGCCCATGCACAAAATTCTTCCATAATTCAGTACATCTAAAGTTACAAAACTTTAAATGCTATTCTTAAATATTAGTCAGAGATTTGTGCTTGAACGACAAATACCAGGTTAATAAACCAATAAAGAATTTTTAAGTTTACATCTGAACAGAAGTTGAAATAGGAAACTGCCATCTGAAAACCTGAAGGGTGAACATGGCTGACATTTACTTCTGAGGGTCAGCCAGCATGGAGATCCATTTCCAGAGTCCTGGAGCAGAGCAGGGATCCAGTTAGATGACTTCTTATTAGCTTTAAATTATAATCATGTTTAAGGAGCATTTCCCTATGTAAAGAATCCATGCATAATTCTAAACTAAATTTACCCATCTTTAAAATAATTCAACCAAATTAGCATTATTAAGTTGGCTTAGATAAAAAGTTAGATGGCTATATTCATCATATGAAACAAAATTTATTTGAAAAAGTTACTAGAAGAAATAAATCCAGGAAATGAAAATGTTAACTAAAAAGACTAGAAATTAAGTTCTGAAATATAACTTTTGTTATCACTTAGGCATAATATTGGGTAGGGAAAGATTGAAACCGTAAGCCTTCTGGGCTTAAGTTAGCTCACTGGCAGGGTGCTTGCTTAGTGCGCAGGTCTCAGGTTTGATCCCTACCAGTGTAAAAAACAAGAATGGGGCTAGAAAGATGGTTCAGCGGTTAAGAGTACTAGTTGCTCTTGCAGAAGATCCAGGTTCAATTCCTGGCATCCACATGGCAGCTTACAACCATCTGTAACTCCAGTTCCAGGGCATCTGGTGTCCTCTTCTGGCCTTCTTGGACACCAGGCATGCTTGTGGCACATAGACATTTATGTAGGTAAAACACCCATACACATAAAATTGCAAAATAATTAAAACTAATCATAAAAATTATCAAGCACATACTATGCGCCACACATAGAAAAGACTATTGGTAGTTTGAGGACTTTACAAAGTTTAACATGCAGTGTAGTAGTAAGGTAAGTAAAAGGGCAGTTTCCACAGAGACTATACACAAGTCTTGGGTGATGTAGCCATAATACATGGCCTGTTATTAAGCTAGGGTGAACTGAGGAGAGAGAACTAATGGAAGTAATATCTAATCTGATAAGTGAACCGAATCGTTGGAGGAGGAGGAGGAGGAGGAAAGGAGGAGGGAAGAAGGAGGGGAAGGAGGGGGATGGGGAACAAGCCGGGAGTACAAACATAACAATTTCAGTATTGGATTTCCTGAGTTTGAAGTGACAGCCACCCTCAGCACACCACTGTCTACCTACTAGACTGGCTCTTCACAGTAACTCAGGAAATGCAATTAAATCAAGATACCATTTCCATCTGGAGATGAAAATGGTTTCTTGATTGAATTTTAAGAGTTTTTAAGAGCAGTGCTAGGGAGGAAGAGTGAATTTACAATGGCTGGATAATAACTGACTCCAACTGAAAGGCCCAAATCAACAATCATTTATTGTCCTTCACAGTTTCTATGGGCAGAAGTGTGAGGCTTCTGTTGAAAGACTCAAAGATCTGGCTGCTGGAATCACCTCCAGGCTTGCCTGCCAAGTGTTTGGCAGTGATGCTATGTTGGCTGGGACTCCGTAGGCTGTCACATGGACATCTTCAGCAGGCACTCCTTGTAGCCTGGACTTCCTCACAAACCTGGGTTCTAGGGTGAGTGTCCTAAAGGCCAGCCAGATAGCAGTTGTCCTACATTTCCTGTCTAGACCTGGAAATCAAGCAGCTTTATTTCTACTGTTCCTGTTATTTCTTGAGGCTGTGACAGACTCATGCCAAAGACTCACCTAGGTTCTAGGAGAGGAAACACAGATCTTAATTTTTAACTAAGAAGTGTCAAAGTCATGCAGAAAGTCAAAGAATCTGAGATAATGTAAATTACTCCAGCTACTACTGAAAGATACAACTTACACAAAGGGATTATAAAACCCCAAGCTAAAAATCTGAAATATTGCTTATCCCAAGAATTTGGGATAAAGAATATTTATCTCTTGATCCATATATTAGTTAGGGTTTCTGTTTCTGTTGCTGTGAAGAGATACCATGACCATGGCAACTCTTATAAAGGAAAACATTTCATTGGGTGGCTTACAGTTTCAGAGGTTTAGTTCATTATTATCGTGGTGGGACATGGCATGTGGAAGACATGTTGATGGAGAAGGAGCTGAGAGTGGAGAAGGAGCTGAGCTACAACTTGATCCACAGGCAACAGGAAGTGAGCTGAACTAGGCGTAGCTTGTGCATAGGAAACCTTAAAGCCCACCTCCCCATGACACACTTCCTCCAACAAAGCCACACCTACTTCAACAAAGCCACACCTCCTAACAGTATCACTTCCTGAGTTTATGGAGCCCAGCTACATTCAAACCACCACAATTCAGTCATTCTATTTCTAGAAGTTTATCCCCAAAGGAAAGTATAATTAGTCAGGGATGCATGTTAAGTGGTAGCTATGTATCCTCAGTGACAAAGCTGGTCTCACTCAGGGTCAGTTTGGAATACATGCAATTCTTGTCTCAAAAACAAACATACCAAAGATTTAGCTATAAGGATACTTACTAAAATAATGTTGACAATATTAACTAAAATGTAAGTAAACTACATATTATACAGAAAATTGGTTAAATAAAAATGTAACATGGGGCTAGACAGACGGGCTTAGTTAGTAAGATGAGGATCTCAGTTTGATCCAGGCATCAATGTAAAAAGCTGGTCTTGGTAGCATGCAATTTTATTTCCAGTGATGGGGAGGAGAAGACAGGAATCACCAGTGCTTGATAGTCACTAGCCTAGCCTAACAGGTGAGCTTCAGGCCAATGGGAGACTCTGCTTCACATGTAGTGGATAATATTACTGAAGACGACACTCAAGGTCATTCTCTGGCCACCAAATGCACATGCACCTACAACACCCTAAAACACACATGTACCTACAAATATGAACAAGCACACACATGTACATATACACACAAATAAAATATAACAGTATATTCAAATATCACATCCAAATTCTTATTAAATTTTAATAATATATGAAACACTCACAACATCTCGAGAGGAAAATTCATAAGCCATATGTGTAATGATTCCAGGTTTGTAAAACATACATATATGCAAAATACAACTTTATTAAAGGTCTTACTCCTTTCTTTCCTTGTTCCAGGTAATGTAATTAGGTGTAATTAGGGAGAAGACTTAGAAAGCTCACATGAATACCTAAGTTCATCTGTGGTCTGGTATTATTCATCAGTTTAGGAAATGTCACAGTTATAATCTCTTCCAATACTGCTGCTGGCCCAGTTTTTCCTCTCTTTGGGTGGCTTCAATCCAATGGATCTGAGAACTTCTCATTATTCTCAGGCATCATACCCCACACTTTCTCTTATCATCCATTCTATCACTATATGCTTCATCCAGAATACTTCCCACTGTCTATCTTGTAGATTTCTAATTCTCTAACTCTGAGTACTACTAGATCTGTGCACTGAAATTCTTAGTTTTGGTTATTGTATTATTTCAGAGTCAGAACTTATATTTTAAAAAATACAAGCTTTTGCATTATTTTCACTTCTCTGCCTAATTTTTAATTTTCTCCTTTGGACCTCTCAGAATTGACAATCTGTTATTTTAAAGTCTGCATATCATAATTTACAATAAGTACCTCTACATGTCAGTTCATAGTACATTTGTTTCTGTGGATAACTGTTTATGTTGACCTGTTTCTTTATGGGCCTGGTTAACTGACTCTACACTGGATATTATATTTGCAACGTTATTAATAGGAACAAATTGAGGCCTGTAAGGAAGGCATTTCCTATTGAAGCCAAGTACTGCAGCTGCAACCCAAGCACATGGGAGATACAGATATTCAGAATGATCAGCAATTCAAGGTCAGTTTTGGCTACAGAGTAAGTTTAAGGCTACCCTGGGCTACATGAAGTCCTTTTTTAAAACAACAAGAACAAAAATAAAGGTACTTAACCCTTATATAAGGTTTTTTTCTTCTCTTTTCGTGGGCACCTTGTAGTAAGAGATGTGTCGCTGGGGAAGGTTTTGAGGTTTCAAAGCCCACACCATTCCTAGTGTCTCTTTCTAGTTATGTGTCGAGCTGTAGTAAGGTCTCAACTACGGTTCTGGCACGATTCATGCCTGCTTCCATACTTCTCACCATTAAGGTCGCTGATTCTAACCCTGTAAGCCCAAATTAAACACTTTATAAGTTACATTAATTAAAGTGTTTACCACAGCAATTGAATAACAACCAAGACTACATGACTTGATCAAACCTGTTTTCCAGCACCACTTGTCTATTTAACTGGTGAACTGAGACAGTAGTTTTGTCTGGCGGGAGTACTAAAATTCCATTTTTTGGTGTCTTTCCCAATATCCATCAGTTCTCCACTTCTCCGGCTATAAACTGAATATTCATGACTTAATTTAATTCTGCCACTATCTACCCAGCATGAGATTAGATCTTAAAAACTAAAGGGTTTAGTCCACAGCACTGCCCCACTTTGGAATGCCCAGTACAAATTCTGTGCTACTCATACATCTAAATAAAGGATTATAGAACCATAAAAGGGCGTTCTCATTGATCAGCTCCTCACATTCAAAACTTTTCTAGAATGCCTCACAAAACTCAAGAGAATGGTTTAGTTTACCAGCTTATTATAAGACAACTCAGGAATAGCCAAATGAAGAGATGAATAAGGCAAGATGTGGGGGAAGGAGGATGGAGCACCTGTTCTCTAGCTAGCTGTCATCCCAGGACTTCAGACCTGGGTTTAAGAGTTGTTACAGAGCCCGATTTCTAGCCCTGACCTTCCTTCACCAGAGGCCGGCAGACAGTGAGAGGCAGAAAGTCCAACTGGTTATTCTGGTTACCAGCCCATTCTAAGGCTATCTAAGGGCTCCACCTAACCATAAACTCAGATGTGATCAAAGGGGTTGTTATGAATAAAAGGGACACTTCAATAACTCAGGAAATTTCAAAGGTTTTAGGAACACTGTGCTAAGAACTGTGGACAAAAACATATATTTCTCATAATGTAATACCACATAAAAGCAAATCTGAAGGCAATAAATATACACTTGTATGTTTTGTATATGTACACGTACACATATATGTATATATCTTAGACTACAAAGAATACAAAAGAACTCCTGGTTCTCTTTTTTCTTTTTTTTTTTTGAACTTCTGGTTCTTTAATGGATGGCTATAATTAAAAAACAGAAAAGAAAAAAAACAAAAGGAAAAAAGCCCTAGTTAAGATATAAAGCAAGAAAAATGACACAAAAATGATAGTATATTTTTTAAGATGAAATTATTTATCATACATATAAATCCCCAAAATCTGGAATTAGTGTTGGGCTTCTGGATCAATATATAAAAGTTAATCACATTTCTGTACTTCAGCAAAAGGAATTTTAAATGTCATTAAAAAAAATCATGACCATTACCTTCCTATCAAGCCACATAAATCCCAGCCATATCTGAGTAGCTCGGCCTAGACTGAAACTTGCTTCATGGTTGAGGATGACCTTCAACTTCTGATCCACATACTTCCCTTTCCCAAGTGCTGGGATTACAGATATGCACCACTAGGACTAGGTTCAGCCCTAGCTGTTCTAAAAACTTCAAAGCTGCTCGTGGAGACTCCCAACCAGTCACAGATGCCTCAAATAGACTTTATTCCAATGGCAGGACCCAATGATATTGTCATGGCAACCACCATAACTGAGGCTTTTCTTTAGGAGATTTCCTTTCATCCATGATGGCTTCAGATATGCTTCTACAGTTACTCTACATAACTTTGCCCATAGTTGCCCCCACCTCCTCCCAGATGTCCTAAATTCAGTCTGGAATGAGTACCTCCCAAGCATCTCCATGGCAGGTAATGCATGCACATGTGTATAGTTGTATAAGCAGTGATCCTCCTCTGAGCAGCCCAAATGTCTCTCTTGTCCACACACCTGCTGATACTACAGTTCTGGCTCCAATAAAGCCTCATCTGCCTACTTCTGATCTGTACCACAGGCTGAGCTTCTAATAGGAAGAGCAGACAACTCTTGGGCTCTCAGTCCCAAACATACCCAACAGCAGCAGCTAGAAGATGCCTGAAGACTACTGAGTTGAGACTAACTGCAGAAGAGCTAAGAAGGCAAGAAACGGTTAAGACCTGAGACTGCAGAAGGTCAAGGACTGTGAAGAGTCAAGCCCAGAGAAGAACTGCAAGACCCAAACACTAGAAAAGTTGTAGAAGTGACTAGCCCTGACCGCCAAGGAGATAAACATTAGGGCACTGAGAATACCAAAGCACTAAGCTCAAGGTGAAAGCACCAACTGTTGGGTTCTGGGCTACTTAGGAGCCTAGGCCAATGGTTCTCAACCTTTCTAATGCTGAAACCCTTTAATACAGTTCTTCATGTTGTGGTGGCCTCCAGCCATAAAATTATTTTTGTTGCTACTTCATAACTGTAATTTTGTTAGTGGTATTATGTAAATATCTGATATGTGATGCCCAAGGGATCACAATTCACAGGTTGAGAATCTCTGGCCTTGAACTATAATCCTGAGAGCAAATGATCTAAGAGTAGCAATACTCTATCTCAGAGTATCTAGCTCTAATTATACCGATTTCCATTTGAAGCAAAAGATCTCTCAGCTAACTGGCAAAAATATAGCATATAATTAATAGCTAAAAACAAAGATAATCTAGAGTCGCCAATAGCAAGATATTCAAATGTTAGCATTAGCATACTAACATGGATTTTACTTTAGCTTATATTATCACTCTATGACATAAGGAGAAGAGGAACCATCTCAGAAGAGAAATAGACAATACCAAAAAAGAACTTAATGTTAATTTTCCAAGTTTTAATCTACCCAAGGGATTCTTGAGGTAGATACTCTTGATTTTAAAATTCTTTTTAACATATATACAAATTCAGACTCAGTAGAGCCAGTATTTTGAATCCAAAATAGGCTTGAATTACTGTGCCTTTTAGGAGCCAATCCCTCTTCTCTAATCATGATTCAGCTGGAATTACACTTGATTTACTGTTGATTCTTGGCTGATTAATTTGCTGTGCTGTGTGATGAAAAAGACAGGAGCTGTGACAGGTAGTCCTGAGACTCAAAAATGTGGATGTCAAACTTTTACATTAAGATGCTATGGAACTTTGTAGAAAAATCAAACCATGAGATTTATTAACACACTTGTTTCTCTCTGCTTTTAAAAGTAGACAGAAAACAGCCTTGCTGAACAATAAGATCTTGTTAAATTTAAACCAGATCTTCTTAAATAAAACAAATTACAGATGCATTTTAAATGCATATTCTGATCATATTCAATACTCTTTTTCCAGTACATATTTAGGAAGAATAGGATTTTCTCTGAATTTCCTTAGTTAAATGTTTGCTGTTGTTTTAGCTTGAAAGTAATCCAATTCCTTTTTTAAAAATCATTTTAGGGCTGGAGTCATGGCTCTTCCAGAGGTCCTGAGTTCAATCCCTAACAACCACAAAGTGGCTCACAACCATCTATAATGAGATCTGGTGCCCTCTTCTGGTGTGTGTATACATAATAAATAAAGAAATATTAAAAAATCATTTTAAATTATTTCAATGCCAGAAAACAAATTAAAGTATTACATTTCTAATGTAAGTGATTAATATATGCTTTTTAAAAATGCGGATGTCTATTATCTGAACTCTAATATAGCATACAAGATTTTCAGAAGTTATAATTTCTTCACAAAATACAAGTCAATAACAAAATATGGCAAATAGAGCTTTAGCATGTTCTCCAAGTAATTATACTTTAAGAGTCATTACAACTGTAATTTCTATAAAATTTGATTTGTATTTATATAAAATAAGTTATCTAAAAATTTTCAAGTAAGGGCTGGAGAGATGGCTCAGCGGTTAAGAGCATTGCCTGTTCTTCCAAAGGTCGTAAGTTCAATTCCCAGCAACCACATGGTGTCTTACAACCATCTGTAATGAGGTCTGGTGCCCTCTTCTGGCCTTCAGGCATACACAGACAGAATATTGTATACATAATAAATATTTATAAAAAAATAAAAATTAAAAAATTAACAATTTCAAGTAAGAGAGCTAACAGTGTACTATAATTCAGATAAACATGAATTCACTATGATATGGTCCTGGGAACTGAATCTGGGGCCCTGTGTGTGCTAAATTAATGGGCTCTGCACTGAGCTATGCTCCCAGCATTCAAATCTATTTTCGTATTTGCATGCCATGGGAAATATGCTTTATAAAGCCACTGAGAATGCAGGCATTTTCTAAGTATTGAAACTTAAACATTGTTATATTTTCCAAATGTTTTATAGAGAAAATGAGAACACTACCAAGCATTTTCTACTACTAATTGATACATAAGGCCAAACACTATCTGTATCCATCTGGATTTACTCATGTTTCCTCAACATTAGTTACAGAACTTTTCTGTACATTTTTTATTATAAGTTGGGTTTACTGAGATATACTTTACACTTACACAATTAACAGTGAACTTTGTCCTTTTAAGGGTTCAATTTAAACAAGTATATAAAGTCACACAACCAATACTAGACTTAGTGTAGGGCCAGTAAGTAGCAATACTGTATTGATCACAAAATATACAACTGTCATAAACCTCACTTTAAACGTATTTGGCGCAACAAAGATAAAAAAATTAAGTTAGATGTATACACCAATGTATTTATATCTTTATGCAGAGGTCCTTTTAATAGATGTAAATTTGTGCTATTCTCTACACTTCAGAGTATCAAAGTTAGCCACTATCCTATTGTGGTGGTTTGAAAGAAAATGTCCCTCAAAGGAGTGGCACTATTAGGAGGTGTGGCCTTGTTGGAGGAAGTGTGTCACTGTGGGGGCAGGCTTTGAGGTCTCTTTTGTTCAAGCTTCCCTCAGTGTGACTGTCAACTTCTTGCTGCCTTCTGGTCAAGACATAACCAGCACCATGTCTGCCTGCATGCCACCATGTTCCCTGTCATGATGATAATGAGCTGAACGTCTGAAACTGTAAACCACCACCTCAATTAAAAGTTTCCTTTGTAAGAAGTGCTATAGTTATAGTGTCTCTCCACAGCAATAATAAAAAAATCCTAAGACATCTATTGAGGGATGTTAAAAGTATAGAATTTGAATATCCTGTAAAGGTCTATGTGCTCAAGGCTTGGTCTCCAAAAAGGCACTTTTGAGAGGTTGTACAAACATTGAGAGATGGAGCCCACTGAGAGGTCTTTGGGTCACTGAGGTTTTCCTTTGGAGAGGGGCTCTGACCCCTCTTTGTTTTGCTTCATGTCCATGAGGTGAGCAGTTCTGCTCCATCTGCTGCCTTACCACAGGCCAAAAGAAGAAAGGCCAAATAATTGTAAACTAGATCTCTGTGGTAGTTTGAATGTACTTGGTCCCCATATGCTCATAGGAAGTAACACTGTGAGGAGGTGTAGCCTTGTTGGAATAGGTGAGGTCTTGTGGGAGGAAGTGAGCCACTGTGGAGGTGGGCTATGAGGTCTCAAATATGCTTAAGCCATGCCAGTTGGGAGTCCACTTCCTGTTGCCTTCATAGCTGTAGCTAGTACCATGTCTGCCTGTATGCTGCCATGCTCTCTGCCATGGTGATAATGGACTAAACCTCTGAAACTGAAAGCCACCACCTCAATTAATGTTTCCTTTATAAGGAAACATTGCCATGGTCAAGGTGTCTCTTCACAGCAATAGGAACCCCAACTAAGACAATCTCCAAAACTGGGAGCCCAAATAAATCTTTTTGTCTTTATAAGATGAGCAACCACAGTAATTTGTTACTGTGATGTAAAACTGACTAGCACAATTGGCATTCAGAGTTTTAAATCTTTTACTGCATAAAAATGAAATATTTCAAAGAGAAGAATGATATGAGAAAATTTTGTAGCAGGGGAAAACATGAAGAGACTTTTCTAACAAGGTAAGTTCTGGTTAGCTGAAAATCAAAATGCTTTAGTATCTGAGAAAATATTTTTCATTTACAATATTAGGGTCTCTGTACTCTTTGGGGCATTAAAATATGGCCATTTTCATACTTTGGTAAGATACAGCACTGTGATGTCTAATCTTGACAACTTGGGTTTGGGATCACCTAGAAAACACATCTTTGTGTCTGTTGGGCACTTTCTGAGAGATTTAACTAAGGAGGGAAGACCCTTCATTCTGAATGCGGACATCACCCATGGGCTGGAGTCCAAGACTAAATGAAAAGGAAGAGACACAAGCATTCATCTGGGTACAAACATGATGTACCAGCTGCCTCATTCCTGCTGTCTCCCTTGTCATGGAGAAATGTCAAAATAAGCTCTACTTCCTCAAGTTCCTTTAGTCATAATCTTGTCATAACAATGGAAAAAGTAACTAATACAAATGCTTATTCAATTATGCAGTTGAAAAGATCCTATACAGGATTCGTGGCAAAGCTCATGCTGAATCTCTGACTCTTTTGCAGCAGAATAAATTGCTTTCTATTAACTCCCAACACCAGAGGGCAGCAGCCTCAGTACAAACTGGCAATTTCAATAGCTATTAGGAAGGCAGAAAGGATCATGAATCAAAGTACAAAGGCCAAAACCCAAAATCATTGTATGACCTCTTGATGTGTAACAGTTTTCTCTGAGAGTGAAACATCCCACCCCGTAGGGAAACTCCTTAATCAGGTGGGTAAAAATATTAAAAACATTCCCTGAAACTGACCAGATTCCCTAGGCCCCTCCCTGCCACAGTAAGCAGAGTCTAGTGGCAAAGACTTTCCCAAGAAGACTCTGAGACCAGACCAACTGCCCGGAAGAAGCAGAAACCAGCCAAGCTGCATGGAAGAGGTTTAGACCAACTGAGGCACCTAGAAGGAATGCTCTCCAACAGGGGATTTGCAGGTTGCAGGCTGTGCGGTGTGCTTCAGGTTCGCAGATTCGTGAGCTGGGATGGGCTTGGGAATGTAGCTGACTTTTGAATCATTTCTGCTTCTTTCTGTAAGTAACCCCAATAAAACTCATTGGTTCACCAAGTTGGACTTTGGTGGTAACCGAACTTTGGTCTGTCATAGGGGTCCTATCTGGGGTGAGTATATCTCTGATACCCCAGATAGGGGTCTACTCTAAACCTTGTGTGTTTTGTCTCTCAAGAAGTTTTGCCACACAACACCTCTACATTTTGCTGCGCCATCAAAATGAAATCCTATCCACAACATGGATGAATAACGTGTTGATATGTCAGTCACAAAAGACAAATACTGTATGGCTCTGCTCATATAAGGTACCTAGTCGTCAAATTATAGAAACAGAGAGTAGTGATTTTCAGGGGAAAGAGGAAGGAAGAAACAAGTTATTTAATGGGTATAGAGTATCAGCCTAGCAAGATGAAAAATTCTGAAGGTCTGTTCTACAAGAATGTGAATATTTTTATAAAAACTAATAAACTATATACAACCTTTAAAATGATCAAGATGGTTACTTGTATGCGTTTTCCACCACAATTAAAAAAATTAAATACTATGTTCTATCTTCTGGTTGACCATCAAAAGAGAATATAAGTACTAGGTTAGATGCTCTGAATAGTAGTTACTTTAGACTCTTTTGGCACACCCTGTGCTACCTGAAAAGAACTCACAGTTTATTAAGCTTTATCAATTAATTGCTGAAAATCAGGTCATGTTTTAATGCGGTTCATTTTTGGTCAATAATTTACTTAGGTCTTTTTTTTTTAAGCTCAGGGTGGCAAGCCTGCTAGGCAAGCACTACCATTAAGCTATACCCTCAGCCCTATTTCCTTCCTTCCTTTCTTTCTTCATAGGTGACTGCTTAATTGCTTTTCTGATGTTGATAGAAATGACATGCCATCTTCACTACACCACCAATACCTTAAAAAAAACCCACTAAGACACAAACAATACATTCTATTTACTTCTTGATGAACGCTGTGGATCTAGCGCTAACTTAGCAGCCAGGATTTCTTGTTCCATCTCAAACATTTCTCTTATTTCTTCAACTTTAACGTCTCTGTGTATGTTTGGTTGAGGGGGATCACTTTTTTCCTTTCATTTCCTAGAGCTCATTCTTGTTTTCAGTTGATTTTTCACACTATTTTTTCTTATTTGCTGATGAAATAATTCTCTATTTTTAGTTTATAATTTTGAGCTTCCTATGTTCTCCACTGTATCTCTTTTTATATATGTACCTACTGCTTTATCTTGTTGTTCATACAAACTATTTTCTTCATATAGATTGATACTTAGTTATTAAAGGCCACAAATTTTCCTGGGAACTTTGCATGAGCTTTCTCTGTTTCATATACACAGTATGTTTTCTGCCAATATCTTCTTAACTAGAATGGTCAGTTGGGATTTGTATGTCTGAAAGTTACTGTTATGCGGATTTTATGTGCACAGATTAAACTATTTAATTTTTCAAAAGAATAACTATAGAACTATTAATATAACTGTCAAATTTTGGAAAGTGCTATAGTCTAAATGTGGCCTGTCCCCCAAGGCTTCCCATATCAAAGGCTTGCTCCTCAGTGTGGAGGTACTGAGGTAGTAGAACCTTTTAAGAGTTGGGTCCTAGTGCAAGGTAACAGGGTCACCACTAGAGACATTTCCTTAGGGGTTTGTGGATGAGTTCTAACAAGAATAAGCTGTCATTTACAGAAGAGAAGAGGTTAAGAGGAGAGAATTTTAAAAGCAAGGCTTACCCCTCCCTGCTCTCTGGCTTCCTGCCTCACTGTGTAATCCTTTTTACATATGTTGTCAGGAGTCCATCAGCCATGAGACTAACTAGAGGCCAAACAAACGTGGCTACTGATCTCATACAAACTAAGCTAAGTAAACCTCCTTTCTTTAAACTTTACCCAGGCTCAGGTACTTACTATAGCAATGCAAGACCGACTAATCAAGGAGATATGGGGAATTCATTCACAGCCTTTTTGTTTCGGTCAATTTGTTAAAAAAAATTCTATTGTTAAACATCTGAAAATAACTGGCTTAGATTGAGGACCTTTATTTCCTTTTCCAGGATCTTTATAAGCCTAACCTGTCTTCGACTTCATATTCTATTCTCTCTTAATACAGATCTACATTCTGAGACCAACATTCTACTTACTACTTCTTCAGCTGCCATGGAAAATTCCTGCTTCCACTCTGGTGTCAACATATATGACCTTTGCTGTTGCTGTTATAATCAGCAGAGCAGCTCTGCCCTGTGTCCTCCTGTTCCCTTCCCTATCTACCCATGCAGGCTTTAACAGACCTTAGTATCTGACATATGATTGCTTACAGAGAGTTAAATTCACATTGGAACAGAATCGACAGAAGGTTGTGAGGCTAAAGAACCTGGACTTGAGGCAAGAACTGCTGGTCTGTAATTTGACAAGGCATGACAGCACCAAATGAACGAAACAGAAAGGAGGTGTGGCCTTACCTAGAGCAGAGGAGGGCATGCTGGTGGTAGAGCTATCTGTGCACAGCTGATAGGAGGGACTCCTTGATCCCTGGACTTACTGGATTATAGTAAAAGCACAGCCCCATACAGAGATGGATGCATTTACATGTTACAAGCTGATGTGGTTACATGTTATATATTTGACTCCCTGTGATATGGCTTCATAATGGCCAAAAATCTTTGAATTTGGTTTCCCTGTGGTGTATCTACCAAATGCCTGGATTAGAAACAAATCTATTTGATTATTGCATCTATAACATACACCATAAGTTAATAAAACAGTGTTCTTAAATCAGTCACCAATAGCTATGACTCTGATGTTAGTGAATTCATTTTGAGACTAGGGAAGCTAACATACTAAACAAAAGTCTGAATACAAGTAGGAGGTCAGATCCAAGTCCCTACTGAAGCTACACAAGAAAGAGTACAAACCAAGAGTCTCAACTCACTCCGTTCAGGCTGACATGATATCACGATGCAGCCCAGGCTGGCCTCAAACTCTTAATTGATTCTCCTGGGTCAGCCTCCTAAGTGCTGAGATTATAGGTAAGAATCACCATTCTGGGTCTATCTTCTTGCAGTATTTCTTTTGCTTTTTTTCCCCAAACATGTCGTGACTTTAATTAGCAGTATGCTATGTAATAGAAATTATTTTAAGAACAGCAATCATCTTTCTCATGTAGTATTTTTTAAAAATGAATTCTTTCTCTTGCATGCCAAATTACTTTGATGAAATTTCAATACATATTTTTATGTGAATATTGTTATTGGTCACAATTATATGGCTATTTTTGCTACTCATAAGTAGAAACTGGGTATTCAGGACCCTGAGAACAAATGATTCTCATGTAACTTATGGTAAACTGTCAGAATGCATTATTACATACACCCTTACTTGCTGAAGGCCATTAAAGATATACTAAAGCTCTTCTTCACATTCCTTTCCAAAGATTTCTAGGTACCCTAAGCTCTGGCAGACACCAATGAGTTAACTACACACATTCAAGTTTCCATCTTTCCAATTCTTAGTCTTCCTTCTCCATCTCAGAAAATCTGAATGTTAACTAAAAGTTCAACATGAATAACATATTTCTTCTTCTTTTTTTTATCAAGACTTTTCAATGTACACCAAGCCAACAAGACTAAAATTAATAATGTTGGTGACTACAGCAAATAGCAAATTACCCTGAGACCAATTTATAACTTATTAAATGCCTCATCAGCCTTCCAGAATCAGCAGCATTATCAGGGCTCCTTAATTGTATTAATCAGGAGTTGAGCTCAGACTCTCTTCATTGAAAGGCTACATGTACTGTTAAGGTACAATGAAATACTTGATTTCATTTTGCACTCTAAATTTCAGTGGCCTAGGACTTAGCCTAGCTTAAGTATCAATCTACAAAAGATAAAAATTTGTTTCTCTGATAAAAGCATTATCTCCCATCAAGAGAGAGAGATCAATAATATATAATTACTAAAATTATTTAAGTCTGTTCTTCTGTTAAGGCACTTATTGTCCTTTATATTTTATTTGGGAACCTTTGTCTTACTTGCTTTTAGTTCATTGAGGTCTACATTTATTTCATCTTTCTCCTGCAGCCTTTCCGTGTTCTTTTCATGTGCATTCCATGATCTCATAAAGTCTTCTTTGAAGCCAGGAGGAGATGGTGGTGCACACCTTTAATTCCAGCATTCAGGAGGCAGAGGCAGGTGTATCTCTGTGAATTCGAGGTCAGTCTGTGCTACAAGAGCTAGTTCCAGGACAGCCAGGGCTACACAGAGAAATCCTGTCATGGAAAAAAAAAAGTCTTCTTTGACTGCCCCACCCCACAGATCACTCTCACTTTTGAACTCCCATAAGAACTGAATGCCTGTAACCTCTTTTATTGCTACTGTAACTGTTGTATCATTTTTATATGCATTTAACAGTTCTTAAGTATTTCTGTGTCTCAGCACTACCTGGGCATAGCTCAGATAATAAGTATTAATTAATTAAACCAGAACATTCATTAGGGAAAACATTGTCAAAGCTGATACTGAAAGAGAAAAGAGTCTATTTTAGTGTGGTTCACAGATCAGCCACACTGATATCAATCCCCTGGAAGCTCACTAAGGCTGCCTGTCAGGCCTCACCCTAGGTGTCTGGTCAGAAACTGCCTTTTAGGATTCCCAGATGATCTGTTAGCACTGTTCAGGTTTGAGAAACACTTGCTCAGACTCTACAAGAATTAGTAGAATATTTAAGATATAACACCAAATAACTTCATTGTCATTGCTTGTTTGTTGGGCTTCCTTATCTACTAATTGAAGGCTTGCTGAGGGCAAGAACTCTTCTATCTTTCTCACCACCAGCGTTTCCTGACCGGCCTAGACATTCATCATTTTTCTCCTTCTTGAATGCATAAATGACTGGGGGGGGGGAATAAAATAAACTGTTTCAGAAAGCTAATTTAGGTAGTTCTTTTGTATAATACAATCTCACATATTGCCATACAAACCCCTTAATTCAATTATTAACCAGTTTTAAAATGTGCAGCTTTCTCCATTTTAGCAGCTGTATCACATGAACTTGATAAAGCAAACACCTGATTATCCTCCTGTCCTCTGAGAGAGCCTCCAGGGGCCTCTTTTACAAGTGAAAAGGCTGCATTTTAATTTTAGCTTTCACCAGTCTGCCCCTATGTGCCCGCACAAAGAGAGGGAGAGGGCAGTAAAAATGGTATGGCAGGGCAATTCTGAATTTCTAAATATCTGGTCAGAATCTGCCTTTTAAGATTCCCAGATGATCTGTTGGAACATTTTGAGAAGTAATGGTGTAGACTCTAGAAGTATAATTAGGCTATTCAAGATGTATATGACCACGATTTGTTGAACAGAATACTTCAGGAAATAACTACCAGCAGAGGAATTAAATAAGAAGAGAACCCTTGTCATTTTCAAGAGCAAACAGTGATACCAGAAAATAGAGTGAAACAGAACAACGATTTCCTAGCGACAGAGGGTGGCAACACACCACCAGACCAACACCAAAGTAGATAGTGGTTAGTAACGTCCAAGAAACGTACCAGGAGCCACTTTCAGGTTCTGCAAAGAAGGAAGCCAAGGGAGAAAGGGGAAAGGAAATGGATGCAGAGTAACAACGATGAGGATGATGCGGATGAAGTATTTTTGAGAATGAGAGCTGACACACACTGGAAGGAGAGGGTAATAAGGGAGCAGGTTGCAGTGAAGCCCTACTGCAA